>BLKR01002485.1:0-107500 GCA_011170035.1 Teleogryllus occipitalis
TGGTGGTGGCAGCGGTGGCGGCGGAAGCAGTGACGGTGGCGCTCGTAGCGGCGGTGGCTGCGGCGATGGCAGCGGTGGTGGTGGTGTTGGTGGCGGTGGCAGTGGCGGCGGTAATGGAGGTGGGGGCGGAGGCGTTGGGGGTGGCGGCGGTAGCGGCGGGAGCAGTGACGGTGGTGGGGGTGGCGACGTTGGCGGTGGCAGCGGTGATGGTGGCGCTTTTGGCGGCGACGGTTGTGGCGGCGCTCGTGGCGCGGTGGCAGCGGTGGTGGCGTTGGTACTGGTGGGGGTGCGGAGGCGTTGGTTGGGGTGGCGGCGGTGGTGGCGGCGGCGGTGGTAGGGGAAGGAGGCATTGGTGGTGGCGGTGGCAGCAGTGACGCTGGTGGGGGCGGCGGTGGCAGCGATGGTGGTGGCGTTGGCGGCGACGGTGGTGACGGCGCTCGTGGCGGCGGTGGCTGCGGCGATGGCAGCGGTGGTGGTGGTGGCGGTGGCCGAGGCGGCGGCAATGGTGGTGGGGGCGGAGGCGTTGGGGGTGGCGGCGGTAGCGGCGAGAGCAGTGACGGTGGTGGGGGTGGCGGCGGTTGCTGCGGCGGTGGCAGCGATGGTGGTGGCGTTGGCGGCGACGGTGTTGGCGGCGGCGTTAGTGGTAGGGGCAGAGGCGAGGGTGGCGGTGGTGGCAGCCATGGCAGCGGTGGTGGCGGTAGGGGCGGGGGCAGCAGTGACGGTGGTGGCGGCGGTGGCAGCGGTGGCCGTGGCGGCGGCAATGGTGGTGGGGGCGGAGGCGCGTCAGAAGCGCCTGTGGCAGAGGCGGGGGCGAAGAGGGAGAGGGAGGCTGTCTGGTCGGCGCCCACGAGCCGTTCGTCAGCGTTCACGCCCCGAATCTGCCAGGCGCCGTTCTCCACAGTCCGCGCGCGATCCACCGTCTCAAGATCACCAGCGTCCACAGACAGCAGTTGGCCGTGTTTCCCATCGCCCATTCAGTTCCATACATTTGGCACCAGCACCTCTAGCCTCAATGTTACTAAAACACGTACACTATGATGATAATGATTTCAACATTATATTCATCGATTAATTTTATTGTCAAAGTAAATCAGCAATATAGATTTTTGTTGTTATTTGATTTCAAATTATAAAATTATACGAAACATGAACGCTTCTCAAAACGTTTTAGTGAATTATCTATTATCATAATTTGCTTTTATTTTCCTTATCACTATTTATTCGCTGAAACGGGATGGAATCTTTATTTTCTATGTATTATTACTGAATAGCCATACGAGAAGAAGGAACACTAAAAATGTTTTTTGTATACCAGCATTATAAACGACCTTTTCTATTACAAGAAATCGTTCGTAAAAGGGCCTTTCACGGCATAAATGATGTGTTAGATTGTACGACACGAATTCGTCATCACACATTCAGCAAATCGTAACGAGAGAATTTTGGGGTGATAGAGGTAAATGGAACAGCCGACCACCGTTTTCTCGTACACATGTCAAATACCCGAGACGTCACAAGAAATTGGTTCCGCAATATTGAGTTTGATTCTCTTAAATATTTATAAAGCTATTATACAAAAAAGTAGTGTATGCAACTCGTTTATAATGTAGCTTAATTGCATTCGTACAAATTTGAAAACTCGCTCCTAACGTCTCTCGTTTTCAAAACATGTACTCATGCAATAAAGCTTAACATTTTATACTAATTGAATAAACTTATATTATTTTGGTATTTTCTTCAATAAAGATGCAGCAGAATATTGGAATTGTGGAAACTCAACTCGAAGTGATCGTGAAGCCCGTTATTCCGGCGGATTTATGTGGCGACTTACATATATCGAAAGCTAATCGAGCCCTCGGTTATGTTATAAGACTTTGTTCAAAACTCTTGTGCCAGTGTGTGCTGCTAACTATATTTCCATAATGCAGCATTATGTTAGCGGCATTAATACGTATTTATAATTTTATATTATAAATTCATAATATTGGTTTTAAAAAAATTATATTACGGCCACTATCGATATCACGATAATATTTAGTATGTCATAATAATAATGGAATCGATATCAAGATTGAGATTAGAGACATTTTGTAAAGCGTATCCTACAGCAATCTCGTGACCAATAACAGGTGACGTCGGCAAAGTTTTGGCACGTTTAGATCGAAATGAAAGACTTTATGAACTGTGGCGACAGGATGTGTGCTAAATTCTCATAATGAGACATCATCTTTTTTCACGTTTTTTCGACTAGAGTGACTCATCAACCAAATACATCCAAAACCAACTGATCAATCGATCATGCAAAATGGACTTTGTTCTCCACTGTCTCGGCAGAGTGAGCTATTCAGAGGCACTGTAGTGACATTTGTTGATGCACTGAGCCACCTCTCGTGGTCCCGAGACCAGGAGAGGTATACCTAGAATACTCAAACTTCTTTCTTAAAGCAAACTCTTAGTTTTTAAAGTATAAATCTATTTGCAGTTTTCTAAATGTCAGATGTTTAATGAAAATCGCGACTTTACTGAAAATCGCAACTTACAAACTCAATTCCTTTTATTCGAAAAAAATAATCACATTTCAGAAAATTTGGGAATTTTATAGGGACTTTATGTACCCATAAAATTAAAATATCTTAATGATATCCGGAACGACACAACTAAATCTTTTTGCCTGACATACTTATAAAGCTCAAGCTAAAGTTCGTTCAATGTGTCAGAGTTAGGCGTGCATTCATCTTGACATCGCGAATTTTGGGTTCAAAACTGCAACTATCTCGTCACCACTACCAATCTTCCCCGACATTGGACGGACCGTAATAGACTTAATTGTTGTGTGCGGGAAATTACAGCTCAAAAGAACCTTAAACACTGATTTTACGACCGAAAATTGGAGTTCATATTCTTCAGATGATTTCAGACTTTCCTTACACACTGTATGGCATAGGGAGGAAAAGTAATGATAAGACGATTTGAGCATGAATTCTTCATCTGTAGTAAGATGGAGCCAAAGCATCACCATTCGCACCTCATCATTAGACTCACCATCATTCATAGCGTCGAGAAACGAGATGAATGAGAAGGCAGGCGATGGAGATCGACATCGTGGCGAGAGCTGGTGACAGAAAATGGATGCGCGAACGAGGGCTTGTGAGGGAACATGGCGTTCGGGTAAGGTTGTCAACAAAGTTCATGTAAAAGAGAGGGCACTCGATAAGCTGAAAAACACATCAAGAATTATTATAAATGTTTAATTTAGACTAACAAAGCTCTACTTCTTTGTTCTCTCCATTTGCGATTCAAGTGGAAAGATTCGTTCGAAAACGGTAGATGGAGATGGTCTGAGCGTCTTTTTTTTCTTTTAGTCGCTTGACAAAGACACTATTACGCATACGTGTGTCAGCTTTCAGAAAAAGAATATTCATATTTTCTATTCTAAATTAATAAACGATACAATGTAGCAGATGTTAGTCATGTGATAAAATAAATGACAACAAATGTTTAAAATTTACAAAAAGAAGGACATTTCAAATTCAAGGAGGACGAGATGACAATTTACGTGAATAGAGGACTGTCGTCATAAATAGAGGACGGTTGAAAACCCTACGTTCAGGGCTAGTGTCAGTGACGGACAGTAGAGCGAGGTCTGGTGGCGAACTCCAAAGGCGAGGCTCGCAATGGTGGCTTACAGAGGCGACGTCATCTCAATGGTCTTCGAGTGACAAAAGAGTTAGGAAAACTGAGCCCGAAGGCTTTATGATCCACAATATTTCGTCCAAATCAAGCATCCTCATTCACCGCGGTATCAAAAACTATAATTCACAAATGGGCAGACGGCACAAGTGGGTGAGTTTGTGTCGATGGAATGGTGATGAAGCACGTCAGCAGCAACGAAAGTGTGTTGGAACAAGTTGTTGAATGTCTGCGTTGAATGCTGGCGACGATAGGAAGCTAGAGAAGCCAGATCTCTTGGTGGAGTCAAATAGAGAAGCCTATAAGCATGGGTGAGGAAGAACACTTTATCCCAACTAACTTTCGGATTGGTGATGAAGCTCGTCAGCAGCGACGAAAGGGTATTGGAACAAGGTGTTGAATGTCTGCGTTGAATGCTGGTGACGACGGGAAGCTAGAGAAGCTAGGTCTCTTGGTGGAGTTAAGTAGAGAAACCTATAAGCATGGGTGAGGGAGAAGACTCTATAGCAACTAACTTTCGGAGCCTCAAATGCGACACTGAGCTCATGAGTGCGTCCGACAAAATTTCAGAATCGTTAGCCAAAAGGAAGCACGTAAATTTGGGTCTAAATATTTACTTTTCGTATGATGCCGCTTATAGCAAACATGTTAACATGAAAAATGTAAAGGAAGAACTTGTTACAATGTTCTAAACCTTTGCAGAGAAAGGAAACAGACAAGAAATACGGATATCGATTTCAAAGAGAACAAACAGCGCATTTATTTACAGGAGAAACATTTCATTGGCTTCGCCACAAGATGAATCTGCTTTTTTCAGCCCTCACGTATACCTATATATTGCAAAGAATAATAAAAACAACGGCGAAATGTTTGAAGTAACACATTGAAAATCAACTATCCACTTTACACCTGTGACAAGGGGGCGGGGGGGGGGTCTCTAGCGGCTGCGACGCAAGATAGCATTTTCCTCCCTATGGGCGTGAGAGGGTGCTAGAAAACAACGTCCATGGTGCAGACAGCGAACTCGTCCATCTGACTCATTTGAGGCAAGCAACACCAGAATAAAAACACATTGTAATTTTTTTAAAGTATGACGCGCGAAATTCATACTCTGACCCCACAATACACTGCTAACACCATGGAGCGCCCAACTAGACGGGAAGATGATTATAGATAGTCTGCGCCGGAACAAATGTGTTAACGAAACATTCGCCGTGAAATGAAGAACCGTGGTGTTCGAGTGAGTGAATAATAGTGAGCGCTGGTAGAGCGATGATGAAGGGTGCTGACGTTGACCGGCCGCGGAAACGGCGGCCAGTGGCGGCGTGGGGCAGCGATGCTCGTGGCAGCGTCGGAGGTGACGGAGGCTACGTTATCTCCGGTAATGTCGCCCCGCTCCACGCGCGCTGCTCGTTAGCGTTGCGGCGGCGGCGCGCGGATTCCGCCCCCGCCCCGCCCCAGCCCCGTCCCCGCCCCGCCCCCGCCAGACTCGCCCCGCCCCCGGTCCGCCCTGCCACCACCTCCTCGCCGCGCCACCATGCCCCGCCACGCCACGGTCCAACACTGCCCCGTCCCATGCCTCGCCCCCCTTACCCTCCCCTTACCATGTCCTCCCCATGCCCGCCCCTGTCCCAACCCCGCCCCCACCCCTCCAGCCACCGGACCGCTCCGACCCACACTCGCTCCGCCCCGCCCCCGCTCCACCCTGCCACCACCTCCTCGCCGCGCCACCGTGCCCCGCCACGCCACGGTCCAACACTGCCCCGTCCCATGCTTCGCCCCGCCCCCAGCCTCCCCGCCCCCTCTTGCCACGCCCCTTGCCTCACCCCTTACCCTCCCCTTACCACTTCCGTCCCCAGTCCCGCCCCCGCCCCTCCAGCCCCCGGACCGCTCACACCGCGCTCGCTCCGACCCGCCCCCGCTCCGAATCTCGACCCGCCCCGCTCCGACCCGCCCCCGCTCCGACCCGCCCCGCTCCGACCCGCCCCCGCTCCGACCCGCCCCCGCTCCGACCTGCCCCGCTCCGGCCCGCCCCCGCTCCGACCCGCCCCCGCTCCGACCCGCCCCCACTCCGACCCTCCCCGCTCCGACCCGCCCCCGCTCCGACCCGCCCCCGCTCCGACCCGCCCCCGCTCCGACCCGCCCCGCTCCGGCCCGCCCCTCCCCCTCACCACCACGCCCGCTCCCAAGAGAGCCACCCTGCCCCGCCCCCTGCCCCACCCCGCCCAGCCCAGCCCTCACCCACCCCGCCCCCGCCCCGCCTCCGATTTCAATCTGCGCTGGGCGCCCGCGCGTCTGGCTGCGGCGGCCGCCGCGGTCGCCCCGCCCTCTGCTCACCGTGCTGCCCCCGGGGAGCCACCGACGGCGGGAGGCCCAGGCGCCGACAAGGCACGCCGCCGCCCCCGCCGCCAGGCACGGATTAATTCAATAAGCCTCTCCCGCGCACTTACCCGCCGCTCGGCAATGCGCGCAGGTCGATATCCTGCTCCCTGGAATATCATGCGGGCGCACTCGCCGACAGTGCACTCAAATCTGTAATGAGATAGAGTTAAACTCTGCAGTAACCAGTGTTCGGAACTCTTTAACCGAAAAAATAGATTTTCCAGAATTTCGAAATATCTGAAATTAGAATTTCCAGAAAATCGAATTATGGGAATCTGAATCATTACGTTCCAATAAACGGAATTGAATTTAACCTAAAATCCAACAATTCATATTCTATTATCTGATATTCGATTTTTGTCATAGTACTACCCAAAATTAATATTATCTAAATTGAAAATAAATAAATTATTTTAATTGATATTTCATTCATTGTGACGTAGATTAATTAGTAAGTACAAAGTCTTACTTTCGTGATTGCCGTGATTCAAGATATTCATGAGGACACATTAACCGATAATCACACCCGACTGTAAAATCGTCGTCTCGTCATTACTAATTCCGACTCTTCTGCTACAAGTTGCGATCTTTCAGTCATTAGTTGATTTATTTTGAAAACATGAGTCGATCTAAAGATTATATTATCATGTATTATATTTCTTCTTTGAAATCTATTAATTTTTGACTTAAAACAATGCAGTTGTATTATTTGAAAACTGAATATATTTCGTTGTTTGATAAAATAAGAACTATCAAGATATTCTTTTGATATGCTGAATTATTCAATAACTTGAATTATTAGAGTTCTCTGTACTTTTTTATTTTCTATGTTCTATCACTTGAAACATTTCGGCATTTAATGTTCTCCTACTTTAATCATTGAAGGAGATTGGGCTTGTATTTCTTTCCAAGAAGTCGCAGGTTTTTAGTCACAAAATATGCTAAAATCACTTCTTTTTCTCTCGTTATCATTTAAAAAAATGTTTCTATCCATATTAGCCTGTTAAAGCAATGTAAAATAAGCCTGGACAAGGAGGACGACAATTTATTGTCCTCTAAGATGACTGTTGATATAAAAATTTACTCTTTATGAATCTTTGTTTGAACTTAAGCATTAAAGTTTTAAGGATCAATAGGTATTGACCCTAAGAAGACTGCGATAAGAAGTGGTTGTTTTAGTAAGATTCCACTGTCTGAATTTCGAAATTCTAGCAATTTTTTCGGACATATCTAACCCTCTGAGTTAAGAAAATATATGACTCGAAATATTTATTGTTCCCCTCGGAATCGCAGAATTAACGTTTCGTCGCAATTTTTACCAATTGTACTACCTATTGAAAATTTCAACCGAACGAGTTCAACTGATTTTTTCCCACCGAAACCGAACTTTGATATAACTGACATAATTGTTAATACCTGTTCTTTTTGACATATAATTTTTCACAAAACAATTGCAGTATCGTGAAGAAAATATTTTGAAACGTGGATTTAATCCTTACTGTGGTATGTTTAAAACAAACAGAAATCATACTTTACACCACATCTTCTGAAAACAAGCTAACGTGTTGTTTGAACTTATATTCACATCCGTGTGTTTACTAGAAAAGTAGACACTAAGGGTTTTTGTTGTCTTACCTTCATAAGGACACAATGTAATCTGCAGAATTCCCCGAATCTTACTTTCTCAAATGACAGTTCGTGGAAGACCCAGATAAGTTCGGCCTCTCATCTTAAAAATTCCAATCTCGGAAAGTTCTTTAGAATAAGCGTGTGCCTGCATAAAAATTGCTTATGTAACAAAATGAAATGAAACATTCCAATATAGATACACAAAGAATTTTAATTTAAACAATCGTTTATGTTAAATTTGAGAGTGGAGTCTGGAAGTACAGAAATTTTTCAGTATAATATATATTCCTGACAACGCAGTGTATTGTATATTATCCTGGCAACATATGGAACCTGATATAAAATTATATTTCGTATTACAATGCTTTTAAAAAGAAAATTAAAATTAAAATCTAAATGAAATAAATTGTGCAACGTCAGACTGAATATTAAACAAAGAGGCCACGATTAAACCTTCATGGTATCAGGAAGTTATTCCGTTTCAGAGAATCGACAGGAAAAATTTTCGGCCGACGTGAGACATTACTTCAGAATCCGAACTCTCTACCGTTCGTAATGGTTCCGCTTTAGTTACTTCTTCCGTTGAATCAAGCGTTTTCAAAAACGTTCAAAACCGACCTATATGTTTCAGTAGTTTGCAGAGCGATTTTGTATTACGTTTTTACCGTGTCCACGCCGCGAAACTTTCATTTGGAAACGCTGTGCTTTTTTTGTAATAATGCGGTTTGCTCGCCGAACGAAATAAATTGTGGATGTGTTTCCACTTTTTATCGAATCGACAGCGCTGCCACCGCCCCCGCCGCCAGTCTGTGGCCCTGGGCGAGCTGACTTGGCGTCATCCGCTGCCGCCAGAGGACGCGCGACAAAGCACTGGTACGCAGTGCACTGGAAGCGTAGAGGCGACGCGCCGAGCATCGAGCTCACTTTCCGAGCTCTCGTTTGCGACCTGTGCCTTTCAATAATTATGGTGATGTATGAAATGCATTGCCTCTCGTAATGGAAGCGTTATTACTCTACTCAGCAATCATGGCCGGTGTCAGAATAAAAGAAATAAAATGAATATATCTCACTCACTCACTCACTCTCACTCACTCACTCACTCTCACTCTCTCTCTATCGCACTGTCTCCCTCTCTCACTCACTCACTCTCTCACTCTCACTCACTCTCTCACTCATTCACTCACTCTCTCTCACTCTCTCTCACTCTCTCTCACTCACTCGCTCTCTCTCACTCTCTCTCACTCTCTCTCACTCACTCTCTCTCACTCACTCTCTCTCACTCACTCTCTCTCACTCACTCACTCACTCTCACTCACTCTCTCTCACTCACTCTCTCTCACTCACTCTCTCTCACTCACTCTCTCTCACTCACTCTCTCTCACTCACTCTCTCTCACTCACTTCACTCACTCTCTCACTCTCACTCACTCACTCTCACTCGCTCTCGCTCACTCTCTCTCACTCACTCTCTCTCACTCACTCTCTCTCACTCACTTACTCTCACTCACTCTCTCACTCTCACTCACTCTCTCTCACTCACTCACTCTCACTCACTCTCTCTCACTCACTCTCTCTCACTCACTCTCTCTCACTCACTCTCTCTCACTCTCACTCTCACTCACTCTCTCTTTCTCACTCTCTCTCACTCACACACGTGTGTGTATGTGGAAGAGGGAGAGAGAGACAGACAGACAGAGGGAGGGAGAAGTGGTATTTAAAAAATTAAAACTAGTTTTATAAAAAAAAATAATTTAAATTATCTTTGTTTAAATAATATTAATTTTAATAAAAATGTACGATGAGCAGTCTGCAGCATGCTTGTATTCATTTACTTTTTAATATTCTCTATTACTCACAATATGTATTTGATGCATAACTTATAAATATAACACATGTGTCCAAATATTTACATATACATAAGTGTATTCATCAGTATTGTACATAGGGGTAGAGGTTCTAATATATTCATTCATCCATCAAAAAGTCATTTGGACCTCACAGTTCTTTCTCTTCTTCCAGATCTGCAGTTTTGTTTGGAAAAGATATATATTCTAATACGAATATAATTTGTTTGTTTAAAACGAATGTTCTTTTTGCTAATTCATCACATTTTCCTTCAAATCATACAATTGAAGAGGTAATAAACAGGCAAGATTTGTAGGCTTAAATTCAATAAGGATTGCAAATGAGTACACATTTGTTGTGGAAAGGTAAGTGGAAATTTTTGTATGAAAGAAACATTTATTAAGCATAGAATACTGCAACTGCTCTATTTCTCTATAATATATATTATTATAATAAGAAAATCTTAGCATATATTTTTCCTATCATATTTATGTAGGGTTTAGCTGCTATCAGGGTAAATTTATGTTATCGTAGATTCGATAGTCTGCCTCTACAGGAATTGGGTTAAACCAAAAAATATTACGTATTATTTTAAACCACCTCCTGGTATTTATTACAGTAAATATTATGATGTTTTCTGCTCCTGTTGATTCGGTTCCAGTTGTAACAATATCACCTTTGCTGTGAATGAATAACATATTAATATTAAATAAAGAATCCATTATAATTCCCTCCTCTTTGTTTGCATGCCCGGCCGTTCTCCTCCTGATAATTAATTCTGAGAGAATGATAATAAAATTTAATTCAGCTTATGACAAAACTTGATCTTCTTACATTAATAATTCGAAAATTTCAACCAAGGTGTCCCCGTTTTACTTTCCTTTATGAAGATTTTGCTTTCTTGTCCGATGCATTGTTCATTCCAATTCTATTTTACCGTGTTTTGTAACTCCCTCGATGTCCATGACACCACACGTGTAATTTTCCTTCATTACTGATTTTAATTCCGTGATATAAAATACTTCCCACCTATTCACGTTGTTTACGTTATATTATCTTTGAAATTAAAAATACTCCGACATCGCAACCAACCCTCTATCTGGATCTGCATACTATCAGCAGCGGATCTGGTCTCTCTGCGATCTGCACTCCATCAACGCCAGATCAGTTCTCCGTTCTCTTGTTCATATTATGCGCCTTTCAACTATCTCCCTCTCGGTTTTCTTCTTCCGGTATGATGCGCAGTACATTCATTTCTCGCATGAGCTCCTATCCTGATTGGTAGTTCGTTCGCCCATGTTAACTCATTTATTCCTTGACTTTGCTATCCTAATTCTTTAGTAGATTACTTATTCTCCCACGGATTTTCTCACGTGTCATTTCCTACTTAAACAAAACATTTACGTGTTCTGCTTCTCCCCTTCAATCACTCGTATTAATATTTTTCAGTGTTTCCAAAACGATCTCATTTTTGCATCAGTTTCCTTCGGCCATTGTTGCGCCTATCGTGTTTACTACGATATATTGAATTTATATTATTTTTCCTAGTATTTTGTATTTCCCTTGTGATAAACCATCACAATACTACAATTGTTTTGTCTATTTACTGACGAATCAGTGGTATTCCTCAAAACTGTCTTACTCAAGAGTATTTTCATGCAATTCTCATCTCTTGTTTTCTAACTTCTCCAACTGACCGGATTCTATACTTCAGGTTGCAGAACCGGAGTCACTTTGGTACCTGTAATGAAAAAGTATATTTGAAAAATGTAATGCAAAAACAATACACCCAAATTTTTCAGGCATTATATATTATAGATGTTACATTTTTGCGCATTACTTTTATAAAACAAAGACTTGTAAAGCTCTTAAGATGTCTGAAACGTACAAAATAGCACCATACTAGACGGCAATGTATCACGCTACGAACTAACGTCACTACACTCGATAACAATAAACTAATTTGTTGTTTCAATTAAACCGTATGGCTAGCAAATGGAATGTTTTATGAATTTGATAAATCATTCAAAGGCCACTGGCAGCAATTTATTTCCCATTCAACTACTGTAACTCATTATCATAACTCGAAATATTTCACTCACCTTTCCGATCCAGAAGGAAACGTGACGAAATTTTTTTCTTTATCCAGCCGAACAGCGTTGGCGAATCCTGGAGCTCCACATTTGGCCTCGCGATCTGCAACACTTAATAACAAAGTACATCACCAAACATCTCTCGCAAACGAAATGTCACAAACAAATACGTTACCACGTGCAACACGCTCTCCAGCGCGCTCAATCAGCTGGAAATTGATTGATTGATCGCTTCTTTTGTGTTTCCGGGCGCTTCAACTGCTTTAGTCACTAGTCCCGTTAGTGTAGTGCATGTTTTTTTTCTCGGGAGATGGCGGTGATCTTCCCCCGCTGGATGGCGAGATCCGGCGCCATTTTTAAGCGTCCCTTGTTTTAAACTTTAAAGAAAAAATTGAAGTAGCTTTTAAAAAATTGCTCATTTTATAATTTGCTTGAACTTCAGCCAGAAATTACATTAAAACTACTCGTCTCGTTTTGCAAAACATTTAAAAAGGGCCTTCTCTAAAGAGCAGATTTTTTGAACAGATTTTGTTTAAGGTAAATATCTCGCATCTTCAATTTTGTAGTTTGAAATTTTTAACTTTTTTACAATTTTCGAAAAGTTGGAGAAATAGCCAAATATGGGACTTGTGCCATATATTTGTACCGTCCTTTGATACACACGAAGAGAATATTTAAAGAAAAAAACGTAAAACTGTTTTTGAGAAAATTATTTTCTATAAATCGTATTCATTTCAAGCACAAATTACGCTGAAACTTCTTATCTTTTTAAAAGAAACGAACATCACCTTTTTTAAAAGAGCTTCTATTTTAGAATATACTTTGTTTAAGGCAAAAATCTCTTTCTTCAATTTTGTAGTTTTCAAATGTTAAAATTTTACAATTGTCGAAAATACACTGGAAATGCGAGTAGCACCGATTTGTAGACCGTCCTTTGATACATATGAGAAAAGCGTTTAAAGAAAATAATTGCAGCCCTGTTTTCAGAACAAAAATTGTTTAAAAATTCAAAATTGTCTACTAAATTTACGCAAAATTACGCTTGAACAATTACAAAATGTCTTTACATAACAGATTTTATTAAGGAAGTACTTAATAGTTCTTCTTACGGAGTGAGAGAAAGTAAAAAATTGTCAATGATGATAAAGCTATTTACTCTTAAAATAACTTCATTAAATCGATAAATATAACACGCGTTATATCAAATATCAATAAATATATCATAAAATTTTAAAAGAAAACATTCAAATATAATACTTTTGAAATAAAAATATAAATGTGCATCATTTCTAGAAGGTATCATGTTACATGCCCCTCTCTTGATCCATTCTACCCAACAACGCCACTGGTGTAGAGACAGGATACGGAATAAAATATCGCGTGCAGTTCGTAATCTTTTGTTTAAAGCATAGCTGGAGAGTCCAGCGGGAATGGATCATGTCGACGATTCACCAAATCTGCCTGTTGAGTTCTTATCTATTGGCTGTGATCACCAGCCCCACTTATTTTCCGTGTAAAATCCATTGTCAGGAATTAACAGTAGAAACTCTCGGTCAACGAAGCTCCGATTTCGATCTTCCAACTACTCTCATTAATGCATCAGAAAACAGTTTGTTTCGCCGGAGCGGTTTTCTCTCTCGATTGCAAAGTACTACTTGTATGCCCTTCTGTTGGTGAAGCGAATCGCGTCATTAAACAGCCAATCAGAATCGTGAGAGCACCTAGTTTGGACATACGAGTAGAATGCAGGAGATGGGAAACTAGAATCACACAGTTTAGATTTTCACTTGCGGTTGGCATCAAATAGAACGAGCGTATAAATGTTAATTAGTTCACTAAATTTAATCCGTATTCTCGTTTTCATTTTCCTCCTATGCAGACCTTTAGTGTTGTGTTAGCACGCTGCATGCATGAAGTGTTAAGATCTGTTATTTTGTTTAGATTGATTTACACTTTTTCTGATAGCAGGTCTTATCGAATCACCCAGGCGCTTGCAAAAAATTATAAGGTGTGAATTGGGTAATTTTAATGCCAATAGGGACCATCAATAGTTTACATTCAGGAATTGATGAGCCCAAATAAACTTAGTATGTCTGATATTCAACTCCATTTGCATGTATTCAAAACTCGGTTCTTGAAGGAAACATGAATGAATAAATTCTTTATAATTTGAAATAACACTCTTAACTGAATTAATTTATTTCAGAAATAAGATTTAAACGCTACCTTATCTAAAACATAGCTATATAAATAGTTATGTTTGTAATAATTATTTATAATACTCAGATATTATAGATATATATTTGTTGGGTCAAGTGTATTCGGTTATCTTAGAATCATATCTTCTAAAAAGTGTACGATAGTGCGGACTGAAGATCTGAAATACGTAAGAACTAGTTTAAACTGTTAGCACGAAATAAACGATACATAAGACATTGTGATATACAGGAAACCTTCATTAACACGAATACCATGGATCCGAAATAATCAGAGTTCGTGTTATAAACATTCGAGTTATCCGAGTATTATAAATATCCGTATTACCGTAATTCTTTGCCTGGACCGAAGTTATGTTCGTGTTACGATGAAATTCGTGTTAAGCAAGTTCGTGCTAACGAGGGTTTTCTGCAACAGTTTACATTGTGTTAATGGATAAAAATTGAGTCAAATTTGATCCCACGTTGCACAAGTCCATGTGGCCGTATGCAGGCGCGCGGTGCATGGGGTCACCCTGCGGGGGGAACTCGATCCCAAGAGGCTCATTTGCATCTTCAATTCGCCGCCTCGCGCCGCTCGGGCCCTAATCAGGAAGTGGGCTCGTGTGCGATCCTATATTGGGAGCAACGAGGTACAGTGAGGGCCGCGACGCGACGCCGGGCCACCGCAGCGCGAAGGGCTACTGCGCAGTTTGAGAGGGCAAAAATATCGGTGTCAAATTCCTGGAGCAGCGACATCCAGCCAGAGCGATAGGGGAATATCGATTTTGGAGAAGATCGGCTGAACGGTTGAGGCGCTTGCGTTGGCCACTGACGGACAGACAGACAGACAGACCAGACAGACTGACCAGGTAGACTGACCAGACAGACAGACAGACCAGACAGACAGACCAGTCAGAACCAGACAGAGACAGTCAGACGTTTTTCCGTCAATCGATTTCTCGGTATCAAGAAACAACAAAACTTAAATGTTGTCTACACCAGGAGTTAGTGGATTTTTTTAAGTTTAGCAACAGGATTTGTCCACTTTTTCGTTACCAAAGTCTACATTTAAGAGTTTTTTCTGGCAAAGATTCGCAGTTTTCCGGCGCACAATTACACAACTTTTTCTTCTTACGAAGAATCCTTACGGCGAGAAAGTATAAAGCGTGAAATTTGTACAAAATTATTTCATCTAAATCGATTACAATCACAAATTTTTATTTCTCTAAGATAGGTCCTTTTATTGTTTCACACTTACAAACTTGACAAATGAGGTGCTAAAAAAAGTCATTTCACGGAGATGTAATGAACTGATTTTAAAAATACTAAAGATTAGTAAAAAACGCTTCTAGAACAGGCAGACACAAATGCAATTTACACCACACTACCCGCTTAAGGGTCTGTTTTTCTGACATATCAATCACGCGTAGCTCAAAATCTGCTTTCTAGGGTCTTTTGTGGAAGTCAAGGAGCTTGTGTTTTGTTTTTCACATCTTAATCTACAATACGTATTATAATTTGAAGAATTTAGCCCTTCTAGACTCCCAACACTTCCTGGTAACAATATTAAGAGTCGAATTTGCTTCAGTGAATTAATTTATTTATTCATTATTTCGAGTCTTCAGCCACGTGAACTGCTATGGTGATTATTCCCGTAAAAGTAGTATAGTACATGTGTTTATCACGTTATCAGTTATTTGTGTGTTTATCAGTTGAATTTAATTTTGTTTCTTGTAAAGTTCCGAATTAGTTAGCCTTATTGCTAAATAGGTAATTGGGTAAATAAACAAAATATACTGAAGTCATTTTCTGCCCAATCTTCCATAAAATAATTTCAGGACACAGCAATATTAAGACATTTCATACTGAACACGAAAGTAAAAATTACAATATCTGTATATCTTCATCTTATTTGTTTACTTAATAGTTTATTTGAGATTATTTTTGTATTTATTATGCCTATTTATTTTCTTACAATAATCATTATACAAACTGCGGAGTTCCCCTTGTCATTGATATCTAAGGTGAATGTTAACAACGGCATACGTGACAGACACATCGCCGAAGAAACCAAGAGGCAATCGACACGCCATTCACACGGGAGTTGAACAAACACTACTGCGTTTGGTGCTTCAAAGAAGTCGGAGCCTTGTAGAGTTGTTTCAGAAATTCTGCAAAATGCTGATAATTCTGCATAACAGCACTATAATCACTATACAGTTGACCTCGGTTGTAGTGAACTTCTCGGGACTAACATTTCTGGTTCATTATATCCGATGATGTCAAAATAAAATAGAATTTCTCCATATCGTTTGATTTCTTTAACTTAGAGTTACAGCAACATATATTAACAGCACGAACTGAAAATTAAACATCTTTATTTGTCCTTTAAAAAATCCACCAAGATTGAAACTGAAGCAAGCAATCGTGCGTCACCGCCGCCGCCGCCGCCAGATGTAGCCCAAGCAGAAACTGAAACCTTTGTTTCCTTCGTGAAACTGAGAGGCATAAGGTTATCAGTAAGGTTATCCGGGTCCGCTATCTTCATTTCAGATGAGACTTATTCAATGAAGACTTCTGGTCGACGATGTTGTTTTTTTTTCAAGCTGCCGAGTGTTGGAATTTGTGGCATTGAAGTGATGTATTATTTTCCAGGAGGGAATTAATTTCCAGGTCGTTGTATTTCTAATGTTAACTAGAGCATAGGATCATGCTCACTATAATCGAATCATCCTATACTTACTTGTAAATAAAACAGGATCAGTGACTTAAGTTCACTATAACCAAGGGTTCACTATATACGAGTTCACTATGACCGGAGTCGACTGTATTACCCACCATTCATGCAACGTTTTTCTCAGCAGAAGGTTATCCTAAAAATTCCTGAGGCCTTTGCATCTATACCCTGATTCTTTTGCGCCTCGCCGTGGAGTCAACACAACATGAAACACTACAACAGTATCTGAGCCTTAACACTGACATGGATGAACACCATGCGATTGCAGTTGAGTGATTTCTATTAACCTGTGCAACGATGAAGAGTTGAGAGAGCTTTGGCAATCTTTTTGACCGTGTGTAAAAGTCTGATGGCATGACCTGTATTGTCCGAAATTTCTAATCACTTCTTTATAAGCGCACGAATAGCTTTTCTGCATCAACGTTTATTGCATCCCCTATTAAGAAGGTATTATCATTGTGAACACTGTACCCAAGTTGGTCTGAACCGGCATTCTTTTGGGGTAATTTGTATTCTCGAGAAAGGGTAACTATATTAGTATATAAGTATAATAAGTAAAGTAATATTTTTGATAGTATAAATTGTCTTCTGATTTATCAAATTTTTTCAGTCAGATAAAATAGTGTTAAGCTGCCGAACAAAATTAAAATAAAACAAAACACTTTTTTGGCTGTAGAGAGGTATGGGTGGTGGGACAGGGGCTAATACACCTTTCAAAAATATTATTTTTATGTTAGAATTATAATGTAACCGCTCATAAGTCATTTGATGTAGGGGAACTTTTTACCATCTTATCCGAGGGTACCCTTTGGTACCTGTCTCTTGCTCTTAATAAAACTCGGCTTGTGAATATCCTCTTCATTACTTCTCTCCACTCATAATATCAATTAATATCATAATATTCAAACTCATAATATTCAAAACACAACAATAAAAGTTTTAAATATTTACTAAAACATTAGAACCCAAACTCAACTTTCGGGAACACTTTTCCCATCTTCAATGGGTTACCCAAGCTAAGTGCATCAACTAAAAAACAACTAAGCAATGTGCTGAAAACAACTAGGAGGTCCTCATCTTCAGGAATAAGATTTTTTTGAGCAAAATTAAGTTTAGTAAAAAACCAACATGGTCACCCAGCTGCTGAGAGTTTGGTAGAGAGAGTGTAAGATGAAATGGTGGCTTGACAGTTGTGGTGAGCGGAAGGACGGGAAGAGTGTCTGGGCCAGCGGGTGGGCAGCCGGACGACTGGGAAGATTGGAGAGTGGGCGAGTGAGAGAATGGCTGGGTAGAAGAGTGGACGTGCAGGCAGGCGACTTGGAGGGCAGGAGGTGAAGCTAACGGGTGAGATGGTGGGTTGGTGGATAGTAGGCGATTGAGTGGGTAGGGAAGCAGACGGCCGGGACGGGCGGCCGATCGTGGCCGAGGGTGGGCGTTCGGGCGGGCAGAGCAGCATGATGACGAGAGTGGACAAGCGGGCAGAGGACCAGGCAGCGGGTGGATGAGCGCGAGAGCAAACGGTAGGTGAGTGAGTGGGTGGATAGGGTTGGGCGGAAGGGAAATCGAGCGGACGGACCGGCAGGTAGGCATGCGGGCGATAAGTGCGTGGTCGTGCCGCAGAGCGGATGGGCGCATAGGGGTGCCGCAGGGGAAGGTGGTGAATGGTACGATAGTGAGTGGGTTGGGTAAGCGGGCGGAAGATCAAGCGAGACGACGAATGGGCAGACGTGCAGGCGACAGGGAGATCGGGCGGTTGTGCAGACGGGCGAGTGAGCGGTCGGTCGGTCTGGCGGTTGGACGGTCGGGGGCGAGTGGGCTGGCGGCGGGGTGGCGGGCGAGCGAGCGAGCGGGCGGGCGGGCGGGCGGGCGGGCGGGCGGACGGAGGGGAGGGAAGTGGACGGGCGAGGGAGGTCGGGACGGCGGACGGGTGGGCGGTAGGACGGTCGGAGGATCGAGCGAGCAGGCGGGCTGTCGGTCGGTGATCGGGCGGTCGGAAGGTGGGGCGCTGGGTGGGCGATAGGACGGTCGGATGATCGAGCGAGCGTGCGGGTGGTGATCGGACATTCTGACGTTCGATCGGTGGAGGGTGAGTGGGCAAGCGAGATATGGTGGAAGGGCGGGCGGGCGGTCGCACCGGGAGGGGGCGAGTGGGCAGGCAGGGGAGGGCCTAGGGCGGAACGACTGGCAAGCGGGCGGGCGGGTGGGCGGTCGTTCGGCCGGTGTGGGCGGGAGGGGGAGGGCCCGAGGCAGGCGGGCAAGCTGGTGGTCGAGCGTGCGTTAGGACTGTCGGACGATCAAGCGAGGGGGCAGGCGAGCGGGTGAGCGGGCGGTCTGGGGCGCGCGCGCGTTGGTGAGCATGGGGGCGTGGCGCGGCGGTCGGAAGCGACGAGGCGACAGTGCCGCACGGCCTCGCGTCGCCTCGCGCCACCTCGCGCCGCCTCGCGCCGCCCCGCGCCGGATTGGTGAATAGGGCCGGTGGTCGGTGGTCGGCGCGCAGTGGCCCGAACGAAGACAGATGATCGGCTTCCTGTGGCGTCGCCCCGCGCCCGCGTCACCCGGCCCCTCGCTCAGTCGCAGGCGCAGTCGGCCCCGGGCGCGACTCACACGACGCAAGCGACGGGTTTCTCTTTCTCAAGTCTTGCGTCTCCCGTAAAACCCCACGCGAGCTATAGTCCTGTTATTATTACGACACTCTCCATTTCTCCCATAATGAATGTGGTTATTCCAGTAAAAATGAGACGTAGGGGAATACCCGAGTTATGTCATAGGTTTCAAGTGAACTTCAAACATATTATTTATCCTTAAGTAATTCATCTGCTGAATTTTACGTTGTCCTTGTTTTGATGAGAAACTTTCGCTTATATGATTCTGAATTCAACACAAGTAGGGTGATAGCGTAGGAACCAAATATAAAGGATTTGTAAGGATTGACAATTCGTGCATTCGCCGTTCTTAAGGATAAGAGGAGGATGAGGCTGCAACTGATCTGTCCTTGATAGATCGGAATAAGTATTGCCCTATGGGTTTTTTCTTTTTAGTTCTGCAATTACGCTGCGTTTTCCCCCTAAAGAGTTTTGCCCTAGTGTTGGGCGCCGAGCGATTTCTTACCTAAAGAGCACGTGGGTTTCTTCCCGACCTAATCGGAATATTTAAAAGCTTTCTGTCTTGTAATCCTTTCTAGAAAAGTACATTGCAGAGCTGCTAATGACCGCGCCGGCTTGGGATTGTTTTGCCAAATACAAACTGAGCTAGTAAAAGGAAAAACTATGAAAAATTATAAATCCGTTGATAAAACCACTTGTGGAAACATATTGCACAATCTCTCTCTGTCAAATAGCCTTCTGTGATGATACGAATTCCAGACGATCAATGGCATACTACAAAGAAAACAAAAAAATAATCAAAATAACATCCTTTTATGTCACCGAATCATTTAAAATGTTATGTACTAACTACAACATATTACCAATTATGTAAAGCAAATACTTTCAAAACGACCCCCAAACTATATGACACACAAAGACGTGCAGACCAACGCAGGAAACATACGTGATATATGTACTAAATTTTAAAGGAAAATATTTGGAGCAGCTTTTGAGAAAAGTTTGCAAATACGCATTATGTCCTCAAAACAGGACCTCTTTCAATTTAGATAGAACCCTCATAATCTAACGGTCCTATTGAGTAAAAACATATATTACAAACGTTGTTTAATAATAATAATAATAATAATAATAATAATAATAATAATAATAATAATAATAATAATAATAATAATAATAATAATAATAATAATAATAATAATAATAATAATAATAATATCAAAGATGATGGTGCAGAGAGTGAGTACTGTCGATATGGTTGCTCAACAGTAAAATCTGTCCAACTTATTGTTTCGGGATACACACATTTCTCTGGAAGTGAAGATAAACAATGTCATGACGAATTGGCCAAGATTTCACCTCAAACGTTGGCTGAGATATTTCAACTTTTCTCTGAAGATAAAGTGCCATATTTAAGTACCATCGTGTAAGGTAATGGAAAACAATGAAGGGGTTTGTATTGGGATACGACGATGGGCCGAAAAAAATTAAGTACTCCAAACTCACTAAACCTTAAAGCAACAATGGCATGCTGAAAAATGGACATTATTCCAGTAATTCTCTCAAGCACATTTGTTATCCCTGGAAATCTGATGGGGAGCCTCAAACAACTGGGTGTGAATGTGCGCATATACAGACTTATAGAGGCACCGACGGCGAACTTATAGAGGGCAGTGATAACAGCAACGACAAGAATAGTTCGTAAATTTCTGAGTAATAATGTATTTTAAATTACGTTTCATGTTGTGTTAATATTGTATATTGATTGTGGTTTGATTTTGTTGATCTGAACAATTAATAATACGAATGTACGAAGAAATGAGAAAAATAAAGACAATAATATCTTTGTTTCATAAGGTCTGCTCTTCCACCTGATCACGAATCCCAAAAGAGCATATGCCATAGGAGAGTTTGTACCAATGTTGTTGTTTTTTTTAATCAATGGCCTGATTGATCAAGTACCAATTTCTGTACGTGACGGCATTCTGGCGGCAATTTGACGACATTCTCTTCAAAGTAATGAAAGACGTATGTATTACCATTATGAGCAAAATTTAACTTTTTCGGTATCAGGAACCCATAAAACAAGCTTTTCTGTTGAAACAATGCCGTATTTTGCTGCGCCATTACACAACTTTCTTTATATTATGTAGTAGTATTGAGAAATTAAAAATTAGCATAAATTACAATATATTGTTTTAATTAATAAATTAAATATAATTATAATATCCTTCATTGCATTGTATTATGCAAACTAATTTTATAATTTAAAATGTGTAATATTAGCAGATGCAGAGTAAAAAGAACAAAATGTCCTAGAACTATACTTTAGCATAATCGTTATTCATTGAATTGAAATATTCCTGCTAATAAAGCAGCGGAAATCAGAGATAAAGACTCAGAAGTGATATGTCTTGAAAGAAATACTACCATAGGTAAAACCAATAAAGTACCAAACAAGATTTCGTAATGACTCCTTTAATAAGAATCATACAATTTTACTGAAATGGTTGAATATTTTTATAGAATGGAGGAAGGAATACCAACATTTTGGCCAATTTGATGGGCCAGTCGGGGTAATAAATGAGAAAATTATGACATCGGCCTGTTGAAAAATTGGTTCTATATTATTAGATGTGTAACCCAGGGCACAGGATGAGAGTATTCCACATGGCTAAACTGAAGATATAAAAGGGAGAAAAAGGAAAAATATGAATAATAATTTTTTGCAGTCTGTGAACTAACAAAAATATATAGCAGGCTTCTCCAATCGAAGTTCAATGAATATAACTTTTGTTAATAGAGGTTAATTATCATAAATGAATTGTGAAGAGACTAAAATACTGAAATATGTGTTCTCTTTTTCCCTGATTAAATCACAAAAAACAGGCGTATATTACATTCGGACATTGAGTTCTAAACGAAATATTTCTCTTCCTTCCACAGAATGTGTGCATAATATCCAAACTAGTGTTGTTACTTCGTAGTAGAAGCTTCAAGCTCATTTTATTCATTATTTATTAGCTTAGTTCTTCAATTAAACTGCTCACTTTTCAGCAAATGTGGTCGAAAACTGAAAGGTAACTTGTGTTGCAAGTAGCACTTTGTGTAAAAATTGAACATGCTCCAACTCATTCCAACAAATTTATAATTGCGTTTCTGTAAATTTTCAAACTGTAATAACTCTAGTGCACATTTCGTCTGAATCCAATTGCACTGTTTCGCTGAGTGAATGTAACAAACAGCGAGAACGGATCTGTAACGGATGCTCAGATTCAGCGTCGCGTTTATTTTTCTCGTTATTTATAATGAGTACGCGTGTTCTAATTTTCATAAATGAAAGATCGTAAAAACGACTCGATTGATAGAACGAATTGTGAAAAAATGTAGCTGACTTATACAAAACGACATCCTTCACAGTTGAGGCTGTCGGGTAATGACAACTGACATTTCTGGCGAATTTTGAATTATTGATTGTAAGTGGAATAAGTGGGACCTATCTTATTATATATTTTTTAAGAATGTTCCTTACATCATGTCTTTCCATTTTGCAAAATTTCAAGAATAAACAATAAATGGAAATAAATTCATATGGCTCATACTTATAAATTAATGTAGTTGGTAGTCACAAATTGATTTTTTTTCTTCTTCTGCCACACGTCAGGTAATATTAATTACATCTAAATCCTTAAAAGTCAGTTAATATTAATTACATCCGAACGCCTCAACTGTAATTTTTAAAATTGTAAATTAATTAAAGTGGTTAGGCGGAAGAGCAGGCCTTAAGGCCTGAGCCTCGCCACAAATAAAGACAATTTTATTATTATTATTATTATTATTATTATTATTATTATTATTATTATTATTATTATTATTATATTATCCTTACCCGAAAAGTTAAATAAACTACAAACAGCGAGTTATTTAATCGTCAAGCCTTAATTTTAATATCAGACTTCGTTGCACACCAATTCTTGTATTTAAAAATGGCAATTATATTGTATTATCTAAGTCGCACATTTTTCAAAAATACTGATGTTTAGTCGCTATAAATGAAAATATCAAATGTGTTTTATTTTCTTTATGTGGAATGACTTAATTATAATTTGATGGTAAGAATAATACAACGTTAAAATGGATGAATCAAATTATCAACAAAAAATAAGGTAATGTAGTTTTATTACATTTCATATGAGTGAATTATACTTCATATTCATCCTCAAAATATTTGTAACATTACTTGCTGAAGTGTGGTTTCACTTTTAAGTGAAATTGCAGAAGTGTGGACACATTATCACTCAGTTTTTGAAATATGCTCTCTGTTTTCTATACAGTAACTAAGAGTTTCTCGAAAACTAAAGAATTTACTCTTGAGTAGAATAAAAACTGGAATTAAATATTTGTAGATATTATATTTTCCGGAAAATATAATAGATTTTAAAAAATGTACACTCGAATTTAAAGAAAATATTCCTTCTTGGTTGATATCGTAAGGAGCGTCCGTATACACTACTCTAGTCATAGAGGAGACCGAAGAGCAGTTTTTTCCGAAAGCGGATCCCACTTGTAAATTATCTCCCTATCCTTTCCCTTGACATCTCAAAATTCAGTGCCATGTTTGATCTCTCTCTTTTCCTCCCTCCCTCAGAAAGACTATTACATTCACTCCTTTTTCATCGTTTTTTTCTTCTTGTATTTTATTCAGATTAAAAAGTGCACCGGCTTATGTATAAGAAATGTCTTCAACATCAGTAATCCTCTTCATCAAAACATTTTTGTTTGTTTTTTGTTTTGGGATATGATTCAGTATAGAATTTTGTGCCGGTATATCTAAGACAGTGATGGTGGAAGATAAATATTTTAAAACACTACAATGTGAGCTCAGCATCAACACGTTGAAATTCAGAAAATAGCATTATAATTATAATTGTGAACAAACATTTCTCTGCCTGGCCGCTCAACATCGCGATTCAGAGTTTTCTAAATTATGTTGTTCTGTAAGGGGACGAAGTCAAAAATGCAACGTTTACCCACACCAAATATAATTATCTTTCTCATGTTGCTGTCACTTTTGGAATCGTGTCGAAAAGGGATTCTTAGTGAAGCTAAAATGTCTATAAATTCCATCGCCTTTTTAAATTGGTGGAAGCCTGCCAAGGTTGTAACTTGCCATAATGATGGCTTCTCTTTGGCTCCATGGTATTGTTCATGGTAAAAAAACCGGCAAGAAATTTTCTCAGTCAACGTCTTAACTTTTAAATAGGACGTTTATTTCAAACTGTGCTGATTTTGACAGTTATTTATTGATAACAAATTACATTTGAAGAAATTGGGTATAACAGCCCGGGCTAACCGTTACACCATCGCCGGCGTTTTTAAAATTTCAAATCTATACCCTTTAAGCCAAAGGATGAATCATTTAATGAGGTTAATTTGCGGAAGTTATGTCATAGTAAAAATAACCAAAATAATGTACCCCACAAGTTTTGTCACCATCTTACGAAGTTAGTTTCATAAAAACGTCGGCAAACGAAAACTGAACCCATTAAACCGTCAATAGATCCAGCAAAACCTCCACCTACATGCCCAGCCCAGTACATCACAGAGAGAGGAAGAGGGTTTGCGCGAGATCGCCCCAAGTGCCCTTCCCCACCGCAGCCATCTCCGCCCCACGCCGCAAGCACGCCGCCCCGCCCCGGCCCCCGGTAAAAAATTAAAATGCGGCGGTGGCGGAAGGGGCGCGGGGTGGGCGGGGCTCGTCAGGAAGTAATCTGCGGGGCGGCGCAGACCCAGCACCCGACGTGGCTTCGGCCTCAAGCGCCGCTCCCTGCGGCTGCTACGCTCCCCCGACGCAGCCGCCTTTGGTGGGTGGTTGGTTGGTTGGTTGTTAGTGATTCCGGGCACGTCAGCTACTGAGGTCATTATTCCCGTAAGTGTAGTGCATGTTTTTCCTCGAGAGTTGGCGGCGATCTTTCTTCGCTGGATGGTGAAATCCGTCGCCGACCTACCAACCACTAGCGGGGTTTTCCCTCAACCAGGTATCTCCCATCAATGGGACACTGCCCCAACCGGGGCATTCTCTAAGCTCCCGACCGGTCTCCCGGCATGTGTGGTAGTGTAGCGCATGTTAGTGTAAGTGTATGTAAGAAGGGGTGAGGATAGGACAAAGAAAATGAATGAAAGATCTCGCGCGGTTCGTGGCCCGTTTGTTAGGGTACTACTCCGGCATTCGCCTGGTGATGATCGGGGAAACCACGGAAAACTACCGATCAGAGCAGCTGACCTCTAGAATTCTCCCCCAGACAGCGACTGAATTCGACCTAGTAGACAAGCTAGTGTCGACAATCTTGCCACTGTCGGGAGTCGAACACAGGACCTCCCGGTGAGAGTGACGGCAGTGACATCAGTTGATGCACTTAGCCACCCCTCCCGAGACAGCCGCCTCTCAGGTCTTGAGTCTAGACCGCAGTCGGTTACCACAACCGCCATCAACGAACGCAGTGAAGGGTGCGGAACGCTCGCCTTCCATTGACTGGAGAGGACACGCTTCCTGGTGGATTGTAAACGGTCACGCGGACCTTGAGTTTCGCGGCAGCACTCACGTCGTTAGCTTCAAGGTGGAGGCAGTGCTAAGCTCTATGTTGTCGGTTTGCCCGGTGACCCACCAGTTAGACCTCTAGCTCGACGACCTTTGGGTGGGATTGGGTGAAGGACTTGTTCCGGATCCCACATTTAAAAGTCCAGAGGAGATCATATGAACAGTCAGGTTGCCTGTACTCACATCGATAGCGAGTCATAAAGATATACACTTGCCAACTTTTGTTTGGTTGGTTGGTTTTTAATTATACCGGGCACGTGAACTACTAAGTTCGTTAGTCTTGTAAGTGAAGTGCATGTTTTTCATCGGGAGGTGGCGGTGATCTTCCCCCCGCTGAATGGTGAGATCAAGCACTGACCTACCGTCTGCTAGCGGTGGATCTCTCAACAAGGTATCTCCCACCAGCGGGGCACCGCCCCAGCTGGGACGAGCTCTAAACTCTCAACTTGTCTCTCGGCATGTGTGGTAGTGTTCTGCATGTTAGTTAATTATCTTAGATAATTATTAGTTATTAGTTAGATAATTATCTATTCTACTACCACTCTCAGTGGGAAATTCCCTCTCGTCCTCAAACTCCACTAGCTTTTATGTGCCATTTTGTTCACTATCTACATTCATTGTTATTCTGAAGTCCGATCGTTTCCGATTCTTTCGAATCCTCTACCACTTCCAGTATCAAATCGGGAGCGGTAGCTCAGTGCATCAACTGATGTCACTGCAGCGCCTCTGACCGGGAGGTCCTAGGTTCGAGTCCTGACGGCGGCAGGATTTTCGACACTAGCTTTTCAGCTAGGTCGAATTCAGTCGCTGTCTGGAGGAGAATTCTAGCGGCTGGCTGCTCTGATCGGTAGTTTTCCGCGGTTTCTCCGACCAACACCAGGCGAATGCTGGAGCAGTACCCTAACAAACGGACCCCACGGACCACTCGCGATCTGTCCATCCTCTTCATTGTCCTATCCTCTCCCCTTACACACTTACACTAACATGCACTACACTACCACATATTCCGGGAGACCTGTCGGGAGCTTAGATCTTGTCCCGGCTGGGTCGGTGCCCCGCTAGTGGGAGAGTACTGGTTAGGGGGAAACCCCACTAGCAGTTGACGCACCCGGAAACACGAAAAAATCAATCAATCAATTCAGTATCAATATCCTCCCCACTACGATACATTGCTCACTGTCAGCATTGCTGCATCTGAATTTCCTACCTTCTTACTTGAATTGCGTTTGGCGTCCCCGCCTCCTCCATTGCATCTTCGTTGCGTGACTAGCACTCGATCTCTTCCTTTTCGTTGGCTCGCTGCTCTGGCCACGTTCCGGGGAAATGTTCCTCTTTCGTTGAGCTGCACTCGCATCCAAACCAATCAGAATTTGCCCCACTTGTTCAATCTATTCTCATTAACTGTCTTTCTATTGCTTCTTTCGGTCTGACCAACCAAAACTCGTGGAGATTACGAAGTAGGCTGCCGAGATAAACTTCAAAGCAATAATTGAAAGCTACCTCTTTGCAATATACTTTCTCAAACACGGTATGTTTCATAAGAATAGTTAAAAAGAAGGAAGTGACTACCTAATAAAAGTAAAATTTAATGGATCAAGTGATTAATCAAAATTTTCCCAATTCCTATTAATATTCAAACCATTTTCACGTTTAGAAATAAATTTTCCGAAAGCAATATCCATTTCATGATCTGTTATACTTCTAGAATCACCAAACGAAAATGAACTAGAGGTGCTACAAAATGACCACTATCGTTTCGGTTTTGTCCAAACTTCTTCTCAGTTGCCATCTATTGGCGCATAAAAAATATTTGTTGAATTTTTCCGTCTTCTAACGGAAAAATTGAGATACAACTTTAAGAATATTATAGAAGAGTAAAACCTGATCCTACATCACATTTTCATGGGAAAATGTGTCGCCAATTTTTAAAAATTTTGTTTGAGCGTTTCTGAAAATGCGCATAATAAAGTGAGAAAGTAAAATGTATCTTCATCTTGCTCAAAAGCCTACTCTCATTTACAATCTTACGGATATTATTTTATTATAGAAAAACATAATTCCTTAGAGCGGATACGTCTACTTGAGTTTACATAACGCGTCATTAAATCTTACTACTGATTCTCACTAGCTTATTTGGTTATTTATGCACCAATGCGTTATAATGATCTCGGGTAATGAAAAGTCCTCGGGCCAAAGGCCCTCGAGCTTTTTCTCGCCGTTCGATCATTGGAACCAATTAACGTGAAACATACATGACTTTTTTTGTTTACCAGCATTATAAACGACATTTTCTGGTACAAGATTTCGTTCATACCTTTTACGGCACAAATGATGACGTATTATATTTTACGGCACGAATGATTGCGTCAACACACATTCAATCAATCGCAACGAGAGAATCTTAGGGAGGTAGTACTCGTAGTAAATGAATTAAATAATAATATCTCAACTTCAATGCCTTCCTTACAAAAATACAATGGTCGGAGAAACATCTCGGAAAAAGAAGTCAAAATTCCCTCTTCTGAATACAAATACTTGTACATCATGATAGAGACATTATTATCACTTAAACTTCAACATATTTCTTGAAATTAATAACTCTTTTCTCTTCTTGGAGTAAAAATGTATATTCCACACGGTTTTGTCTGTTATCAGTGTAAAAGATGATAATAATATGCAGTTATTTTATAGAGATTTTTTATATTGCCATCATTTTATATTATAATAAACTCGTTTTTCAGTAAGAATGGGTTCTGTCAAATGCATAATTCTCGTATGAAATTTTATTTGCAACTTACAATTAAAATGAAGATATTGGCACACCTCTGATAAAAAACGAGAAAAATCTTGTCACAAAACATAAGGCGAGGTTAATGTCTAATTCAAACTAAGTCGCTGAACATAAAATTCAATGCACATTCCCTTGCTGAACGTATTTGTTCCCTATCTGCATCGAGTCCCTTCACAATTGTATCCCTTACTGTTTTCAGCTATTCTAACGTAGCTTTAGCACCGCAGGGCTGTTAATCAAAGTAAATTCGAGCAATAACTTTTAATTCTTCCTCTTCTAACGTATTTTTGGGAAGGTGAAAATGAAATGTCTGAACATAAATCACAGGGGCAAGTCGGAACTCTCGTTTGAAACCGAAAGCCCAGGACGGTGTGTTGGAAAATTAGAATTACCGCGAAAGTTAGTTCCCCCGACTTCGCTTCCTGCCGTGAAATATTTCGGATACAATTCAATAACCGAAGGACGACGCCGAGAGAGAGAGAGAGAGAGAGAGAGAGAGAGAGAGAGAGAGAGAGAGAGAGAGAGAGACGGAGAGGGAGGGAAGGGGCGGCGCCGTGGGGAAAACGAGCGGCCGTTGCACCAGGCCCAGCTGCTCGCGACCATCCCTCGCAAAGGCTTCGTTGCAGCAGTGGCGGCTCCAAACATAATTTTGATGAGGGGGGAGCACAAGATTCTTGGGAACATACAAGCAAACAGTAAATATAGTGTTTTAATTGGTCATGGTGGATGAAACATTCCTCCGTCATGGAATTGGATTTCTACACTACTGTACCCTGTACGCGAATCCCAGGAAACGTATTTGGAGACGATGTTGAAATCTCGTCAGTAGGTAGCTCTGGACATCCTGCAAGTACCCATGTCACCGAGAACGGGCCATGGTGTAAGATATATATTTCTTACACCGTGGCCCGTGCTGTGCCCGAAGACAGACGCCATTTGCAACTCCCATGTTGCAATTTTCACAACTCCAAAATATTGAGCTTGTGGCAACACCAAATTTGGCTGCACTGCAATATGGCCCAGTTTCTGAATATCCTTAACCAGTGAAGATAAAACACGGGACATGAACTGTTAAGATGAATATTCTCGAAAGTGTGGAGTATGTTTTTCCTTGAGAGATGGTGGTGATCTTTTCTCTCTGGATGGTGATATCCGGCGCCAATCTACCGTCGGCTAGAGAGTTTTCCCCCAAACGCGAGTATCTTTCACAAGCGGGCCACCGCTCCAGCCGCAAGTTCTAAGCTTCCGATTGGTCTTCGGCGTGTGTGGTAGTGTAGAGCATGTAACTGTAAGTGTGGGGTGGCTCTAGACATCCTGCAAGTACCCATGTCTTACTCACCCCTGTACTCATCCCTTACTTACACACACACGTGTAAGTAAGGGGTGAGTACAGAACAAAGAAGAGGAAGGAAAGATCGCGCGCATTCCGTAGCCCGATTGTTAGGGTACTGATCCGGCATTCACCTGGTATTGTTCAGAGAAACCACGGTAAACTACCGATAAGAGCAGCCGACCGCTAGAATTCCCCTCCAGACAGAGTCTGAACTGGACCTAGCTAATAAGGTAGTGTTGAAAATCCTGACACCGTCGAGAACCTAGGACCTCCTGGTCAGAGGCAATGCTGTGACATCAGTTAATCCTCTGAGCCATCTCCGGTTTTTCGTATATAGTTACTCTTTTCATCATTTAGATCATTTATAATTAGTATAAATAATTCTACATATTAACTAGTGATGGGTCAACAACACATGCTTTCTCCATTTTTTAAAAATTTGTTCAGTTCAGAAAATTCCGAAAAGTTTAATGTAAATGAGACCTACATCACTAATAAGGGTATTTAACTCTTCACGAGGAGCAATTTAAATGAAAAATTTGGAGACTTTTTTAAAACAAATTGTTTGTATTTATTTTAAGCAAAATTATTCACGCAGCCAAAGCTACCCATATTTTCGAAAAAATATAGAAGACTTTATTTCAAGATCTGTCTTTGAACCACCGATTTAATTAATGAAAAATCTAAATCTTTAATTTTGTAGTTGTAGAAAGATACCTAAAAAAAATTGTGTTTTGCAATTTTCGAAAATTCAGAAATGTCAACGAAAACGAGACCTGTCGAATTTTTAACCCGTTCTTTATGCTATCCGAGGAAAAAGTATAATCAAAAGGCTATTTTTGAGAAAATTTTGAAAATATTGTGGAGATTTCTTTTGGGGTACGTCCAAAAATGAAAATATCCGTTTCAAATTGACAGAGGCTTGAACTCGTTTAGATCGGTAGGGGAAAATCAATTTTGGAGAAAAACATCTGAACGGTAGCATCGTCATCAGACAGACGGGCAATCAAGCAGGACAAACAGACGGACATGCATATGGACAGGCAGACAGATGAACAGACAGACCCACAGACTTGCGGACAGACGGACCAAAAGATAGTAGAGGGTCCCTTACAATGCAAAAAAATGTTTGTTTAACTTTTCAAAATTCATTTTCACTCTTTGGACTGCATTATGATTTTTACTTTCTTTGTGGGTACTTTTTTAGTGCTCCTTTCTTGCAATATGTGTATAGTGAACGATGTTTTTGAACAACACCACACAAATTGCTTTCGCTCCTCATCTAGTCAGTAGCGCATGAAAAGCTTGCATTAATGTAACAACTCTTTCAGCGAAGTCATTCACAGTTTTCAACTTGTAAATAACCATTCATCTTCTAAATACGAAGAGTTGCTTTTCCAGGTCGAAGGACATTCTTGAATAAAGCAGGTATCCATCTTCAGGCAAGAGAACAGATATCTGCTTTTGGTTGACACAAAGTCAGCTATTGTTTTCAATGAAATGAATATTAAATTGAATTAGGAGATGTATTGTATATTACGAATTAATAATTAAAGAACGGTCATCGGGATACAATTCCGCTTACCATGTTATTCTACATCCAATTCTCGACAAAAAGGATACTACACTCTTTGATGTGTAGATAATCTTTGGATAATTTTGCTATCATTTTTATTTTTATTTGTACGTCTACTTCATCATCAAAGAGTGACATGACAGACAACTCTTCTAATAAATACCACATACAAAGTCTATTTTTAGAGCTGCTTTTGAAATTATGTAATCTATCCTTTCATGTGATTTTAGAACTTTTAGAAAGCAGGTATCATAATAAGGAGCTTTTAGAGCTCCACTGCACTGAAGTCGTGGCTTGACATAAAAAGTTACAATCAACAGAAAGATATTTTTCTGGATTATATCACGTATTTTACATTCAAACATTGTAAAATAAGTTCGTATATGTGATGACGGCACGAAAAGAACAATTTCCTGTTCAAATTTTCTTCAAGAAAGACACACGCTCTTTCTAAATGTCAAGAGTTTGATGCAGTTGTATCACAGCAAAGAATTTGTTCATTATCTTCGATATCCCAGTGCGTTAACACATTCCAAACAGAATAGCATGCTCATTACCGGAAGAATTCCGCAATTTTGGAAACCCCATGAGCTGCTGACTGTACACAAATGTGACAATTGGAAGTATTTCTTCTTCTGGGTCCCTGATATTTAATGCAGGCAACGATTTACCATCCCAATGAACAGTAAGAATTTCAGATAAATTACTCTTAAAAGCCGATTTAATTGTTTCTTAACGTTTTCCATCCTCGTGTCTGGTTTGAAGAATATTTTTTAGGAATAAGAGAGGTTTATTAATACAGTGTTCTTCGGGTATTATGCGCAAGTGCCTCTACTGTCAATTGAAGGATGTACACAAAATATCTTATCATCTGACATCTATCTAATTATTTTAGGGGTAATGAAATGTTTGGTGGCAAGCTTTCAGCATTGAGTACTATCGTTGATCGTAACGTCGATTATATCTGAACTTGGAGGTTCGTTATCTGAATCTTCAGACGATGAAGGTGGTACAGCAGATGTAGACGCTTAACGCGGTTGTTTCTCTTTCCTTTTCTCTTCTTGTAATGCTCTTTGTCTCGCCTTGTCTTCTTTATCCACAAGATTTCGGTATATTCGTGGAAGATAGCTTTTACGTCTTGGCTCTCTCGGTCGAAGTAAAAACATCCTGTCTTCTTCCAACACTTGTTTGCATTCTTTTGGTAATTTTCTCCACTCCGAATACATGTGAATAAGTTTTTGCGAACAATGCTGATTAGCTCTTGTCGGAATTCTTGCTTTCTCTCAAAATATTATGCACTCACGAATCACAAGTTTAGTACTTGAATTAACTGTTACTTTTACTTCCCGTATGTATACTTCAACCACTTGTTCATTTTATGGTAAATTGTGTTTAGGTTTTTGGTTTTTCATATTAATAATTAATATTATCTCCTATTAAAAACACCCGTTCCTCGACACTGACTATGACACTAATATATGACATTATGTCAGATTAGCGACCTGCAAACAGGTGTGACACCATCTATTAAAAGTCTTGTACAGTTAGTCTCGGGGCTGACACAGCGGTGGGTGGTAGGTTTGGACTTGTCCGTCATTTGAGTTCGCGCTCAAGTCGACACGGGTTAGAATGCTCCGATCTCAAAAAACTTTACTATAGGCATGTTTTAAGGTCATTCGAACAAAATTGGAGGGTGAGCGTTCAAAAATTTCGAAGTCGGAAAATAAGGGACACCTTAGTGGATAGTGATGGACGGACAGTCAGATTAGCAGACTGATATGTTTTGTCGCAAATTAATCAAGGTCTCACAAAACGAGGATTCTGACTACACAAACTGTTATAGGATATCATTTACTGCGTATAGGAACAACATGTATCTACGTTTTCGTTATCACGTCCCCCAGAATTGGAGTTTTTCTGCCGAAAAATCACTGATTTCCGCCGTGCATTACAAAAGTTTCTCTTTAAACTCAATTTTTTTCGAACAATTTTAGATGACGTTACTTTCAAAGAGAAGTTTTCTCCCTTCGCTCGCCCGGTTCCAAGTCACGGCAATGCTCCGATATTCATCCCTCGCGTTCTCTATAAATAATTTTGAGTGTAACCACCGCATAATTACAAATTCACTTTTATGAGAGAGCATTTAAGTTCACTCTCCCGCATTACGTCACTACGGTGACAGACAAATGAACATCGCACTGCGCGTAAACCAGTCTCCTCTCGAATACCCGAATATTCCACTAGCTTCCAGCGCGCTAGGCTTCGGGTACCTGTGTTCAACTTCCGGTTGATCTTTGTGGAATTTGTACACGCGTGTAATTTCCCTGAGGTTCTGCCGTTCTGTCGTCTGCTCTTTGATCATCAAATCATGTTATCACCATTACCACTTATGCATACAATTCAATTAGCATTCAATTAGTGGTAGTGGATGAAATAATCTCTGAAAACATCAGTACACCACTATGTACCTTTCCATGCTGCGGCGAGCCGTTAAAATTTGTATCGAGCCGAGGGAGTTCGTTTTCCAGTGTAAGTGACTCAAAGTCACGGATAAATGGACGATTGACCATCAGTTTTTCTTTACCAGTATTTTTGTTTTTCGAAACCAATGACAAAGCTCTATTTATAAATGCTCTTATTAATTTCTCACAAGGATGAGAGCACATGTACTAGGCAACCAGAATATGCAAATCACCCATCACAAGTGAATTGGTCTCGGGATTCCCGGATCTGGACTCTAAGGTTGTTAGACATTCTAGCTACAGAGGGTTGTCAACATTAAAACACACCCAGGAGATTTTATGTTCTTTACATATACGTGCGTATATACTGAACAATACACGTAGTGTAAAAGTTACGTAATGTTGCGGCAAAAAGTAACGCTCTTATGGTAGAAAAACCTCGCTTTGTAGCTCCCAGTTATTGTAAAAGACTTTTCTTGCTCCTGTACGTAGCAAATTACTTTCTACAGTACCTAACGTCGTAAGATTTCTCCTTTTGTGATTTTGTGGCTACAAGTGGATTGTCAACATTAATGTATTTCTATTTTATCAGAATTCTGGTCGCCTGGTACAGGTATTTTCATTCTTGTGAGAAATTACTAAGAGCATTTGTAAATATAGCTTCGTCATTGGCCTCAAAACCAAAAATACTGCTAAAGGAGAACTGATAGTCAATCACTCCTTTATCAGTGTCCTTGAGTTGCTTACACTGGAATACAAAGAAGACCCTGAGCTTTATACAAACGATACTGGGAGCCACAAAACGAATTTTTTTGAGAAAAGTATGGTCCTTTTTGCTGCAAAATCATAAAACTTTCATTCTACGTGCATTACCCAGTATATACGTATGTATAAGTAAGAAACCTGAAATCACCCGGTCGTTTTAACCCATTAGTGAACAAATAAATTTTGTTCACTAATGGGTTGTTAACTTCAAAACTCCGAAAACCTTCAGCCGAATGGGTAGATAATAAATAAAAAAAGATATCCCCAAAACGCCAAACGGTGGTATTATAAGCATTTTTTACTTTCTCGCTACCGCTACCACTGTCGAAAGAAAGTTATGAACTGCTGTGATATAAAACGGTGCATTTTGAGCAGGAACACTCTTATTACAGGGCGTTGGTAAAAAAAGGATAACTCGAGTTGCTAAACTTAGACAAAATCCTCTAACACGTGATGTAGCCAGAATCCGTATTTTGTGGGTCCTTGATATCGAAAAATAGATTGACGGCAAAACGTCTGTCTGGAAGTCCGTCTGTGCACAACACTAGCAGCTAAATCGTGCAGCCGATTTCCTCCAAAATTGATATTCCTTGATCGATCTGACTGATGTCGGGGCCTCTTGAATTTGAAACCGATATTTTAATTTTTGGGGGTACTTTACATAAAGCCCCGTGAAACATTTAAAAATTTTTCAAATATATGACTCCATCGTTTATGATTAAACTTAGTAGTTGGATATTATAAAGAACGTTTGATAAAAAGGTGCAAGTCTCATTTTCGATGAAATCAGTAAACCTATAAGGACATTTTCGTTAAAAAATATTGAGCCATTTTAAGAAAAAATCGTTTAAGCTCTACTGTAATTGCGAAATTTGAAGCTCTTTTTCACAGGATTTTTTTGTATTTTCGAAAAACTTTGTAAGAAGTCATTTGTAGAACTTTTACTCACAAATGCAATCATTTATACAAATTGATAGAAATGTTCATATTAAGGGTGCGAGAGATATTTAAAAAAAATACTTTTGTCTATTTTTTGAAAAAATCAAAGAATACATCAAAATTCATTCTATGTTCGCTTTCACAGAGAACTATAGATTTTTCAAGAAACATTTTTATCCATCATTTAAAGCATATGTGCTCGTAAGTGCAAAAATGTAAACATATTGACACTGATGAAAATATTACGACGTGAAAGGCTAGTCAAAAAAATTACATTTTTGTATTCTTGTAAAAACAAAAGCATAGAAAAAATGTCTTGTATGTCATCTCACTTAGCAATATCACTACCAAAAGTTTAAAGAAAAAATTTGGAACCGTTTTCGAGAAAATCTAGTTTTTGTTATTCTTTAAAATTGCACATATTGCACCCAATCTTGAGCAAAAACTTCTAACATTTTCAAAAATATGTTCTCGATCTTAATGAAAGAACTGATTAAGGAGAAAAAAATTTTACCTGAAAGAAAAATCTCGATCTTTAATTTTGCAGTTGTAGGAAGCCGCCGGAAAAAAATTCAAACTTTTGCTATTTTCAAAACTTCAGAGTTAATCATGAAAGTCGGACCCATGCCACCTTTATAAGCGTGTTGTATTCTATTCTTACGAGAAATTTAAAGAAAAAGTTGCAGTTATTTTTGAGAAAATTTTGAAAATGTTCCATGGGCTTCATGTAATTTACCCCCAAAAACTAATGAATGTTTTTGAAAATCGCAAAGGTTCGATTCCGGCAAGTTCGACAGGGGTTTATTCAATTTGGAAAAAATCCTACTCATAGTTTTGGCGCTAGTGTTGTTCACATACACCGTACAGACGGACGGACGTTTTGCTTTCAATTGGTTTTTCGGCATGAAGAACCCACAAAACTGGAATTCTGGCTACATCACGTGTTAGGGTTTTTTTCTCTTAATTTAGCCACTGGATTTATCCACGTTTCTGTTGTCAAGGCTCGGCAATGAATTTTTTTCTGCCGAAAATTCGCCGTTCTTTTTCTCACAGCATTACATAACTTTCTCTATACTACATATATTACTCCTTATATACGTACGTATATGAGAAAGTAAAAAGTTATTGACTTTTTTTGCATTCTTAAGGCAGAGATATTTGGTAACTAAAGAGAGTGTTACATGCTTGAAAGATTCTTGGGTGAAAAACCGAGTAGTTCCTCGATACGTAAAACGAAAGATTTCTCAACTCGTAATGCGCCAACTGCAGCCCTTCCTGGTTTAAGTAATCCAGTAGATAACGCTATGTTCCCAGGATGTGTTCGTGAACTTCGTTGTAGAGTTGCCTTTCAGGAGAGCAGGAGAAGGCTTGAATAAGACTTTCCGTTGCTGACAGGGCTTACTTCACCACCTTGCATAATACGGAAGGATAAACCCAAGAGAAAGTAATCAAACAAGCTTATGCACGAGAATACAATTATATTTATGCTGTTTACTATCAGGGTTGGGCAAAATACTTTAAATTTAGAATTTAAATACTTCGCCAAAATACTTCGTAAATAAGTACTTAAATACATAGTCAAAATACATTGGGTTTTCAATTCCTAAATATGCACGTATTTAAAATATTTCACATACTGAAAATACAGTAAATACAATGATTTTTCATTGTAACCTTTTATTTCAACCATATATTGTAATTGTCAATTACAATAAATTACTAAGTGACACTGATACATTTCTTAACAATAACTAAAAACTTTCAAATATAAAACACTGTCACATAAATATTATCACTTATGCTTAGTATCAATTAAAAACACTTTCACCTAGACCTTCACATCAAAAATAAAATGATTTCAAAAATATGTCTAACTCGAATAAACGTAATTTCCTTTTAACACGACTAGTTTTTCATGTCCAAATATCAGGTTCAAAGGACTCAGAAATATAGTTTATCAAATACAAAATGTATTTAAAATACATATTTCAAATACAAGTATTTAAATACTGCCCAACCCTGTTTACTATCTTTATAGGAACTACTTTAAATTGATGACACTACAAAATCATCAAACTAGTGGTTGTACATCACATTTTTCTAGTATTATTAGTAACGGTTACGTAATATAATATTTCAATTTATATTCAACCAGCACTTCAGTTATCACTTAAAAATGAATTGCGAGAGGTTCAAAAAATCACATCTTTAATTTTTTGAAAATTCAAATGTTTCGTGTAAATATGTTTGGATCTTCTCTGATATTCTGGAAGCTTCATTTCAATTACACTATGAGAGGACAGAAAAACTGCGAAATTTTGTCAAATGTACGTTCTTTTATAAAACACAATATCTTCAATGTAGATATTTTAGGAAAGAAAACGAATTCATCGTTTTATTAGAGATATGTAAGTATTATATTCTAGAACATTTTCTCTAAAGAAAATTTTGAAAAGAATGTTTATTGATGAGTACGAAGACGAACATTTAAAGCTACCGAACTTTCCTTAAGATCCTAAATGTGAGCAATTAATGTGGAAAATAGTTTTAAATGAAGTTCGCTAAAAACCGTCAAATTCTTCAATTTTCCAAACCTACGATATCAAAGAGAATGGGATCAGCCAGAGTGAGGGCTAGAGCATCCGTCTCAAACCTATAGAACCTCACTATGTAAATGTTCACAAATAGCGACTTTTGTGAATCTTTTGAAATAAATAGGATCTAAATGGACACGTTTCCTCTAAGTCACGACCATTTCCAATTTGCGAATTTCACCAGTCTTAACCGGACAGCACACGCGCCTCTTTCTGTCACGTCAGTGCATGTCTAGTCTCACAGTGCAATGCCTAGACTCACAAACCCTTCTGCTTGCATTTTCCTTAATTCAATTTCCCCTCATAATTTAGCTCAAAGGAGTCTTCCAGAGAAAAGATAGATATTATTTTCAATAATGAGATATATTTTTAAATAATTGGTTACGGTATTTAGTGGTTTTTAATGCAAATTAACAAAACTGAAAAAATGAGAGAGGCTGAAATATTATTTTCATTGTATTTGGTATGTTTTACATACCTGACGATTTTCTTTCATGGCATGCTTTACAAACAAATAAACGTTTTACATATTTCTGTGATCAATATTTTGTTAAGTCGCATAAAGTACTGAACGAAAGCCGTTGCACGAGTGCACGCAGGCGGTCTCTAAGACCCGTGCAACGTTTTGAAATGTCTCACCCCTAGAAAGGATAACAATACTCACTTTCTCAAACGAAATGTGACTCATAGTTAGGGAAGGAATAGGTACCTGGAAGCAATGGTCACGGGCGGCCAAACTGCATTCATAATTTTAGCGTAAAGGCTTTCCAAGACACTCAGACCACCTGCCTGCACTGACGGTTTAAAACGCAAACTTTCGTTATCGCACGTTTCTCCTCGTTTGATATTAACTTTGAGTTAGAAACCGTTGCGTTGTATACTTCAAAATAATACAGGAATACTTCACAAACATGCTAAGAAAGTTGTTTTTAATTTTGTTGCTACTTTGTTAATTTAACTCAAAGTAATAAATGTAGAATAAATTGATCAATTATCTCTAAATAATGTCTGAATATGGTATTGCAGAAAGTTTTTCTTAAATTTCAGCGTCTCAACTTGATGGATTGCCGAACCTCTAAATTCAAGCGAATTCGGTTTCATTCCGAGAATTGTAGGTAGCAATTGCCTACTGTTCTTCAAGCACTTTCATTACGTTTGCATATGTAAACATCGAAGCCCTACGTAATGTTACGATTGATTTTGGAACTGTTCTTGGGAAGGGCGTCCGCATAAAACAAGAAATTCTGAGAATTTTCCTTCCAGATTAATGTAATCATGTGAAACTTCAAGAGAGAGAACTAAATTGCGTGTATATCTTCAGTTGTTAATATGGGTGAGAGGATTGCGATCACAATAGTGCAAAATCTAACATATATTATTTTGTAACATTGTGGTAAAAAATTGTAAAACATTTATTTGTATAAACTAGTATGTGTCACCCTGAAAGTTATGTTCACAGCTAACCTGTTATGAGAAGAACAATCTCCACGGACTTTCTATATTATTATTATTATTATTATTATTATTATTATTATTATTATTATTATTATTATTATTATTATTATATGGATAATGGTTGGTAGGTGATAGAAAAATCTCACATGCAGATCCCGCTGATGACAGATAAAAATATACATCTCCTTACATCTGAGTTTAATTTTTCTACTTCCGTTTGCGTCATTTTAAACCAAATTCTACTATATACGTCTTCTCTTCCATTTATCTATATTAAATATTGGGATCCTCAATAACCTCAAAGCAGAAATCAGGTGCGGATGATACCCTCATTGACTGTGTATCATCACACGAATGCAGCAAAATCAGATGCAACTGTCATATGTGAAACCAAACACCTTTTCGTCTCTGCGTAAATTACGTGCCTTTCGCTTGGCAGAGAGCCTCGTCCATTTGTAGCTTTGTCCAATCAGTGCATTGAGTCTCCCTTTCCCCTAATTACCTGCTGCTAAGCCCTTGTGAGCGCCCGGGCAGTCACCGGCACGGGCACCGGGAGTCCGTCAGACGGCAGTGGAAGTGGGGATGGGGAAACCACCGGAAGCTGGAAAGGGAACAAGAGAGAGGATGCGAACGGACGTAGGTGCTGGAATGGGATTGGAAGTGGGAGAGAAAGAGCGCGGATGGGGGTCCTGTAGTCCGATTTTTATAAAGCTGTGCCTCAAGGCCCGTCTTCACAGTGGCATTATGTCACTGCATTTCGCATCTTTCTGGGACGTGCCGGTAAATGTCGCATGATGAAGCAGTGTTTCATACGGCCGCGATCATGCAATATCTAGTAGCACGACTGAGGAAGACGTGAAATGAGGTGACATAATCGCGTATTCGCGCTAATTCGTAAAAATCGCGCTATAAGTTGGAAAAGAGTGGGCACGAAGACGACCAGATACCTGGGTGAGGAAGCGGGCAGTGGATGTAGGAGTGTCGGAGGAGAGTGTGGAATGGGAGAAGGTGAGGAGACAAGAGTGGACATCAAGAAGAAGTAGGAACCAGTGGACCTAAACAGCACATACTTCCTCGCATTATTACTAAATTTGCAAATTTTCGGAAATTCAGAGAGTTCAATGAAAATGAGACGCACGCCATAGTTTCATGCTTCCATTCTGAGTAAAAAATTTTAAGAAACAATTGGAACAGTTTTTGAGAAAAAATGCTTATTTTTGTAATTGCTGATATTTCGCACCAAATTACACTAAAACTACTCATATTTTCGAAAAATTGAACATGAACATATTTAAAGATCTGTCTTTAAGGAACAGATTCCATTAAGGAAGAAATCTCGTCTGCAATATTATAGTTGAACTGCAAAATTACAGTTGAATAGAACACGCCCAAAAAAATTGCACTTTGGCGATTTCAAAAATCTTAAATTTCGAGCTAGACAAGCTAGTGTCGAAAATCCCGCCGTGTCGTTGGGACCTGAACGGCCAGAGGCACTGCAGTGACATCCGCCGATGCAATGAGCCGCCTCTGTCGGTGAGGAAGTGAGGGTGGGGGGAGCGGGGAGGGTGCGTGGGCGTCGGAGCGCCGCTATCTGCGCGTGTGCTTGGCTGCGCGGGGCCACGCCCCCCTCCCCGTGTGCCGGCCGCCCTAGAAACCGCGGGGCTATCGGCAGCAGGGCGGGCACGGGCGGGGCCGGCCTGGAGGGCGCACCTGGGCTGTGGGCACTCGGCCGAGGCGCCGGCCGCTGGGCTGCCTGGGCGTCGGCGGCAGACAAAAAGCGGAGTCGGACTCGGGGCCGGCGCCGCCACCGCCGGTCGAAAGTTAAACAAGAGAAGTTCGCTAGTTTGACACGCGAGGCCACGCCCCTTCACCCACCACCCCGCCCCGCCCCGCCCCACCCGCCCCTCCCCGCCCCGCCCCGCCCCTCCCCGCCCAGGCCCGCCCCGCCCCGCCGCGCCCCACCCCGTTCTGCCCCGCCCCGCTACGCCCTGTCCGTAATGTGCCTTCCTTCCCCGCTTCAACCACCTCGCCCCGCCCGAAACCAAGCCATCCGACTCGTCTTCTCCCGCCCCCTCGCTTCAGCCTTACGAGCTCAACATCCACCCTCTCATCTTCGCTCAGACCGGGAGAGGTGGCTCAGGGTATCAACTGATGTCACTGCAGCGCCTCTGACCGGGAGGTCTAGGATCGAGTCCCGATGATAGCAGGATTTTCGACACTAGCTTTTACAGCTAGGCCGAATTCGGTCGCTTTCAGGAGAATTCTAGAGGCCAGCTGCTCTGATCGGTTGTTTTCCGTGGTTTCTCCGATCTACACCAGGCAAATGCCGGGGCAGTACCCTAACAAACAGGCCACGGACCGCGCGCAATCTTTTCTTTCCATTCATTGTCGTATCCTACCTCTAACACATACTTACACTTGCATGCGCTGCATTACCACACATGCCGGGAGACCGATCGAGAAGTTAGAGCTTGTCCGGCTGGAGACGTGCCCTCCTGGAAGGTGCGCGCCGGATCTCCCATTCAGCGGGGGAAGATCACAGTCACCTCACGAATAAAACGTGCACTACACTTACGGCACTAATGACCGTAGCAGTTGACGCACCCGGAATCACTAACAATCAATCTTGACATTTACCCTCCCCTTCCTGCTCAGCTCCACCTCTATACATTCCTCGCTCTACTCACACCATCTTGCCCCTCGCCGCTCTCCCCTTCCCCGCTCGCCCCTCCCCCACTCCCCCACTCCCCCGCTCTCCCACTCCCCGCGCTCCCCCTCCCCGCTCTCCCCCTCCTCGCTCTCCCCTCCCGCTCTCCCCCTCCCGCTCTCCCTCTCCTCGCTCTCCCCCTCACCACCCTCCCCGCTCCGCCATCCGCCGCTCGCAATGCCCAACGTGACTCTCTGCCCTTGTGCCCAAACAATGCACCAGATCTGTCCCCACTCTTCGTCCCGCCCTACCGTGTCATACGAAAGTTCCCGGGCTCGAGTCTCCGAGGGGGCGGTGGCGGCGACGCGCTGTCTGGAGGAGAATTCTAGCAGCTGGTTGCTCCGATCGAGTGATTTCCGTGGTTTTCTCATCAATTCTAGACGAATTATGGAGCAGTAACTTAAAAAACCGGCCACGAACAGTTCACAGTCTTTCCAGTCTCCTCTTTGCCGCCTCTTCTCCCCTTACACTAACACACTTACACTTACATGCACAGTATTGCCACACACGTCAGGAAACCAACCGGGAGCTTAGTGCTTGACCCTGATGAGGCTGTGCCTCGCTGGAGGAGAGACCTTAACCCATAAGATTAGGAGTAAGTTCGGTAAAAAATCCTTGTTTTTCCGCTGGGCGCCAATCACCTTCCCTGCCTGCCCCAAATTTTAATCTTTCCTCGGACCCGTTACTCTGCATCCCCCAGTTCATCCCTGTCCCTCGAACGGCACTCCGCCCTTTGCCCCTCCTGATGCACAAACTCACCCTGCGATCTGGTGCACACACTCACCTTCCAACACAGACGCCTGCAAAATGTTTTGCTGTTCTCCGTTTAGTAATATCGAAATATTTCAACTTCATTGACTTGCACTTCGATTCCTCAGTAGACAGCTGTGTTTTGGATGTGTTCCACTCGTTCTGGATCAACTCACATTAGAGAGTTTTTGCAAGTCGTTGATTTGAAAGACGTAACACGACAATTCTGTGGTGAACTGAACTTCGCATGTACCGGCATCAAATTACAGGATTTCGATTGACGGGTTCCGACATTCTCCCTGTGTTGTCGTCTAAGACAAATGTGTTCGTAACTTACACTTTACATAGTTTTCTCCGCCAACACTAACACACAATAAGCATGGAAGTAATGAAAAATGCAATATCCATATTACCAATATAATAAGGCAGTAACTTAATGGCTAATTTTTAAATTAATTCAAATATGTCAGAAATAAAATAACGTAATTATTAAGGATTTGGAGGTTATGTATATATTGAGGCTCCTTTGATTTCATGTAGGGGTCTATCACACGTTTTACTATCTTGTAATGCTTGTAAAGGCAAAAATGGACTCAGAGATACACAGATGTTCAATAAAATTTCTTTTAGATCCTGTTAGAGGTATTCAGTTTCAGTTAGTTCCTAGTTTTTACGTATGTTTTCGATTGTGCAAAAGCATGACATACAAAAACTCATTTTTTTGAAGATACGTTATTTCCTATTGACGATAATGTTTACGTACGATGACAATGAATTTCCCGCCTATCAAAAACTCTCTATTCTTAACATTTGAATGGCTTCATTTTCTTTCTAACTCCTTACACCACTTCCCGCGTGCCTTCCACCATTTGTCTCATATCTCTGTTTGCTTTATCGAATGTCCACTTTACCTTGTGATTCTGTTCTATGATTCATTTTATACAGTGCTCCCAAAATACTTTGTCTTCACCTGTCGACAGAGTAGTACTCTCACACTGTGCCACAGTACCGCTTTTCTTCTAGTCCCGTGACCACATACCAAACTTTCCGATTTCGTTGCTGCCTGCTCTGAATTCTTCCACTGTGACGCTACAACCCCCCGCGCTCCGGCCGCTTGTATGCGCCCCTATCTCCGTCGGGGGATGCGTGTCCACCTAGGCATTATCCTCCACTCCCCCCTCCGGCATACTTCGGCATCGGATGCCCGCATTGTGAAGAGCTTGCCGTGTTTATCTGGAAGCTGCGGGGCGCGGAGGGACGACCGGGCGGCCGGGAAACGAGCCGGAAGGAGAATGCAGCTGATAAATCCAGCGCCCGCTGCCGATGAACTCTCGGCACTCATTTGTCAAAAGCAACGCCGCGCTCTTATCGAGTGACGCGGTGTCGCGCCCGCCCCGCCCAACTGCCCATCCGGCCGCCGAACCCCCGGATGCCCACCTGAACTCCACCCAACCGCCCAATCGCCCGCCCGAGAGCTCAATAAATGCTTGCTCAGCTCTCCACCCAGCCACCCACTCATCACTCGCTCAAACACCCGTAGAACCGCTTAACTTTCATCCAGCGTCCGTCCAACCGTCCGGACAACCGCCCGCCCAACCGCTCGCCAACCGCCAGCCCAACAGTCCGCCCAACTGCCCAACCAACCGTCCGCACAACTGCCCGCCCAACCGCCAGCCCAACAGTCCACCCAACTGCCCAACCAACTGCCCGCCCAACTGCCCGACCAACCGCCCGCCCAACCGCCCACCCAACCGCCCGACCAACCGCCCGACCAACCGCCCGACCAACCGCCCGACCAACCGCCCGACCACCGTTCGCAACCGTCCGCCAACCGTCCAACCAACCACCCTCCCAACTGCCTGCCCGCCCAACCAATCGCCCGTTCAACTGCCTGCCCAATCATTCGCTCCAACACCTGTCTAACCAATTATCAGCCTCTTCTTCCAAGCAAGGAAGCAAGAAACCACCTAACCCCCAACCCACACAGCCAATCACCCACCCAACCAGCCGTTCTGCTGAACACTCACCCACTCCACAAAGACACCCTCCTTGCAATTGCGTGCATGCCCCATTGCCCGCCCGCCTAGTCGAATAAGCCCCCTTCACCCCTGTCGCTCTAAATCGCGCCCCTTTCCTTCATTCCCCGTTCTTCCTCACCGCCACTGATCCTCGCCAGTCCGACAGCGCCGCAGACACTCTCGACAGCGGCCCAGTGATAGGCGACCGCACACAAGTGCATCGGCTCCTGAAAAAGCACTTCATTTCCCACAATTTCTGAGGGCTCCGTAATCGCATCTCAGAATATTGAAGAGGGAACATTCGCATTCTCCGAGATCTCGATTGTACTATATTCTAAAAACTTGATTTGGTATGCAAACATTTCAACTCTCCCTTTTCAAAAATATTGTTTAAACAGGACAGCTTGTTGTTTGGGCGGGTTCGGTGGTATAATGAACAGCATATCTGTTGTACCCAAATTCGCGAGTTCAAACCTGATCGAAGTCGTGGATTTTAAGGGCGAAAAAATCCTTCGTACGCCTTCCTTCGAAGGGGATGTGAAGTGTACCATTTTGTAGATTTACTGCATGTAAAATAACCTCAAGTCTAAAAGAAGCCTCTGAGCTAAATTAAATATGGTCTGTTTCGTCGCCCGAGTAATACGTTCTTTCTCCGCTAAATGGTGAAAGAAGCGTAACGAAATATGCTTGGTCAGACGAAAGAGCGGACCTGATGGCCAGAGTCTCGCCACGTAAAATAAGGCATTAACGAAGTAACTAACAGCTTGTTATCTAATGTTAAATATCTGCCACTTCTAAATTATTTTAATACCTGCAACGGGAAAAGTAATATGTACCCTTAATTATAATATCTAAATAAACTTTCCTGAGTATTTCAAAGTAATTCCTAGCAGATACTTAAGTAACTAAGCAGATAAACTGAAATAAATAAGACGTAGGGGTAACACTTTCACGAACTTCCTTGTGCGCCGTAGACTCAATTGGGAAATTCCTCTAAGGAAATCAAGCATGATACTAACTTTTAAAAGCACACTGCGAGTACAATATACACATGTTGAATATGCGACTAAACACATTATTACAACAGTCAACGATATTGTTTCAATAAACTATTATTACAGATGAAGTTTTATAACCAGTATAAAGAGCTATCAATCCATGAAACGTAAATTTAATATAACGTCATAAAATGTTCATTTTAATTACCCTTACAATTAGAATACGTAACTACTTACACCTGGCAAGTCAAACTCCTCTGACTACTTAAAAATTCATTCACCCATGAAGGGTGGGACGCGATATATGGACCCTGAGTTTTTATCGACTGCACAGCCGGGAGAGGGTCAACGCCACTCATTGCATGAAATGCAGAGTCGGTGCACTGCGCCCCGTCATTGGACGCACCTCCCTGCGCCCGCGCCGCTTTTCACGGCAGCGCGCGCCGGCCGCCTGTAATCGGCGCGGGGCTCCATTGCGCGTGCTGCCGGTGCGGTGGCCCGTCTCCTCCCTCCTGACCCACCCCCGATTCCCCGAACCACTGTCCTCACCTCATCCGCTGCCCCCACAGCCACTCACCCATCTCACGGCACTCGCCTCCCCTAGCCACCCGTACTGCCTCTCCCTTCCTTCCGCTCTCAGCACCACTGCCACCCTCACTGCCATCGTCGCTCCCTCGCCTGAACGATTCTTGCTGCCCTCACCGGCCTCACCTCTCGCTACCCACACCACCCTCTCCCGCCCCGCCTCCCTCGCCACACACGCTGCCCCTCCATTCCTTCCACCTTCACTGCCATCGCCGCTCTATCCGCCCGCACCATTCTCGCTACCCTCATACTCTCGCCACCCACACTGCCCCTCCATTCCTTCCGCCCTCATTTCCATCGCCGCTCCCTCCGCCCGAACCATTCTCGCTCCCTTCATACTCTCGCCACGCAGTCCCTCCCTTCCTTCCATCCTTACTGTCGTCGCCGCTCCTTCCCCTGCACCATTCTCGCTGCCCTCACACGCCTGCCCCCCACGCTGCCCCTCCATTCCTTCCGCCCGCACAGCCATCGCCGCTCCCTCCACCCGCACAATTCTCGCTGCCCTCATACTCTCGCCACCCACGCTGCCCCTCCTTTCCTTCCGCCCTCACTGCCATCGCCGCTCCATCCGCCCGCACCATTCTCGCTGCCCTCACACTCTCGCCACCCACGCTGCCCCTCCTTTCCTTCCGCCCTCACTGCCATCGCCGCTCCATCCGCCCGCACCATTCTCGCAGCCCTCATACTCTCGCCTCCCACGCTGCCCCTCCTTTCCTTCCGCCCTCACTGCCATCGCCGCTCCATCCGCCCGCACCATTCTCGCTGCCCTCATACTCTCGCCACCCGCGCTGCCCCTCCTTTCCTTCTGCCCTCACTGCCATCGCCGCTCCCTCCACCCGCGCCATTCTCATTGCCCTCACACTCTCGCCACCCACGCTGCCCCTCCATTCCTTCCGCCCTCACAGCCATCGCCGCTCCATCCGCTCGCACCATTCTCGCTGTCCTCCTCCCTCGCCGGTCTCACCTCCCTCCCCCTCTCCCCCACCCTCACCCACCCTTCGGCATTGCCCCCGTCATCCCACTGCCCTCGTCCGCACACTATCACCTCGAAACCCCTACCTCTCCCCCTTTCGCATCCATGGTCCCGCCCGTTCGCCACTGCGCCCTCCCGTCACCATCCCCTCCACGTGGCCCTCCCACCTTCACTACACTGCTCCACTGCCGCTGTGACATTTGACGGCACGCCCGCACAAAAGGTGCCAATTTACATTTTTTGAATGCCGACCAAACTGGCGTTTTTCTGTTACAGCACATTGTTCGATCACCGTGTGCGCGTATCATACCAGGAATTTCTCAGTTCTCGATAGATGTGCTCGTAAAATGTTTTGACTGGTCCCAAATGCCCGAAGCCATCTGGGATTGGCAATTTTACCTACTGAAATTACTGGGGAATTACACATGTGAGTGAAAATAACGACAATCTGTTCATGATATGATGGAATTGGTGAAGCTTACCTGGTAGAACGAAATTTCTGTGTAATGTTGCGTTGAAAAATATCACTCTTTTGCAATCGACACTTAAGAAAATAATCCAGAACTTTGCAGGAGACTAAAAATAATTGATTTATTCTTTTCCTAATGTAAATATATGCGTATCAAATAACATTAGCTATGATCCTTTGTTTTATTAACAATCGTGTTTTATAAAACATAATAAAAAACACAATTCACAGATTATAATATACAGATTTCTGAATTTTATAAAGCAGGATTGTTAATCAAGTAAGGGACCATAACCAACATAACTTAATAAATTAAAGTCATTTCTAAGAAAATCATATAATAGTATAATCAGTAAATTAGTAAAAAGTACAGTAAATACTCGTATAAATAGTATTAAAAATGTGTACTTACTTCACAATTTAGTAATATCGATTTCTAATACGAAAATGCTATTTGATAACAATTAAACTTTCTTATTTTACTTGTTTAAAAGTGAGTATTAATTTTGATAATTAAGATCAGTAAAAAAGTATACGAGGTTTCTTTCTTAAGCGGCGTTGGAATATAAAATATTGGATTCAGAGTAATAAATTCTAGGTTGTGCAATAATTGCCCCTACAATATTATTATTAGTAAAAGTAATTGTTTCTTCTGTTGGCTCTAGTGAATATACTTTCCGCCTAATACTCCATAGCGGTATTATGAATGCGTCATATTTGAGCTTAATTTGCAGAATATCTTCTTTTCTCTGATTCTCTTTTGTAAATGTGAATTTCATATAAACATTTTAGATTTACTTATATGTATTATATTTAAATATCGAAACAATATTATTGCACTTTTTTTGCTAAAATACAAAGAAGATATATTCAATATTTAATCACAATTATATCACCGGCATAGTAAAATGCGTTTTGGGGCAAAGGATCATTTGAGTAAATTCTCTTGCAGAGAAAACAGAAAGATAAAACGAATAATTTTCTGCCATAAATGAATAATGTAGTGTAGAGACCTCTTCAAAGGAATTTACTACTTCGCACATCTTTCTGCGTACACATATTCTCCTAGGTTTCTCAGGAATTACACACAATTTTCAAGACAATTTAGAAATAAAGGTGACTAACAGGAGGAACACAAAAGGAGGAAAATAAGGTTTTAAAGTCTCGAAGTACTTGTACTTTTATTACGATGAAAATATCTCTCTTTATGCAGTGCCTTTCCTGAAGTTCGAATCGAGGACACTTTAACATAACTCGCAAAGTTCATATTCGCACTACTCGGTAATTTCCAGCGCCTTTGTTATTCTAATTACGTGGGTTTACGACATACAAGAAAGTTTCCAAAACGAAATCTTCGATGATAAAACCAGAGGAGCAGTTTTTACGAGCAACTTCGTTTATTCCTCTATGAATTCTCGGAATGCGAGAACGAAATGAGGTGAACTGGAATTGTGTGATGATATAGCAGTACTGCTAACGCACTTCAGTGACATTGGGAATGAGGCAAAACTAGCTGTTGGCAATGCTCATATGTTTTTCTATCGGCACTCGGAAATAAACGATAGTCTTCATCCTTTCCTATAAGTGCAGTTTGTGGAAAAGTAACTTTTAATTAGAAAAAGTACATATAAATGTCCATTCAATAACCATTGTATTTATTATTATCATCACTTAATATGTCTGTTGTTGCTAAAATCTAATATTTAAAACACCAAAAGTTTCCATTTAGAAAGAAATTTGAAATTTCTAGCGACTAAATTTTGTAATTTTAGTTTTAAATGAAAGGTATTGTGTTCTAAATGCGATGCCAGTTTCTTTCGGTAACAAGTTTTATAGTATAAACACTTAGTTTTAATATTATCTTACAATTCATAGAAAGAATACTAATCTCCCGTCATTTGTCACTACGACGTACTCTAAGTATATTGGTCGTGGGTGGCTGTGAGGTGCTGTTGATCTTTCAGAAGGTGCCGACGTTTTGTGAGGTTATAGTTACCGATGCGAAGGTAGATTTTTGAGTTCGCAGATTGATTGTTTAAATGTGCAAAGATTATTGATTTTATACAAACAAGGTCTAGCAACCTTTTGATACATTCATGTCTCTTTGCAAACAAAATCGGTGTATATAATAATGTGCTATTACTGTTGTCTCGTCGTCACACAGCAACATACATATACTGGGACATTGCAAGGAAAACGCACATTATAATCTTGCTCGACTGGGACTCGAGTCATGGAAAGCGAGCACGCTACCAGTTAGCTAAACCGTGAAGGCATGTGTAGATGATGGTAAATATTAACATTTCAATTATATTTTCAGAAACGTATCTACCTCTAATGTTCACGATTAATAGTAATTATACTGTGGCAGAATTTTTAAACCCCCCTCGTTATCATTTCATTAGTCTTGGAGAATAAATACAGAACGACATCAAACAATTTTTTGAATTTTTCGATTTCCTTTACAGTGCACGTCCTGTACTTTTCTATTGAAACATTTCTACAATTCCTTTGAACGATGTTATCGCAGAGCTAAGCGAGTGTTTCATAGCACGGGTTCTGTAAACATGTCTCATGATTGGTGCCAATCATTTGGCAACAATATCGTAAACACACATTCCCATATTATTTGTGAATGAGCCACTACGCTTGTATTTAATTCCATAATCTGCGAGGTTCAAATCTATTTCATTACAAACTATCGTTTCTCATCAGTCAGGAAATCTGATCTCTTTATACTCGTAGAGAAAACCTACGCTGGGGTGTTTGGAACGTTGAAGGATAGAATACTATTATACACACCTTATGTTAGAGTAGACCCCTCGATACAGATGTGATAGATGAGAAAATTAGTCCCCCCGTACGCAACAACTATTTTGACGATTAAATAAATAAAAACATAAAAAATAGATAAATAAATAACAAAAAAAACTTTTCCCCAAATAAAATGTGTCATAATCCGATAAATTTTGATAGATTCAAGTAGCGAGAGAATTAATTGTACAAATACAGGTTAAAGGGCCCGCTAATAAACACCTCAAGATACGTTGCATTTGATCCAGACAAAAATGTTTCAATTTTTGTCTCAGCAGTTTACCCCAAAAAATTAATAAATATGTATCATGAATTCATTCTTGAAAGTTTACAATAGCTTCCACGAATAAATTTCTCGTTGTGGCTAGTAACGGTTAAAATTAAGATGCAAGTAAAGGAAGAAGTTAAACAATGACCATTATTTCAACTCAACCACATGTCATATTTATTATTAGTCTGAGATATGCTAGTATTTAGTAAATATTGTAATAAAGCATACACTTGAGTTAAAAGCGGGAACTATAACTCAAGTTGCTAAACCTGTCAACACCGCCGTAATTACATTCTCCTGGCTGCTGTATTCTTTTACCGACAGACATCCTGCCCGCCTCCAAATTGGGCACGCCTCCGTGCCTCCCCTGTGGCGACAGGATCCTGTCACCGCGCCGGCCGGCGGCCGCGCCTCCTGCCCCGCCCCCTCCCTGGGCTCCATCCCAACCCCTGCGCCGCCGCCGCCGCCGCCGCCGGGGCCTATTATCTGCATTCCGAAGAGGCGCGCAGCGGGCAGGCCGTAGCGCCGGCCGCAGCCCAGGGGGCGGAGGGGGGCGTGGTGGGGCATTGACGGGCGACTAGGAGGGGACTGCAGCGGGGAGACCGCCCCCGCGCAGCCACAGTCTCCTTCACCCTGACTCCAGCGGTTGCTCTCGACCCTGCATCAGCCACCGTCTCCTCCGCTGCAGCTCCAGCGACCCTACCTCTTTCACCGCTCCGTCTTCATCTCTTTACCTGCGCTGACGCTTATCTCCGCCTCCTTCACCTTAGACGTCCTTCCACTTTTCTGTCACCGTCTCCTTCGCTCCATCTCCAGTGGCTTTCCCGTTCCTGCATCGGCCAATGTCTCCTCCGCTACAGCTACAGCGACCCTGCCTCTTTCACCGCTCCGTCTTCATCTCTTTACCTGCGCTGTCGCTTATCTCCGCCTCCTTCACCTTAGACGTCCTTCCACTTTTCTGTCACCGTCTCCTTCGCTCCATCTCCAGTGGCTTTCCCGTTCCTGCATCGGCCAATGTCTCCTCCGCTACAGCTACAGCGACCCTACCTCTTTCACCGCTCTGTCTACATCCCTTTACCTGCGCTGTCGCTTATCTCCGCCTCCTTCACCTTAGACGCCCTTCCACTTTTCTGTCACCGTCTCCTTCGCTCCATCTCCAGTGGCTTTCCCGTTCCTGCATCGGCCAATGTCTCCTCCGCTACAGCTACAGCGACCCTACCTCTTTCACCGCTCCGTCTACATCCCTTTACCTGCGCTGTCGCTCATCTCCGCCTCCTTCACCTTAGACGTCCTTCCACTATTCTGTCACAGTCTCCTTCGCACCATTTCCAGTGGCTTTCCCGTTCCTGCATCGGCCACCATCTCCTCCACTCTGTATCCAGCGACCCTACCTGTTTCACTGCTTCAACTCCATCCCTTTCCCTTCGGTGTTACATTTCTCCACCTCCTTCCCCTCATACGCCCCTCCGATTTTCTGCCACCGTCTCGTTCGCTCCATCTCCAGCGGCTTCTCCCTCCCCTGCATCGGCCAAACGGAAAGGCCCAATGAGTCCCTGAGGATACAAACCACACCGTACGTTTACACCCGGCAAATTCACAGCTTTTTCAACTGTAATGTGGTCTAGTACACCCAATTATTCCTATTAACTGTTCCATTTAGTCTGATTTGTGCTTCATCCGACCAAAAATTTCTGTCCAGAAATCTCGGTTCATGTGTAATTATTTCCTGAATCAATTAACAAAATTGAACCCTGCGATCTGGATTATCGTCACTTAGTTCTTACACCGTCCTGGAAATGTACTATCGCAATTCGCCGTTCTTCAGATTTTCCAACACACTACGTACGTACATAGTAGAGATATATCGCTCTCACGTGACCCTTGTCCTGAAGATTTTTATAGTGAACACTGAAACAGTTTTATATCTCAACTAATGTACAGCAAAGTACTTAAGTTGCGATACTGGTAACAATCCACTTGCAAGTCGCTTGCAGCTCTCCGAGGTCGGCCTCATCGACCTTTATGCCCATGACACAATTCCATCAGTCATGAACCTAGAATTCGTTTCGTGATCAAGCAATTGTTAACCTTGAAGGTGGATCTGATTCATACTCACGTTTTCCTCGTCTCTGAACCATACGAACATCCTCAAACTTATAGTCCCACTTAATAACCTGCTTCCTCTCTCCAATTGTCAGTCGTACGTCCACAATTTTTCGCAACTAGATCGACGATTCTCCCATATGTTGAAGAATAATTACTTTAATTTTTCCGCAAGTTCTAAACGTGTAGATGAGAAAGTAAGGTACAGATATGTTTTATATGATTATTCAAAATGTTAAAATAATTTTGGCGATCTTTGTATCTACTTTACCTCTTTCCAAGCTCTCTGTAGTTTAGTATGAATCGAATTAGAAATAACACATGTAAAATGGATACAATTACTTATTTATTCACTCTTTTCTCACAAACAAAAAATTATTGCTGCTCATGCATTATGAAATACCACTGGTGCATGCCATTTATATCTCCCTCACTAGTTATAAAGTATCGACCAATCAAAGGAACACAAATCAAAGGAACCAAGTGTGATGAATTCATACCATCTCCTCAATCAGTCTGTGACAAGAAGAGCATAGGAGAGAAAACGTGCTATCGAAAAAGAGCTTGCACCTCGCGGTTTTCTCCAGGAGGTGACATCGCTGTTGATCGTGTTAGAACCGCAAAAAGGAGTCTGTAATTAAGACGCTTGTCGTTTGTTTTTACCTTCAATACAGCTTTGCGCTTTCCTTCCTGCAACTTTCTTCCGAGACGGGATAAGCTTCTCATTAGAGCAGAGTTTTGTGGCAATTTGACAAACACAAGCTTCACCACCTCCGTGAAAATTTAAATAATAATGTGATCACCTCATTTGGGTTGCGCTATGATTTGTATTATTACAACAATTAAAATCAATCAAAATATTCTTTAATTATTCTTGAAAATGTGATTTACTACTTTCATAATTTGTTAATAATTTATTTCGCATAATTATAATTAAAATTTAACGTACACATAACCAATTTAACAAATCATGTTTTGTGTATTTATACATAGTAATTATCACATATTACAAAGTTACTAATAGAATCAATACACAAAGTTACATTGCGTTACGATTCAATACATCGAAGTTCCCAAATTTCTGTGCGGTAATAGAAAATAAGGAAGGCGATCAAGTGACTCTTTTCAACTCGATATCAATCGAAACGATAACTAATAGGAGTAGCAAATTATAAAAAATAAATTAAGGAAAATAATTGCAAAATGTATTCAAGACCATTCAAAACTTGGATACCAAAAAATGCATCATGGTTTGTGTAAAACATAATATAAAGTTCTCTAGTGAACGATACATATTAAGAATAGCTTCTTGCATGCTGCGTTTGAATTACAGGTGGAAGGAAAAATACTTAGAGAGATCCAAGAATAGCGTTTTTCCTCAGGAATAGTAGACAAATGCTTGCTGCATCTATTCAACAGTAACACTCTAATCAAAGAAAAATGGAAAGTGGCTATGAAATCGTGTTCCTTATATTACTCTTTCCGTGTATTGCTGTTTCAAGTATGTATGTTAACACATAATTGTAACTATAACAATTAACATATAATTTTACGCTATAGACATGTCGATAAATCAGAACTAGGAAGAGAAAAATGAAGGGACATTTGCATTCATCAATATTCCATACTTTTTAAAAGAAATATAGAAAGTTTTAGAAAACAAAAATTATTCCTATGTACACTTCCAATTACTAGGAAATGCATATGGATACCAGGAAACGTCTCGATTTTGGAAAAAAACAGAATAAATTAACACTCAAAATGTGGTATCGAATTCCATCCCATTCCAACACAATGGCATATTTACTACGCATGTAATCAGTTGACTGCATTCTCCTCGTGGGTTATGCATTTTCATGACATTCCCACAGTTGACTTTTTATGCAATTGCAATGACCGTAATATGTAGAAATGAAGATGTTATAATTTAATTGAGGTAGATTAAAACTTGGAATGGATATTACGGTCAATTTTCCAATGATTAGTTTTAATGTTTTATTTAATAATAATATAAATAATAATAATATTGTTATCTTTGAAGTTTAGAATAACAAAATGAACATGTCAAGACATTCTTTCTGATTATTCTTGTTGTTATATCTCACTGCTTTCTTACACGGCATCGGTTAATGATATTTTAGTTTCAAAGATTGAAATTATATCTCATAACACAACTCATTCCAAAACAAAACGACATACTGTATCTCCCCTTAAATCCGTTTTAAACTGTTAATATTAAATGTTATGTATAATGTTTTAATTAGAAAATATTTTCTAAAAGTATCTTACCAATCATTAATCCATTCTATTCACTCAACCTCCAATGAAACTAAGACGATATTTACCACTAGCGGCTATATAAAAATGTACTATCTAATGAATATAAATCAATGGTTGTTTGTTTGCTCGAATTTTATGCGCTGTCGCACCGTTCATCCGATTGCAATAAAACGTCAACTTATTGCTTGCATATGCGCAAAGAGTATGGGCATAGTACAATGGGAATGTGCGTATGTCTGTCACACATAGATGCAGAATGGGGGTTTTGATTACGATTTACTAGTTTGTGATGACTCAGGCGCCCCTAAACAGAAGCTCTACGCAACCGGTCGCACGCTGAAGTATTAAGCGCATCTTCACTGCATATTCTTCCCCTCCGATTGTGAAATATCGGTCGAAATTATTACTTGAACGTTATTTCGGGGAATTAAATCAAATTTCTCCAATACAGTGTCCCAAACGTGAGGGAGAAGGGTTGAACTATATGATTCTTAACAACCATGTGCAAACCAAAACAGAAAACAAACCTCTTTCCCGGGAAACTCTTCCACCTATTAAAATTCTTGCAGAGCATAGCGTAAAACATGATCAACAATCATATGGTCAGTAGAATGGGTGGTGTAATACATTGCAAAAGTGAAGCATTGCTGGGTCCACTACTTTAAATAAAATTAAAGATGCCAAAACGTTACAACCAATGACCTAATTTATGAATTAGACATGACATACGTTATGAATAACTAAATGTGACAAACTGTAGCCTTACATTGTCCAAGATGCCCAAACAACTCAATAATATTTGTTTAAATACCAACAATATTTATTTACAACAACATTTATTCAAATATCGAAAATTACTTCAAATTCATTATTACAAAACTAACGTCATTTACAGAATGAGAACCACTCACATGAAAATAACACAAGGAAATTGAAGAACTAAGAGAATATTTTTACCTTCCATCTGGATTGAAAATACATGTTAGCCCTGTTGTGGACAATCACCTCCCTCATGTAAACGACGTATGTTACGACCTCTGACCTACTAGAAATCCACATTATCTCAATCGAGCGAGTTCACGTGCGCACGCGCGTTGTTTACGCGGCGAAACGGCTCTCGAGGGAACTTCCTCGCGGGAATCGCCGCAGAAGGCAGCGCGCCCCTGGCGTCTGGGCGGCCAGGGCCCGCCAGCGAACCGTGGCGGAGGCCGCCAAGCGCCATTCCGCGGAGACCAGGGAGCAGGAGGTTTCTCTCTCTCTCTCTCTCTCTCTCTCTCTCTCTCTCTCTCTCTCTCTCTCTCTCTCTGTATATATATATATATATATATATATATATATATATATCGTTTTCTGTATTACTTCAGTAGTATACTTACCTTTTGAGGCTCTCACTCACGACCAATCTTTATCAAGGAGATCTCTAAAAATATTTTGAGACGATACGCCTCAAAGAACCGCTTGTCACACCGTAATCTATAGGATGAGATCTTCTTAATCATTATATTACATTTTTGCTTCATCTATATATAAATAATAATCGAATATCGTGTCCTGTATTATTTCAGTAGTATACGTAACTTTTGAGGCTCTCCCAGGCAACCAATCTTTATAAATGAGGTCTCTAAAGTAAGAGAAGTGCACAGAGATGTGACGAGTTGCTCTTTGATTTGGAAAATACGAAGGATTTGTTTTAAAAAGCGCATCTAAATATTCGTATCAAATGCAACCCGCAACACTCGGTCGCACTTTTTTTCAATCTATGGCGTTAAGTAACTCCTAAACAAAGTGCTTTATGCTGGCGGAGGCGTCAAAGCGGCCGAGCGCCACTCCACGGAGACGTGGGAGCTGGAGGTTAATCTATATCTATATATAAATGATCGAATATCGTCTCCTATACTTCAATAGTATACCTTTTGAGGCTCTCACAGACAAGCAATCTTTATCAATGAGATCTCTAAAAATAATTTTGAGACCAAATGCCTCAAAGAAACGCTTCTCACACCGTAATCTATAGGATGAGATCTTCTTAATCATTATATTACATTTTTGCTTGTTCTATATACAAATAATAATCGAATATCGTCTCCTGTATTATTTCAGTAGTATACGTAACTTTTGAGGCTCTCCCAGGCAACCAATCTTTATAAATGAGGTCTCTAAAGAAAGAGAATTTCACGGAGACGTGATGATTTGATCTTTGACTGTGAAAATATGAAGGATTTGTTTTAAAAAAACGCATATAAATATTCGTATTAAGTGCAACCCGCAACACTCGACCACACTTTTTTCACTCTGTGTCGTTAAGTAACTCCCAAACAAAGTTCTTTAGGGCTTTAAAAAATAAAATTTTGAGGCCAAATGCCTTAAATAAACGTTTCTCACATCTTAATCTACAGGATGAGATCTGAACATTCTGTTATATTTTTGCTTGTTCGACGCTTCTCGATTTTACCCCACCTGTTCAGAGTCTGTAGAATCTGCAACTATGTGAAATTATACTAATTACTTAATATTTTACGCGATTGAATTACACAAGTGTACCTCTCTGCTTGGTAATAACGTTAAATAAGAATAGTTTATATTGACAAGGGAGTATTGAATTGTTAGCAATTACAAGGAGACATACAGAACAAGTGATATACTGCAGGCATAATATGGAAGTGGAGAAATAGGGAAGTGGGAAGGGTTTAATATGCGAGAGTTCTCACTCGGGTACGCTAGTAATAGTCGAACGATAAGGGATTGGAACAGATCGCCTGGAAAACACATTGAACTCTTTCCTCAAAGTGTTTAGCAGTTTAGGAAATTAATTCAGTAAATTTCTAAGTTCATGAGGGCTTTAACTACGAATATTAGGTTATAGTGAAGTAAGGTGTTGTGCAGTGTAGAGCAGAGAAATAATTAAGGAAATGTTTTGAGTGTTATAGTGAATTGAAGTGCAGTAAAGTGAAGGACAGTGCAGTGCCAGTGCAGTGTGGTCTTAATTGTATAAACATTCAGTGCGGTTGTAGATTATAGACGTTTCTCTTCTTTTTCTTCTTGTAATTTAATATTATATGAATCATCAGCTTTTATATTATTATTATTATTGTTATTATTATTTTTATTTTATTTCAGCATTATTTTACCATTATTATATTGACCATTATTATATTATTTGCATGAAATTCATTTCCTTATTTGTATAATTAAATGCCACTGGGTTACACCCAATTGCAATTCAAATAAATTTATTTTATCTAATAAAAGGGAATGTGCGTATGTGTGTCGCACATAGACGCAAAAACAATTCCACAGACTTCGCTGCAATTTTCGCACTTTGTTCTTATTAGAAATGGGAGTGTTTAAAGAGTGGTTTGAATTAAAATCAGACATGTGGGGGCATTGTTGATGATGATTTATTCGTTTATGACGACTCAAGCGCCCCTGAACTACGCAACCCACCGCACAGTCAAGAATTAAGCGCGTCTTCATTGCATACAAGTATTCTGCTCCTGCGTTTGTGAAATATCGGCCGCAATTATTATAGTTGTACTTACCAAACCATCTATTAAACAAGAAAAATAATTAATAAATCAATATGTCGTATAATTCAAAGTAATATAATCAAACAACAGTTCTCATTAAAACTGAACAAATACATCACTTAAGAAATGAATGGCGCAACAATTCTAGTTGTCAGTTCATAAGAACGTAGTTTAAAATTCCAACAAAATTTTAATTGTTTTCAGACTTCAAAGTGACGTAGCCCCCTAAACGTTTGGGATCAAGAAGAACGACGTATCATTAGATTAGCAGTTCTGAAAATAAACTGAAGTGGCTTGGTAATCCAGGCAACTATCAGGTTTCGTCATTTATGAATGTTTAGTTTTTTAATTGAAGTGCGGATCTCTCGATCAACTACAATCGTTAAACAAACTTCCCTCACGAGTAGACCTAGGATTTTAAACACAAATAAGTGATGATTTAGGTACCTGAATTATGTAAGAAAATTATTAAATTAGCACTATTAGGAGTGTAAAGTGACGTTTTAGTCTCTTTGCACATTGCTCTTTGCTACATTGCAAAATGATTAAATCAGGTATTTAAAAATCATTAGAAAACATTACTCATTAAGTTAATAATTAATCATTAATCAAAATCATTAATAATTAAGTTTTCTGACATCTCACACTGAACACAAAAGAATTAATGTAGGGATTTTTATTATTCAGGAAAGTCAAGTATTTTTACATGTAGGAGAGTGACTACAAGCATATTATTTTCTTAACTTTCATAATTAAGGGGCATAGTATGTAATCAAGATTCGAACCGAATTACATACATCCACCCACACACACACACAGAAGAAAACTCGAAATGATCCTTTTTAATTTCCAGGGATTCAAGACTTGGCCCTATTTTATAAAACTCGCCTTTCCGACAATAGACTTTTTTGCTTGAACTATACTTTTCCTACTTCTACAGTGATCTGAGTTTCCGAAATCCAAGGTTTTTTTAACTTTCCTGATAATAAAATGTTCTTCTTCGGAAGTAAATACTCTAGGATGTCCCTTTTGACAATTGTATTCAATTGTGTTTTCAGTTCTGAAACATTTAATACTGGATACTGTTCTCTTAATTCGAAACATGTTTGCCATTTTTCTGGTGCCGTTACCTTTTGCCTGCTGGAATATTACCAATTGATCCATATTACGCCAAATTTTTACTTTCTCGCAATAGAGTAAAGATTTTAAAGTTATGTAATGCTGCACGGAAAATCGGCAAATTTTCGGCAGGAAAACTCTCATTACAAAGCCCTGGTAACGAAAAACTGGATATATCCAATTGCTAAAATTAGAAAAACAAATCATCTATCTCGTGGTATAGCCAAAATACATGTTTTGTGGGTCCTTGATGCCGAAAAATCGAATGACGGCATAAGAAATTACGGCAAAATATATTTTGAAATAAGGTCATGTACAATTTTTCGAAAATTTGAGTACATGTAGCATAATTTTGCGTGAAAATATTTGCGAGAGTACGTGCTGTTTTAGCGTGACTTGTTCATGACTTGTAAACATCTGCAGTTATCTCCTAACGAAACTAAATCGGCGTTTGTTCTGAAATCCGAGGTCTACTTATGAGTAGACTTCGGAATTTTAGGCACAAATATGTGATTATTTAGGCATCTAAAATAGGTAAAAAAAATTATGAAATTACCCTTAGGCATGAAATGTGTCATTTTAGTCACTCAAAGTAGTTTACAACATCGTTCCTCTTCACACTATGCAATGCAGCTGCTAAAACACAGGAATGGAAACACACAGACAGAAGAAAACTCGAAATAATCCTTTTTCTTTCTAGGGATTGAAGACGGGTCGTGTTTTGTAAGCTTCGCCTTTCCAACAGTAGGCTTTTGCTTGACCTGTGTCTTTCCTCGCCTGGATTGCAAAGACGACGCGCCGCGGCGATAAGTCCCAAACTGTCGACACGCAACTGCACTGGGAATGGATGCAATTGCCTAAGAAGTTCGTGCCGAAACGCGTGAAACTTCCTCTTTATACTAGAGAGTTCCTGCATGCCATAGCGGACAGCGCTATCGATCTTCTGCGCATGCACAGATGCACTAAAGTGATGCGAAATTTGAACTGCGCACGCGCAGAAGATTGATAGTGCTTGAACGTTTGAGGGTGCAAGAACTCTCTATTGACTTCAGAGCTCCTCATGTTCGTTGTGTTGGATGAGATTTCGGTGCCTAGTCAATTGCGTCTTCGATCAAGGAATATTCGTGTTTCGGGAAATTCGAGAAAGTATTTGTGTTCTGGTAAAACAATATTTAAAAAATGATTAATTAAAATATAATGTTCAAAATTATCAGTTTTAGGCAAAACATATTAAAATAGGCAACAACCCCCCTTTTGGGTCATTTTAGGTGATGTGATTAGGTGATGTTAGTAGATCTATTGTTCATGATTCGTAAACATCTGCAATTATTTTTCACTACTTCCTGAAGAAACTTAATGGGCATTTGTCCTAAAATCCGAGGTCTACTCAACAACACACCGAACACAGGAGCTCTGCGTGTCAATAGAAAGAGAATATTTCACGCTCGTCTCCTACCAGCACGCACTTCTTAGGCAATTGCACCCATTCCCTGTGCAGCTACCCATTTGACAGATTAGAACTTATCGCCACGGTACGTGATCTTCGGAATCCAGGCGAGGAAAGTCACAGGTCAGACAAAAGACCTAATGTTGGAAACGCGAAGCTTACAAAATAAACCGCAAGACTTGAAGACCAAGGAAGTAAAAAGAGTCATTTCGGGTTTTCTGCTGTGTATGTGGGGGGGGGGGTCGAATCGAATCTTGATTTATACTGTGCTATTGAATAATGTAAGTGAATAAAATAATACGATTGTAATGTCACTCAAAAATGAAAAAAAAAATATGACTTGATCTGAGCTGATTGATGCTGTGAACATGGTTTGAACATGACTGATACTCTCTAACATCATAATTTTGTTACCTATTTTAGGTGCTTAAATCATACCTTTATTGTGCCTAAAATTCCGAGGTCTACTCATGAGTAGGGCCCCGATTTTAATGACCTAAAAATCAGCTAAATATGCAAGCATTTATGGCCTAAAACCTACATAAATATGACCTTAAAAAAATAAAATATGACGCTATACAAGTTTATTTGTTGTACACTTTTTCAGCCACATGACCACGAGCTCGACCCAACTCACTCCGTTCAAATTCACTTACGTTTCAAATAATCCTTTGTGGTATAATTGTTCAGTTTATTTGGGACAATATCAGTTGATACATTGTCATGCAGGACACATTCTCAAGCTTTTTATTATTGTGTCCTTAAAAATATGACATATGTATGCATTTTGGACAAAATTTGGCCAAAATATTAACTTTCACTAAAAACGCTCCTTAAAAATATAATAAATATATGCATTTATAGCAAAATTTGGCAAAAAACAGTGTAAATGTGACTTTATATGCACAATAAAAATAAGTTTTTCTAATCGATAATACCTGGATTCCGGCATAAATTGTTTTAAAATTCACCGGAAGGTTCAGAAAAAATATATGACTAGACATCGGATATTTAGGGAAATGCCTATTTTTTTCTAGAGAACTTATTTAAAGGCTGACATATGACAAATGATGACATATGACAAAGTTTTATAATTCTCATTTTTGCTTATTTTAGCGTAAATGTCTATTTTTTGCATAAATACTTTTTAAAGGACTTTTTTGCCTTTTATTTATTATATTTATATTAAATGCTAAAATATCGGAAAATCGGCGATGGTCCAACGTGACCATTCATTACGAATCCTTCAATTCACGTCTTGAAATTTAAATTACGAGATAATTCCTGAAAGTATACCAACTGATTTTTCTCCATTTCCCTATTTCATAAATACCAGCCATGACCTGAGAACATGGACGGTTGAAAATACACCGAGGGAACCGAAATTTTAAGTGGAAATAAATATAAATTCCCAGAAGCTTTCAGTGTTGCTAGTGTTGGACTTCTAAAATATATGTCAGTCGCATCGTTCAGATATCCTTCTCCGCATTCAAACTGATTTTGTCTCCCAGTCGTCGCAAATTTGAAATTGTGATCCTTGAAAAGTTACTGGTAATATGTAAAGGTTACTGGTTAATGGAAACTATTAAGAATAAAAGGTAGAAGAGTTGTAAGTATGTAAATCTAGTTTTTTAAAATATACGAACTGGTTTTGTACATTTAAGTTAACAAGATAATATAGACAAAAATTACAATTTTTCAATTTTATTGTCTATGTAACGTATGAAAGTGCCCTTTTTGCTCTTTATTCTTCACGTTTTCAATGCCTTTTAGGCGCCTAAAAGACGATTTTAGTGCCTAAACATCGTATGTCTATATATGATTGATTGCTTGATTGATTTTGTCGTGTTTCCGGGCGCGTCAACTGCTTCGGTCATTAGTCCCGTTAGTGTAGTGCATGTTTTTTCCTCTCTCGGGAGATGGCGGTGATCCTCCCCCGCTTGATGGTGAGATCCGGCACCGACCTTCCGTCGGCTAGCGGGGATTCCCCCTAACCAGGACTCTCCCACCAGCGGGGCACCGCCCCAGCCTGGACAAGCTCTAAGCTCCCGACCGGTCTCCCGGAATATGTGATAGTGTTGTGCATGTTTGTGTAAGTGTGTGAGTAAGAGGAGAGGATAGGACAAGGAAGAGGAAGGAGAGATCGCGCGCGGTCCGTGGCCCGTTTGGTAGGGTACTGCTCCGGCATCCGCCTGGTGTTGATCGGAGAAACCACGGAAAACTACCGATCAGAGCAGCCGGCCGCTAGAATTTTCCTCCAGACAGCGACTGAATTCGACCTAGCTGGAAAGGCTAGTGTCGAAAATCCAGCCGCCGTGGGGAGTGCGAACCTTGGACCTCCCGGTCAGAGGCGCTGCAGTGACATCAGTTGATGCACTGAACTACCGCTACCGGTCCTATATATGACTTATTAAAATCCGGGCCCTACGAGAAGGCGCCTTGAGGAGCAGAGGGCGGTGTCACGTGCCTCCTCGGAAGCGCAACGACAGCCGCTGTCCATCAACCGCGCGCCATCGCCCCCGGGGCGGGGGGCGGGGCGCATCCGGCGAGGGCCAGCCCCCGCCCCCAGGGCTGACGCAACGCCCTGGGCGGCGGTGAAAGCGAGGGCACGCGTGGCGTGCGCGCCGCGCCGCCCGTGGCACCGATTCGCGACGTCGCGGAGGCGTTGCGTAGGCGCTCGCGTGCCGCGCGGTGACGGTAGCGGCGGCCGTCGTGTCGGCGTTGACGGTGACGATGACATTGTATTCGTCAGTTAAATTTGCTATGTTGCGATGTAACTGCAGCGCCTCTGACCGGGAGGTCCTAGGTTCGGGTTCTGACGGCGAAAGGATTTTCGACAGTAGCTAGGTCGAATTTAGTCGCGGTCTGGAGGAGAATTCTAGCGGCCGGCTGCTCTGATCGACAGTTTTTCGTGGTTTCTCCGATTAACACCAGACGAATGCCGGAGTAGTACCCTACCAAATGGGCCACGGACCGCGCGCGATTTGTCCCTCCTCTTCCTTGTCCTATCCTCTCCCCTAACATACACACACTAACATGCACTACACTACTACATATTCCGCGAGACCGGTCGGGAGCTTAGAGCTTGTCCCGGCTGGGGTGGTGCCCCGCTGGTGGGATAGTCCTGGTTGGGGGAAACCCTTCTAGCCGACGGTAGGTCGGCGCCGGATCTCGCCATCCAGCGGGGGAAGATCACCGCCATCTCCCGAGAAAAAACATGCATTAAATTAACGGGTCTAATGACCAGAGCAGTTGATGCGCCCGGAAACACAAAACCAATCCATCAATCAATCAAAAGCTATGTTGCGAATTATGGCGTTTTAAGATAAAATCTGGCGATGTACAACTTAGCTTCCTCAGATTCACTACCACAGGAAGGATTGACTGATGATCTTCAATAAAACACACAAAGAAGTATAACGTCTTTTAATTTTGACTCAATGCTCTGTACAGCTCAGGTTTGGCCAAAAGATGTTAACACAAAGACGTCTGGTAAGCTTATGCGCTCATTTCTCTTTTGAACCTTGCACATTAATTGGGTATTTTAGAGATAATTGTTTAGATTTGAAAATGTTTACATCAAATATCTCAAAGATTCCTCTGGTATTTAAGGGATAATGTGATTACATTTGGCATGTTTACATCGTACATCTGAAAGGTTCCCTCAATGGAAAGAACACGAGATCACAACAACACATTAGTAATCCTACGGGAGGTTTCTACAGAGGAAAATACAATTTTTACTAAATAGATAACAGCGGCCGGTTGCAGGAGCTGCGATGTTTGGCGGAAGATTTCCCATGAAGTCTTTCCGCTGATGTCGGAGTGGGTGCGTTACAAAATTCGTGTATGAACCACAGGCGGCAAAAGCTTAGAACTTGTCCCGGTTGGGGTGGTGTCCCGCTGGTGGGAGAGTCCTGGTTAGGAGGAAACCCCACTAGCCGACGGTAGGTCGGCGCCGGATCTCGCCATCCAGCGAGGGAAGATCACCGCCATCTCCCGAGAAAAAAACATGCATTACACTAACGGGACTAATGACCGAAGCAGTTGATGCGCCCGGAAACACGAAAAAATCAATCAATCAATCAATCAATCAATCAATGGTAAATGGTAGTTGCGACGGCGGTGGCAGAAGAGGTTTCGAGGGGATGGCGGTAGGTGTCGCAGCAGCGATGACGGTGGAAGCGGGGCCGGTGTCGGAATGGCAGCTTCGGGGAACCCCCCACTCAGTTGAAGGCGGTGCCTGTGACCCGGGCAATTTGGGCCTCATCAAGCGAAACGACATTATCATACTCAAGGCTCACGCGCGTATGTCGTGTCAACTCTGACTCAGCCTACATACGCGAATGTCTTCTGTTCTACTAGCATCCTCAATCACAATTTTTATTTAAACCAATAAACTAAATAAATGAAACGAAAATTAATGTTCTAGTACTTTTATACACTATAGTCCCCCTTGACTTTGGGAATGGAGAAACAACTTACCAAAGGAACTCATGCGGAATGATCGTTGAAGCTACTGGTAAAATATCTCTACCGTATCTATAGTAATTCTCTTTCTTCGAAACAAATTTGTGATGGAGCTTTCTGAATCTGACTCGGGACCGTGAGGGTTAATGGGGGTTAGCTTCTGTGTAATATTGCTTTTAATTTAGCATGCTTTAAAATAAAAATGATTACGTTATAAATATAAAATTCCTCTTGGTTAACATTTGCCATTCATCTTGTCTCAGTGAGGAAACTTTCAAAGGATCTTCAATGCTCCAGCATGCTTCAATCGGAAATGACTTTGAGAAACAGCGTGAAAAATAAAAGAAATATTTCAACGGCAAGAATCAGTGAAGGATATAACTCTGGTGAAAACTTTAAAAGGTTTCGAATTTTGTATTTCGATAACGATGATACAACTGCTGGGAAGAAATATGGCTTTGTTTAGTGATATTGGTTCCAAATACAAACCACATATCAACATCTCGTCTTGTTTCAACATTCTTTACATTTTTTCTTCAACTTCCGAAATATCTTTGTGCAAACATTGTAAGAGACACTAATTATTTCATACACTTTGATTTCCACAAGAATTCCACTGGATTTCCACTGGAATTTCGAATTAATTATTAATCATATTAGCATGACTACTGGAAACAAATTCTATCATCACGCACATTTTATTTTCACAGATATGTTTGAAGAAGAAAAGAGGATAGAAATGGAAATTACATTGTATAGTTGGAATGAAATATGAATCTTCTATACTTCTTTCAGGAAATGCTTGTACATTACCCATGCCTATACTTCACACGGTACGTTCTATTATTCCTCTTGTAAGATCTTCCAACAATTCGTTGTTGTTGTTTGGCTGGACGCGAAATATATTCTTTTAATTATCGTGTTATGTTTTTATAATAAAAATTCAATCAAATTTTATTCAATGAATGTACTATTCTTGGGTATTCATCCAGTCTTTCTCTGTGATTATAAACGTTGAGTCTCCTCCTACATATTTTCGTATCCCGTTTGTATTTTTATTTACAGACTTTTTTGATGAAATTCCAGTCTCAATTTCCTACAATAATTTCTCTTTCATAAGATCGTACATTTATTCTAGTATTTTTCAGTTTTTATTACAGAGTTTTATTCGAAGTTTTGCATTCACTTTGAAAACGTTGATTTATCATTTCTACGTATTCAGCTTGTTGCTAGGAAAACTCTGCTTTGATTAGGAAATTCTCACTTTGCGTTTAAAATTATTCATAAACATTATTTCTTAGATTCAGTTGCTAAATAATTACACACGAGTATTTTAAGACCAATAAAAGCAAATGTTCTTGTTAATACACCAATCAATTTTCATTTTTTAATCAAATTTCATCACCGGCAATTTGTTTCTACAAAAACGTGAACTTTAAACCCTATAAACTGTTTGAAAACGAATTTACTCTTTGCTGATAGCTATCTCTTCCAAGAAACGTAGGTATCATCAGAACGGACCTATATTAGAGAGTTCATTCGCAAGAATCCCAAATTACTCGCAATTTCTCCTCCGCTGGCCAAGAGCGAGATGCTGGCGAATTCTTCACTTCCGCTCCGCTGCCGCTCTCGCGGGGGCGGGGGGGGGGAGAGGGGAGGGCGGCGCAAGCGCATTTCGTGGTTGAGGGCCCGGACGCGGAGAGGCGCAGGGATTCCATTCTGGAGGGGCGGCGGCGGGGAGAGGAGGACGCCCGCGACGTACGCAAATCCTGCGCCGCACCGCGCCTCCCGCAATCCCCATCCTCCATCCACCCGCTCCGACTCCGGCCCTGCGCGCTCCTTCACTACTGTCGCCACCGCCGCTGTCATCGCCACCACCGCCACCGCCACCGCCATTGCCACCGCCGCCACCGTCGTCACCGCCGCCACCGCCGCCACCGCTGCCACCGCCACCACCGTCGCCACCGCCACCCCCATTGCCACCGCCACCCCCATTGCCATCGCCGACGCCACCGCCACGCCACCGCCGCCGCCGCCGCCGCCGCCGCCGCCGCCGCCGCTGCTGTCACCGCCACCACCGTCGCCACCACCGCCATCGCCATTGCCGCCACCGCCACCGCCGCTGCCGCTGCCACCGCCACCGCCACCACCGTCGTCACCGCCACCGCCGCCGTCGCCACCACCACCGCCGCCGCCACAGCCACCGTCGCCAGTGCCACCGCCATCGTCGACGCCGACGCCCACACCGCCGACGCCGACGCCGTGGACATCTCTGCCGCCCTAGGCACCGCTCCATCTCCATGCAGGCACTGCTTGCGTCCTTCCTATCGCTGTCGCCACTGCTGTCGTCACCCACTTTGGATTGAGTGATTGGTTATAAGTTTTTCCGGGAGGGTTAACGGCTAAAGTCATTAGTCCCGTAAGTGTAGTGCATGTTTTCCTCGGGTGAGATGGCGATGACTTTCCCTCGCTGGATGGCGTTATCCGATGGCGTTTTTTCAAAACAGATATATCCCACGAGTGGGGCAACACCCCAGCCGGGGCAAGCTCTAAACTGCTGAGTTTCTTCCGACAAGTGTGATAGTGCAGTGCATGTGTGTGTAAGGGGTGAGGATAGGACAAGGAAGAAGAAGGAAAGATCGCGCGTGGTCAGTGTTAGGGCACTGCTCCGGCATTCGTCTGGTGTTGATTGGAAAAACCATGGAAAACTGCCGATTAGAGCAGCCGACCGCTAGAATTCATCTCCAGACATCAGCTGAATTCAACCTAGTAGTCGTCCGTAGCTAGTGTGGAAAATCCTGCCACCGTCACGACCTGAACCCAGGATCTCCCGGTCAGAGGCACTGCAGTGACATCAGTTGATGCCCGGAGCCACCTCTCCCGGTACCACTTTGGACCCGCACGGATCAACACCGCCGTCTCCACTATTGCTCTGTCCTCCCCACCGCCCCACCGCCCCACCGTCCTACCACCCGAAGCGTCCCCGCTCCAGCAGTCGGTCGCCTCCCTCGCCGCCGCCGTCGCCCGCGAGCTCCTTATGAATTAGTGAACGAGTGGCGCGCAAACAATGGGTGGCGCGGAACTTACGCGGCGCGCGTGACGCGACTGCGCCTCGGTGGCGGTGGCGGCGGTGGTGGCGGTGGCGGCGGAGGCGGCGGCGGCGGAGGTGGAGATGAAGGCGCCGGTGGCGGCGGTGGCGGTGGCGGTGGCGGCGGTGGCGGCGGTGGCGGCGGTGGCGGCGGTGGCGGCGGTGGCGGCGGCGGAGGCAGTGGCGACGGCGGCGGCGGTGGATGCGGTGGCGGTGACGGCGGTGGCGGCGGTGGCGGCGGCGGCGGCGAAGGTGGCGGTGGTGGATGCGGTGGCGTTGGTGGTGGCGGCAGAGGCGGAGATGAAGGCGGCGGCGGTGGGGCTGACAGAGGCGGCGGCGGCGGATGCGGCAGATGGTAGTGGTGGTGGTGTGGAGTTGGCGGTGACGGTGATGGTGGCGATGGCGGTGGCGGTGGTGGCAACGGAGGGGCGGCGGCGGTGACGGTGGATGCGGCACCAGCGGCGGTGGAGGCGGTGGCGATTGCGGTGGCGGTGGAGGCGGTGGCAATTTCAGTGGCGGTTGCAATGGTGGCGGCGACGGCGGTGGCGGTGGCGGTGGCGGCGGCAGCGGTGGCGGCGGCGGCGGCGGAGGCGGCGGAGGCGGCGTTGGCGCCGGCATCGTCGCCGACGTCTTCATTTCGGCTGTCGCCACCCGCGCTTGCGGCCGGCAGACGCGCGCGCGATTTGTCCTCTGTGTTGCCGACGCCGCGGCGGCTCCTTCGACACCTGCTCTCTCTCCTCTCTTTTTCCTTTTTCCCTTCTTCTTCCTTGGCGTCATCCTCTTGGTGGCCCCTCACCGCGTGAATCAACTAGCAATTCACATATTACGATTTACGATAGGAATTAAGAATATTGTCACAACCAATGACAGAACTGATGAAAACTGACCAACAGTAACATTCTTTCCCAATCCTGTAGACGAGTTACCTGGACGGTGGGACATGTAACGTCCAACATATAACATACATTGTGTGTACGTACTGGAGAAAGTAATGGGTTACATGCCACCATTCTTTACTGATATACATCGGAGGTGAACGTATGCGCATTCTTCTCGGGTCTCTTGATATATGAAGGAGCATGAAATGATGAATGGGGTTCGTGGTTTCTCTTCTTTTGTCATACGCTCTCCGACCATTCAACTGGCTGAAGTGTTCAGAGAAAGGAATACGAACCAAAGGCTAACGAGGTAAAAGCTAAAGTGGGTGCTTTCGAACAAGGCGTTAATTGAAATGCCTAGACATATCACTCCCTGTTTAGTAAAGTAGGTCAAGGACAATGTTCGAGAAAGAAAGTTTCTAGAATTTTGTGACTTCAGAAAGGATGATTTCAAGAACGTGATTGCGATTTCATTGATAAAAATTAGAATGTAGTTTGCAATTCATCAATATTAAGTTTTGAAAATTGAAAACCATTTGATACCGAATAGTCCAAAATGTCATTTTTAGTATAATCAGTAAAATATAACATAACTCGCTTTTTGTTACGCCAAACGTTTTCAAGATTAATTGAAAAATCTTAATGACTCGACAGAACAGTTGTTTTTATTTAATTATAACATTTCCGACTGGATGAAATAGTAACGATAACAGTCATTTTACAATATCAAGTTGAAAGAGAAAGTTCGTGGCATGTTTGAGGCTTGACAAATAGTCCCTTTACCAAGGTGATTGTCTTTTCGTTTATGAACATTAAAAATAGTTTCCAGTTTAAACATGAAAGCAATACAAAAATAATCCCAAAAAATAATATTATAGATTCATCATGTAAACCATAAAAAATATTTTCAAAAAATCAGTTTGAGAAATAGTCGCACATTTCTCATACATAATATTTGTTGGTTATCTCATTAGTGTACACCTCAGAAGGTTTCATCCCACAACACTTACTCAGTCTGGTTTCTGATATTAATCTGTTCTCACTTGCCTTCCTAGAATCTCACACTACTCTTATAACTCAAACATCATATCGAACATTCTGGATTTTATAATCACTACAATTATCAATACTCCAATATTTCAAAATGTGTCTTCAGAACTTGATTCAGACTACTGTCTAATCATTATTTCACTTCAACCTTTCATTAATTTATTCCACACAGGAAACATAGATAAAACACATTGATACAAATTTCGACAATATAGAGAAAATGAATATCCATTTCATCCTCACATACTTTCTGCTGACGATGTAGAAAAGGAAGTGGAGAGCTTTTTCGCTCCAACTGTCATTACAGAAATCACACATTCCTTATAATAAATTATTTAATCCAAGCATTCAGCCAACTTCCCTTAAAATAATCAAATTAAAAGTAAACACAATATAAAACGATTTTAGCAAATTACTGGAAGACCCGAAAACAAACAAAACTGATTTTCAAACAAAAACTGAATAAACTAAATAGATCCCTCAAAACCAAATTAGACAACGGATTCACTGACAACCAAACTTTTAGAGCAAATTCATCCTGCCACACGTTTCATGAACGTCAATGCAGAAATTAAAAGGACAGAAACGTGACATTCCTGCACTATCATAAGGATCAAATATAACAATTTCAGTTATAGAAAAAGCCACGCCAATTGAAGAAATCTTGAATCTTCTTTCTACCTCAACCCATCAGCGAACATCCCTTCAACCACAACAAGAAGTCCTACAACAGGATATACTTTCTCGTATTACTGGGAATAATAACATAATATTGAAATATATAATTGTTTTCAGTGTGACAGAAATTGTAATTTCTCCCATACTCAAAACTTAAAAAAGTCCAATGACACTGTTTAATATGTCGTAAAGTTATTTTGGTGTATTCTTTTGTTTTTCAAAAATTACACAAATGTCATTTGTTTTACTTTCTCGTACATAAACGTCTCGTATACGTAGTCAAATGTCTAAATTCTCTATACGTATTGTAGAGAAAGTTGTAATGCTGCGGAAAATCGATTTCGATATTTTAACTGAAATACACGTTTTGGGGTCCTCTGATACCGAAAATGTTGTTGTTTTCAAAACGTCCGTCCGTCCGTCTGTCTGTCCGTCCGCCGCTCTGTCCGCCCGTTCGTCCGTCGGGTCTGTGAACACTGCTAGCGCCTAAACCATGTGTACAATCTTTTCCAAATTGAAAAAAGCCCTGTCGATCTGGCTCTAGTTGAAGCTATGAGATTTTGAAAAACATTCCTTAATATTTGGGGGAACTTTACATGAATCCCCCTGGACATATTCAAAATTTTCTCGAAAACCGAAAAACAATTCTTGTAAGAATAGAGTGAAAAACGGGTGGCCGATTTTCACGGTTAACTGAAGTTTTCAAAATTGGGAAAGTTTGAATTTTTCCGGCGTCTTCCTACAACTATAAAATTGAAGGTAAAGGTTTTTCCTTCAAACGAAATTTGTTGTCCATAAATAGTTGTATCAAAGTCATGTACATTTTTTCGACAATCTTAGTAGTTTTTGTGCAATAGAGCTTGAAATATTTTCAATTTAAAAAATACAAAAACAAGATTTTCTCAAAAATGGCTTCAATTTTTTTCTTTACATTTTTGGAAGAGTTGGTACCAAATGCACCCTATCCGATGATATAAATTCCATATTAAGATTCCAAATTCCATAAAGTTTCTCGAAAACTCAACAGTTCTCTTCAAAAATGAGCTCTAAATTCCGCATTTTCAGAAACGCTCAAAAGTTCATTTTGCTGTATTCTTTTGTTTTTTTCAAAAATTACACAAATGTAATTGTAATGTAATATATATAATGTAAGTTTTAAATATCTCTCACGCAATCAATATACACATTTCCATCAATTTGTATACATTATTGCATTTGGTAGTAGAAGTACTTCAAATGACTTCATGTGAAATTTTTCGAAAACTAAATAGATTCCTGTGAAAAAGAGCTTTCAATTTCGCATTTACAGTAATGCTTAATCGCCATTTTCTTAAAAACGGCTTCAATTTTTTCAATGAAAATTGCTATTTAGAACGACGTTATAGACTTCTTTAATATTCTTAAAATATAATTTAGGTTCTACTATTTGGAAACCGGAAAGTTGCGAAAATTTCAAAAAAAAAAATCTTTTGGCCGCAATAGATGGAAGCAGACAAGAAGGAAGAAGTCTGTGCAGTACCAGTCCACATCAAGAAAATTAGAAAACTTTACTACAAGAAAGTCTGTGCCATTCTGTAGCACCTGTAGTTACTTTCTCGTATACGTACGTATATACGGAGTAATAAACGTAGTATATAGAAAGTTATGTAATGCTGCGCAAAGAAGGCGGATTTTCTGCACAAAACAATTAATTGCCGGGCCCTGACAACGAAAAAGTTAATAAATCCAGTTTCTAAATTAAGGGGGAAAATCCGCTAACACGGGGAGTAGCCAGAATCCCAAAAGCAAAGTCTTCACTCGGTTCATCACTACACCTCACCCAAACATGTTTCTCTACATTCTCCCCTATACTTTCCCCTCACAGTTCTCCGAACGTACACCGGGTATTCCAAGTTCGCCATAAGTTCCTCGCATGACCATTGCATGTTCCCTCGCATGATCACCACATAACTCCATGCACAATCACAGACAATCCTCCAAATGTTCCCTTAAATATTTCTTCAAAAGTCTCTCAAATTTCTCTCTATGATTGTCCCAAATATTGCTTCACGCTGGAATATTCACACCGGAAACCAACTTTCATTATTTCTTCCAATCCGGGCTTCGAAGTGACGGAACCATAAAAAATGTAACAGAACGTCCAAAGACGTAATTTTATGATCATCGATATATTTTAATCATAATTTAGTTATGTCATAATTTAATTATACAAAATATTTATACATATTTATTCAAATTCTGTTATAGGCTAGTATTAGATGAGTAATCAATTTAGTGTACATGCGAATAAGAAAAATACCTTTGCTGTAGCCCTGATGAAAGTTTAATAAAATCCGAAACGTTGGCAATTTAAATGATTTTTTTTTACTGGCCGAAACTCAAGAAAATTACATAGTATAGGATTTTGTTTATTTCAAATACTAAATATGTTCGCATCTTGCAAACCTTGCGTGATAGAAACGTCTTATAATGATTTTCGAAATCAGCACGCCATCGTTTCCTGTAAAATCACGTACTTTCATCCTGGGTGTATGAAAAAAAATTTGTTCCCGAGTGTAATGGTCAAATTTTGGGTTTCCCTCGAGCATGGATGTTTGTGTGTGTTTGTATTGTCTTTACGTGTTATCCCTACAATTCATCCTTCAGTTTAAAAATCACAGTGGTCGCTATATGACCAAGTTGTTGAAAAGCGATCCTAAAAATATTGTGTTTCTCATAAAATCTGGACCACTTATTCTTTAGGTAATTTCTGTTTTAATTATATGTTGGTATCATATTAGCAAACAATTCTATAAGCACCTTATTGTTTCATCTTCCTCTGCGCTACCTGTTCGTTGATGTTCCGTTGTATTTTCTGTAAACATGGCAACAGTTTTGAGAGCTGACATCCTCCTATTCGTAACCGACAGAATGTTTGCTGAACGCTATGCCATGCAAAAACTCTCTAATATGAGGTAAACATTGCTCAGACTGCTGATGGAAAGTTTCCACGGTGAGTGAGAGGTAAGACATTGGGGAAGAGGTAGGATAATGAGATGCCCTTTTTGTTTGGGTACTTACAAGGTGCCAGAATAACCGCAACTAAAAAGTGAATTGCAGTTTCTTACTACGTTTCATATAAAATGTGCTGCATTAACTTAAACCTTGTGGAACTAATAGGTTTTATGTAATATTTCATACTTCTCAATAGTGTCTCTACCAGTGAATTTTAAACTCGGATAGTAATATGAGTCAGAACCGTGTTATAGAGCAAAAAACTGGAGTTGTTATGAAAAGTTACAATACGACTTTATTGACGTATACACTGCACAATAACTAAAATCATATGTTTACAAATCTCTTTACAATAATGTTTACAATACATGTTTGCAATGATCACAAATGTATACTGCTCTCTCTGGACCCGAATAATCACTGTGGGCCCACATTCTGCACGAGTACACTGAATCCACAATTCATCCATACAGTCTTTAGAACATTTACAGTCATTACAACTGGTCTGGTATAATATAAGACGGTCTCATAATGCTGCCTGTCAACTGTTTTATATGATAACTACCATGTCATCTTATATTTTGCCAACATATCGTACAGAACATTGCATTTTATTTCAAATCCACAATGATATGCAATATTTCAAATACACAATGAATCTGCAATATTTGACTTATCACCTACATTTTTTGGAAAATCACCAGATGCGCTGAAGAAAATTGCACTTCAGTGCACAGCTAGAAAAACTTTTCACAGCGCTACTAACTACAAATGTTCACCTCGGAAAACTTCGAAGACTGAAGTCACCGGCCGTTGAGAAATTGCAATGCTGGTGCTAGACTACGCAGCTCTCCAACCACTCTACAAATGTCAACACTATACAGAGGCGAAAATCTTGCTATCTCATATTTCTAACCTCTTTCTTATTCCTATCTCTTCCCCAATAGTTCAGAGTTCATTTGGGTCAGTCGAAAATGTATATTTACACGATACAATCTCAACTACCTGTCTCGTGGTTCAGAGTGAAGTCGCTCGCCTTTCAACAAGGAGGTCCGGGTTCGATTCCGGGACAATCGCATACGAAATTTGTTCGAACAAAACGAGTTTGGCTACTTCACAAGAGCTAGACCAACACCTGTGAAGTGTCCTAAATCCCACCCTTATCCTAATTCCTTCCCAATTCTCGCCGCTGTATATTGACACAGGATCGGGCAAGAGAGAAGCGCGTACGCGGAGATGCTACATGTCGGCCCTCTTGACGACTTATAGACTGTATAAAAAATTAATGGAGGATTACTCCTAATGATAATGATTGTATAAGTAAGTGATGAATATTAATCCATCATAAAAATATTTATTATTGTTATTATTATTAAAGTCAGAAATTTAGTAAAGTAGATCTCTATAGTGGAGGTATTCATACAGAAGAGTTGCATTGTTTTGTTTTACTGACGATGTTTAATAAAGAACAAGTATTACAAATAGCTCATTTGGTAAAATAATTAAAGCATAGTATTTTTTTTATTTTCTGTCACAAAACTGTAACAAAGATGAACCTGAAAAGAAAATCCATTGAGGGCTCCACGTAATTCAATAGTATTAATAATGTACATTCACGTACTTTTCAGCTTTTGTTTTCAAAAAGTTGCATTTGTTTCTATTAAGAGCGAAATGAGTTTGTGTAATATTGGGGAAATTGCATAAACGACAACTCTTTTAATACAGTATTGTCTCTCTCAACGAGGATAATAGCGAATTTTCATGAAATAACTTCATCTGAAAATAATATTGCGTATATCCCTATGGGCTAGGAGTACTTGAGGGCATATGTAATTTATTTTAATATGTCGATAGTAGAGTATTTTTCCCACAGCATGGAACGAATAAATGTACGTGTACAGAAAAAAAAGCTGTACAGAGATTTTCCCCTCTTTCTCATTTAAAAGAGCACCACGAAGTCAACAAAACGCAGACAACAATGAATAAATTGTAGGTAAATGTGAAAAATACAAATTCAATGGAATCATGAAATCAAATATCTTAGAATAATAAAATAAAATTCAGCTCAATTATTTTAGCAATAAAATATCTTTCAATCCCAATACCATTCTTACCTTTGTCAGACCCTAAAAACAAAGATTACCTCACATTTTTTCTGAAAATTCATAAAAAAGTATAAGAGAGCTAAATATAAAAACAATAAACCAAGTGCATTACCTAGTGTGGTGTTCAAGGATCACAAAATATGAAACGCTGGCTCTGGGTGCTGATGTTGACATTCAAAACGACACGCTCGCGCAAACAGAGTTTCTAGCCGTCTAATTCGAACGCGACCCGGTTTGCGCAGTGAAATTGGCGTGGTTTATTTGCAGCTCGCTCATGTTCGCGTAGGCGGCGCGGCGGGCTGCAGCAGGGGAGGCCCGAGCGTCGGGACGAAGGGGACGCAGCGCGGGAGATGGAGACCGCGAGGTGGTGTAGGGTGGGGACAAGGGGAGCGCCTGGTAGGAAGGGCAATGAGAAGACGGTGATGGCGCAAGAGATGGTAGGACGGAGCCCGATTCAGCGCAAAACGGGTTCAAGTGGTCGGAAAAGGCGGTAGGGACCACGAACAGACGACGAAGTGATTATGAAATGAAACCCACGGGAAACGTGAGGTTGACTGGTAATGGTTCCGTCCTCTACTAGACTAATTAGTCCAGAAAGTGTAGTGCATGGAATTTCTGGGGAATATTTTTTCTCGGCGGTGTTCTCTCCCCCGGATGGCGAGATCCGGCGATGACCTACCGTCGGCTAACGGGGTTTTCCTCAACCAGGTTTCTCCCACCAGCGTGTCACCCCGCCCCTGTCGGGACAAGCTCGTATGCTCCCGACCGGCCTCCCGGCATGTGTGGTAGTGTAGTATGATTGATTGATTGATTTTTTCGTGTTTCCGGGCGCGTCAACTGCTTCGGTATTAGTCCCGTTAGTGTAGTGCATGTTTTCTCGGGAGATGGCATCTTCCCCCGCTAATGGCGAGATCGGCGCCGACCTACCGTCGGCTAGTGGGGTTTCCCCCTAGCCAGGACTCTCCCACCAGCGCGGCACCGCCCCAGTCGGGACAAGCTCTAAGCTCCCGACCGGTCTCCCGGGATATGTGGTAGTGTAGTGCATGTTAGTGTAAGTGTGTTTAAGGGGATAGGATAGGACAAGGAAGAGGAAGGACAGATCGCGCGCGGTCCGTGGCCCGTTTGGTAGGGTACTACTCCGGCATTCGCCTGGTGTTGATCGGAGAAACCACGGAAAACTACCGATCAGAGCAGCCGGCCGCTAGAATTCTCCTCCAGACAGCGACTGAAGGTAGTGTAGTAAATGTTAGTGTGTGTGTAAGGGGAGAGAGGAAAGATCGCGCGAGGTCCGTGACCCGTTTGTTAGGGTACTGCTCCGGCATTCTTCTGATGGTGATCGAAGAAACCACGGGCCCATCAGCGCAGCCGGCCACTAGAATTTTCCTCCAAACAGCATCTTTATTCGATATAGCTGACAAGCTAGTGTTGAAAATCCTGCCACCGTCGGGACTCGAACCTAGGACCTTCCGATCTGAGGAACTGCATTGACATCAGTTGATGCCCTGAGCCACCTCCCCGGTGCGTGATTTCGAGACCGAAGTATCGATAACGAGGCGCACGAGATGGGGAGAAGACGGCTAGGAGGGGGTGGAGGAGGATGCAAACGAAGTCAGCTAGGAGGCCAGGAAGAGACAATGAAGGTGGGAAGGGTACGGAGTGGATATATGAAGTAGGAGGATGATACGGCAGAGAATGGAGACAGGTGTCGGGAGGCGAGAAGAGAGAGTCGGCGAGAGATTGACGACGAAACGGCGAGGAAAAAGTGGCGCGCGGAGCACTGAGGAAGACATGGAATCATAGGGGGCGGACACCGTTAGATCGACGGAATCGTGGAGTAGGTATCGAGAGGAGGGCGCGGAAGGAGTTGGAGTCGACAGGGAGGTGGAGATAGAAGCTAGATCGGGAGAGGTGGCTCCGTGCATCGAATGATGTCACTGCAGTCCTTCTGACCGGGAGGTCCTCAGTTCCAGTCCCGACAGTGGCAAGATTTTCAACACTACCTTGTAAGCTAGGTCGAATTGAGTCCCTGTCGGGAAGAGAACTCTATAGGCCGGCTACTCTGATCGGTAGGTTTCCGTGGTTTCTCCAATCAACATTAGCCGAATGTCGGAGCAGTACCCTAACAAACGGGCCACGGACCGCGCGCGATCTTTCCTTCCTCTTCCCTGTCCTATCCTTTCCCCTTACACACACACTTACGCTAACATGCACTACACTACCACATATTCCGGGAGACCGGTCGGAAGCTTAGAGCTTGTCCCGGCTGGGGCGGTGTCCCTCAGGTGGGAGAGTTCTGGTTAGGGGAAACCCCGCTAGCCGACGGTAGGTCGGCGCCGGATCTCGCCATCCAGTGGGGGAAGATGGCCGCCATCTCCCTAGGAAAAAACAGCACTAGACGTACGGGACTAATAACCGACAACATAAGAACCAACCAACGAACCTGGAAGCTAGGTGAAGGGGCGGGAGGCAAGGGAGGGGTGACGGCTAATAGGCAGCACGAGAAGGGGGAGACGACATGAGATGGAGGCCGAGGCAGCGACAATAAGACACAAGAGATGGGGCCGTAGGGAGGGGTGGCGGAGACGGCAACACACCGCAACGGGGGTGCGTCAAAAGGGGTGGGCGGAGCGGGGCCCAAAATGGGTGAGCGGAGCGGGGCCCAAGATGGGTGGGCGGAACGGGGCGACCGCTCGGTTGCGGGGTCGGCGGAGGCGGAGAGGGCTGCAAGCGGGGAAGGGGGGCGTGGCGCAGTTCCTGGAGGCGCGGCCTAATTTTATTAAATTCCAATTGTCTCGAGACAGAGACAACCGCGCGGGCGCCTCGCCCGTATCCCGTTGATTTGCTTACCGCCGGGCGGAATTTGTTATATCCGGAGGCGAAGGAGCCGCGCGAGAGCTAAGAGCCTCATGACTTAATAACGGCGCCTCGGCGGCGCGCGCCGCTTCGACTGCCCCGCCACGCCCCCCTCCCTCCCCCTCATCCCTGCACGCTCCCCGCCTCGCCGGCTCTCGGATGGAGCGGTGGCTTATTGCGTGCAACTGCACAAGTTTCCATGTATGTCTCTCGGTTTCTCTGTGAATCCTTAAGAGTCAAGTGTCTAAAATCATTAACTATGTAAGTTCGCAGATGTATGTCTATTTCAAGGGTGTAATAAATATACCCTTGAAATAGACAATGTTAGAAATTTTTCAAAATAATTTTGAGATGATAAAATACTCTTAAATGAAGGTAAAGAGGTCTTAAGTTATAGTGGTATATGTGTGCTTACAAGTATCTAATGATATACATTTTTTACGACGAAACTGTGGAGAGTTTACAATAATTTATTAAATTGTTTATCTAAGCGAACAAATATTGCAAAATCAAGTTAGCGAAATAGTTTGCCCTTTATGGTTGTAGCTGTATCGTATAAGTACCTGTTAAGTTTTATCCTTCTGTTGCTAACAGCAATTAGGCGAGTCAAGTTAACGTTAAAGTAGAAACAAATTTTTAGATTATATTTTTTTATTCGTTTTTCTTCCGAAAAGATTAATAAATGGGCCACCTTAAACACAGTAAGTATATTAAGATATTCAAATGAAAATATAATACATAATCGAGGGAAGTATTAATTCCAAGAATTAGCATAAATTAACTTCTGATTTCTTGGTTTATAAACTTCGCTTAGATTAATCAAAGATACGAACGATAATTAAACTCTATCATAATGCCCGTCATTAGAAATTGTGATGCAGCCACATAATAATAATAATTCACAGCGAGAGTAAAAAATATATGTAAAAATGCGAATAGGCAATGAAATGGAAGTGCAGATTTTTAAGTAGCGTCAGTCTACAAAGAGAAATTAGAGTATTTAAATCACGCATTCTACACTCGTTTACGTATGAAATGTAATACTGAGAAAGTCTGGAGTTTTTGACGGAAATACATGTATTGGAAGTTTCTGGTATCGAAAAACTATTGTTTTGTACATTTCTTTGAAGTTTAAGGTCACAGCAACATCTAGGTCATTAGCGATCACTATTGGAGTTAACGTTATGATAACTGTGAAGATGAAACAATATGGTGATCATAGGGGGTGAAAGGGCGAACGCAAATACAACCATGCCCGAGGCGGGACTCGAAGCAATTCTTCGGTCCGAGGTCGCTACGACACTACTGCCTTAGCGATCTCGGCCACCGGATGAGATATTCTTTATTTTCGATTGTTTTTTGTTATTTTGTTGTGTTTTTTTTTAGAAAACGTCTGTTTGGCCGTCCTAGCACAACATTAGTATCAATATTCCGCGATTGACATAAATTATATCGAGGTTCTTCTAATTTGAATTTTAAATCTAGAAGGGTACTTTTTATTAAATTCACAGTATAATTTCAAAATTAAATATTTGGTATTTTTAAAAAACAAATATTACAATGCCAAGCGGCAAAAAAGGCGGAGAATTCATGAAATTTGTAACTATTCATATTTTTAGTGTTGGATTAAACAAAGTATATTTAAGTTGGGTTAATCAAACAAGGAATTTAAACAAAAGACTTTGGAGCTGTTTTTGAGAATATGTTGAAACTTTCGTTAGAATTTAGACATCACGCCTCTGGGAATAGCGGCGAACATGGAAGTAAAACACTTCTGTGACTTCCCCTACTGATTTTAGCGTTGGACACCGAGTGATGTAAAATTCAACTAGTGGTGCCAAAGAATGGCACAGACTTTCTCGTAGAATATTTTTCTAATTTCCTTGGTAAATGCTTTTACCGTCTTGCTCTATCCTCTTGCCAGCTGCCATTTATCGCCGCCTCTAATATATTTTTGAAGTTTTCTCAATTTTTCGGTGTTCTAATAGTTAATTTGAAATTTTACTTTTAGAATATTAAGAAGAGTAAAACCTCGTCCTATATCGCAATTGATAATTTTGGAACCGTTTTTAAGAAAATGGTATGTAAGCGGTACTGTATTTGCGGAATTTGAAGTTCTGTTTCACAGGAATCTTTCGAGTTTTAGAAAAACGTCATTTGAAGTCATTTAATCGCTGGAAATGTGCATATTAACGACGTGTGAGGTATTTAAAAAAGTTACATTTGTGTTTTTTTTAAACACAAGAATACAGAAAAACTGAATTTATGTCATCTTAAATAATGGAATTAGCACTGTCCGTACGAATAATTTAAAGAAAAAATTGGAGCTGGTTTTTAAGAAAATGGCGGTTGAGAATTTTCAGCCCGTTTTCACAGAAAACTTTCGAGTTTTCGAGAAACTTTGTAAGACATTTAAAGCACATGTAATTCTTAATGTAATAATGGGAACCAATCGCCGCTACGTAATATTTACGAATTTAAATATTTACGAAATGAGAGGCTAGTCAAAAAATTACATTTTTGTGGTATTAGAAAATACAACAGAATAGAGCAGTATGGTGTCTATGTCATCTCGTAGCGTACATTTAGCACTATCCCTACCAAAAGTTTAAAGAAAAAATTTGGAGCCATTTTCGAGAATTTTTTTAAAATTTTTAATTGCACATATTTCATGCAATATTGCGCGAAAACTACTAAAAGTTGCAAAACAATGTACATAACATTATTGAAAGAACTAAGTATGGAGAAGAATTTCATTTGAAGGAAAAATCTCTATCTTCAATTTTGTAGTTGGAGGAAGACGCCGAAAAAATTCAAACTTGCAATTTTCGAAAATTCAGAGTTAACAGTGAAAATCAGTCCTATGCCACCTTCATAATTATATTACTTTATTCTTACCGGAAATTTATAAAAAATATTTAGAGCTATTTTTGAAAAATAATTGAAATTATCCGGGGGGCTTCTTGCAAAGTATCCCCAAAAAGTAATGAATTTTTCTCAAAATCGCAGAGCTTCGACTCAGGCCAGATCGACAGGAGTTTATTCAGTTTAGAAAAAATCGTACGAATAGTTCAGGCGCTTGTGCTGTTGACATACACCAGACGGAGAGACAGAGGACGGACAGAAGTTAAAAAAAACACTTTTTCGGTGTAAAGTGACTCCCCAAACGTGTATGTCCGTTGAAATCTGGAAATCCATTTTCCGAAACATTACATAACTTACTCTATACTACGTATGATGATGATTATGATTATGATGATGATGATGATGATGATGATGATGTGTGCTCGTTGAATCTCTAAAAGGGCAAGGGCCTTATGTCAGAACACGTGGTGGTTCTACTCAACTCTTACGTTGAAGACCCTTAAGAGATTTTTAGTTTTTCCACTAACATTTACACTTTAACTTTTTACACTTGCAGTTGTTCACATTTAGAACTTCCTTTCACTAATGCAGTTTGTCACTGGTTTCTCTGGAGCCTTCCATGTTTCCCTGTTCCTTGCTATTCTTGGCCATATGTTGGCATATTCATTCTTAGAGACATCGGCCCTTCTTTGTTTAGGACGTCCTCTGCTTCTTTTTCACTGTCTTGGGTCCCAGGTTGTTAACAAATGTGTCCATCTGTCAACTTTTAATCATGCCACGTGACAACTCCATCTCCATTTTAGTTGTTGAGCCCATGCTGCTAAATCCTTTAAACCGCTCTGTTTACCAATTTCTTCATTCTTTACTTTATCCTTCAGTCTGATGGGTAGTATTTGCCTCTCCGTGTTTCTTTGGCATACTCTTATGGATTTCATATCTTGTTGTGTTAAACTCCATGTTTGTACTTCATAAAATAACACAGGAAATACGCAGCTCCCTGAAAGATGAAATTTTAACTTTCTGTTTATATTTTGGTCCTCAAAAATGAATTTCAAGGACCAAAATTTTCTCCAAGCTAGTCCTATTCTCTTTATTTCATTATTGTTGTTCTTATTTATTGTTATAGTTTGACCAAGATAAGTATATTATTTCACGTGCCCAATTGGTTTTGTTTTCTATCGTAATTTTATGTTCTGCGCAATTTGACATTAATTTTGTTTTTGTTGGGTTCAATTCAAAAGTCCTACTTCAATACTTTTTTGGCATATTTCATTATTTATTTGCTGAAGTTCTGCTCCCGTATTTGCAAACAGTACTATATCGTCTGCGAAACGTAAAAACCGTTTTGCTATTTATGTTTAAACCATCATTTTTGTCTGTCCAGTTTACTTTTCTAAAGATGTATTCCTGCACGCTGAAAAATAATTTTGGTGAAATTTGGTTCCCTGGGCTTACACCTCCTTGCAATTTCAATTTTGGGCCAATCATTTCAGTTTTAACTTATGAATAGCTATCTATATCAATTTTTTGCAAAATTCTATTATACTTGTGATCTATCCCTAACTCTTCTAATGCGCGAATCACGCTCACATGCTCTAAAGAATCGAATTCCTTTGTGTAATTTATGAATGCCATGTACTGTATTGGTATATTACATTCTTCCGCTTTTTCCACAATCTGGTTGAGAGATTGAAGATGATCAACCGTACTGAATTTTGATCTGAAGCCTGTCTGATCTGGTAATTGACTTTCATCGAGCGTTTTCGTAATCCTTTTGGTGAGCATTTTCGGAAATCTTTGCGTAAGATTGATAACAAAATAAAAGGGTCTCTAATTATTCAACTCATTACTACTTCCTTTCGTGTGTAGTAATATTATCGTGCTAATATTCCGTTCCACATGATAAGGTGAGTCTTACTCCATAATTGTATTTTGTATTTGCATATGTTACTTACAATTTTATCATTAATAGATTTTATTATTATTATAAAAAAATATTTTTGTCGTACTTATAGAACGTATGTACCTGACAATGAGAACAATTAGTTCGTGAAACGTTGTGCTTGAAACAGAACTAGTTATTTTGTACATAATGCAATTTACTGATAATTTTTTTTAAATATTCAACCGTGTGTCTTAAAATTTAAGATACTGAAAATCAACAGAACTAAATTTATATTTCGAAAACTACGTAAAATTGTGATTGTGAACGTTGTTTGTGTCGTAGTTCGCTGAGGAATGCCCTGTTGTCAGGGCTGTCCAACACATCCTGACAAACGCGCGGCGTCAATCACGGCCACCCCGTCGCCCACCCCTCCCTTCGCCCGCGCTCCTTTAAGTGGACGGGCCGGCGGAGCGGCCGGCCGAATATTTTAGGGCCGGGTCATCGCCCTTCTGTCTGCATCCTGTCTGCCGGAGAGGATTGCCCGATGGTCCAACCTCAAAGAACGCGGCCAGTTAATGTTGAATTGAAAATGAAGTGACGCCGGTTGTGTCAAACACATAGCTCCATTATAGATGCTCGGGGGCTAGATTCTCCATTATAGATGCTCGGGTTAGTCACTATATATATATATATATATATATATATATATATATATATATATATATATATATACACGCAACTTCCGGGGATATTGCATGCACTACACTCGCAGGACAAATGATCTAAGTAGTTGGACTCGCCCGAAACAACCAACATTGTAATTAAATTCAACTAATTGAAAACAATTGCCACGAATTGACCGCATCACATTCTAATGATCCCCTTGAACTTGAGAGCAGTTTTTCGTCAATAGGTTCCGAGTTTTTCGTCCCTATCACAGAGGCGTTTATTTCACGGTGATATCCTGGACGCACCACAATACAACTAGCTACAAGAGATATGTTAGGTTTCTATCGAGATATGTTTGGGATCTCTGAAATATGAGCAAGCATGTGGATGCGATTACTTCTGATTTGTAAATATTCGTTTTTCCTTGATTCAGAGAACTCAATTTTCGAGAAGCGGGATAAGTTTGATAATTCACGGCAAAGGTACGGAGGTCTTGGAAGCACAGTATTACTTTACTTTTTTTCTCAAAAGAAGACGATTCCAGAAACATTTATTTGCATACTCGAATTTGAAATATTCTGCTTCAACGGGTCATTATACTAAAATGTATTCAAATATGTTAGAAATATGTAGTAATAGGTAAAAATATGAAAAATAAAACTTGTTTCAATGGATTCAGAATGTGATGCCAACTGTAAAAAAACATAATTGAATGCAGGTATCTTCCATCGGTAAAAATATAACAGAAATACTCCTCCTGACACAGTCAAAGCTGCCCAACACGGTGTAGTTCACACGCATTTTATTTTGGGTTTTGTTCGAAAAAAACAGATGTATTCCTTAATTTTGTGGAATTTTGCGATTAGTGACCTGGATGAGACAGCAGTGCTTTTGACCACAAAATACATCCACGAGTAACTTAAACATTAAACAGTAACCTAAACTTCTCCTAAAGAAGTTTCCCTTATAGAAGGTGGCCGAGTTTTGGCATCCCTGCATTGTGTAGCTCGAATTTCTACAAGTTATTCGTGAACCGTATTTGTTTAACTCATGTACCTCACTGACGAACCGTTAAATTTGTGCAGATATATACTGACTTTTATGAATGATAACCTTTGACGAGCAGCAGCTGCAGTGCGATTATATCTCTTATAGTATTTGAGTAACTGCGAGGGTGCGTGTGTACTTGTGTGTGTATGTGTATGTGTGTGTGTGTGTGTACGTGCGCGCTCACGCGTGCGGTTCCGTCAAGGTTAGACCACTTCCCGTGCGCCAATCGAGATGAGGATGAGGATGAGAGCCAAAGTGTGAGGTCATTCGACGCGTCTCGGACTCTAAGTGGGGAACTGATATATTTGTTTTCAGATTAGTGATAGATGATTAGTGATAGTATGATTATTGCATGTTCGGCTTGTACTGTACTAATTCATTATTATTATAGTTATAATTATTATTGTTGTTATTATTAATATTGTTGTTATTATTATTGAAATTATTGTTATTAACTGCCACCGGGTCATACCCAATTGCAATTCAAATAAATGTATGTATGTATGTATGTATCTTACAACAGAAGTTTCTAAGAAATTTCCAAAACCGTGTTTTTGTATGTTTTAGCACTGCGATCTTAGTGAGTAACGGAGAATTGAACCTACGCCACCTAAAATATCTATGTAGGTGGCGTTGAATTAGGATTAGAGAATTCAGGCTGGAAGCCAACTTACAGGTGATCCCTTATGTGCATTTTTCTGCATATTAGCAACAAATGGTACAAAATGTAGCTGCACTAAATTCTAAGTATTTGTATCATCCACACCTGAAATTATTTTTTTACGGCGATTACAATTTTGAAATTGCAATATTACCTGATCATATCCCCATATCGAGGTAACATGCAAGGTCATTGGAGGTTGGGAATGTTTAAACAGTAGTATAACATTGTCAGCTACTACGATTCATTGGTATGTCCTATGCCAGAGACTGTAAGAACATATTTGAAGCTATGCATGACATTTAGAAATTGTCATTACATGAAAGACCTTTTAAAACGTTTACAGCGCCGGCGAAAATTAACTAGTACATTATATCAGAGTACGTCATTTCAATCGTGATTACCCCTGCTGGGATCGACAAGTCCCCTACTGAACTACGACTTTGTGAAGGCCGCGCGTGAGGCTAAAATACGAATAGGTCCTATATGTCACGCGCCAACGGCGCCATGTCCGTGAGCTCGTGTAATGGCTTCTTTCTTTTACAAAACAATGCCAAAGGAACACGCGTAGGTAGTGCGTTCATAATGCTTTAAGTTATATTAGAATTACATATTTTGTATGCCTCCTTCCCAAAAGACAGAAGAAGTTTAATACAAAACTATACACTTGTTTATTATTTATGTATTTATGTGTACCCTTTATGTACATATATATATATATATATATATATATATATATATATATATATATATATATCGTATTTTCTTTTCTTGTAAAAAGAAAGTTAAAGAATGCTTGTTATAAATGTGTGTGTTTGTGAATGTTTTAACTTGTTAAAAGACGTCATAAAATATTGTTATATAATTAAATGTGTATACTGACATATAATGTAAAATTGAAAAACGTCTTTTGATCGCTTATGATAATGTGGTTGCAGAGCAATTTAAAATAAATAAATAAAATAGAAAAGGGGAATTTTCTGACGAAGAAAAGATATCTCACATTCACTTCTGTTTTGAATTAATATAAAAGTAAAGTTTTGAATTAATAATGAAGCATATGTAACCATGACGAGTTCACAAACGAAATTTTACGTTGCAACTTCGTTTGTCGATTCCTCCGAAAATAGAGTAAAAACGAAAATAATTGATTATGACTTTCCACATCTTTACAATTATAAATTGCTTTACAACGAAAAGATTTGTGATGCTGGTTCATATGCCAACAGAATTATAGCTTCTGTATAGGGGCTCGAGATCCGCTGTTATAGGTAATCCAATAGCCATAAGCTAAACTAATATTCAAAATTGCATATGCATGCTTTATGTGTGCCTGCTTTTGTGATATTTCTCTGCAGGGAGTTGTTGGTGACCTGAAAGTCTCCAAATGGGATGCATTCGATCTAGTTAAGTAGGTTCTTCGCATGTGCTGTTCAATTCGCACATATGAGTATTGCTGACATCGTGTGTTGTAGTCAACAAGTAGCTGATGGAAATCAACTTGTTATCCGTTTGTGTCCATGTTTGAGCAAATCGACTCAGAGGAAATGAAAATTCAATGAAGCCCAACAGTTTGAACATGGTTACGAATTACCTGGCGTTCAAAGCGCATCCATTTGGCTGATTTCGAAGTTACGGAAATGATTCTTTGATGTTCAATAATTGCTAGAGTCTGCCGCAAGTTCGTATATGCCGCCACTGCTGTTCTATTTTGAGTTTACGGACTGAGAGATTGGAAGGAAGAAATCATTGAATTATAATGATGATTCAGTTTCAAGCGGTTTGCATTCATTTATTCTTTTCGATAAATAATCTCATGGTTCGTCTGCACAATGTTGTAAACAGTAACAGATAGTCTGTCGGAAATACAATACTATCTTCTTCATCTCGCGCTTTAAAACTAACCATCAGCATAAATTTTTAAATTGGAGAGACCAATAAAATCACTGGCTTGCGTAGTACTCTCACCTCCTGGTCATTTAAAAAATGTATTTATCATTTTTTATTGCGATTGTCCCTACGACGAGCCACAAAATGTCTCTTTGAATTCAGAGCGTGTACACCGCAAACCTAATCTCCGATATTTGTCGGCCATTTTGTATTGTAGCGTCGTGACGTATAAAGACAACAGGATTCTGATATGTGTACATTTAATTTGTACATAATATCCAAGGATAGCTTAGGGTTTGTACAGAGCATACATCATCCACGTGTCGTATGCGGAAAACAGATGATTCTCTAATAACAACCTTCACATGTTGATATGGCACCATGGTAATCTGTTGTCATGGTCGTCAGGCGGGACCGTCTTTCATAAAGGGATGAGAGAGCTAGTCTTCGACGTTACAGTGTGTCTTTTCGGTAGGCTTTGGGAGGACCGACTATGAGATCGGGTCATTGCTTCGTTCTAAGAATGGTAAATGGGGGCTGCATCGCGCGCTGTCAGGGAATCGAATTCCAAGCACTTCTCCAGCATTCACCTCGCTGCCAAAAGGAAATCACGGAACCGCTGATCAACGTGACCTATGATTTCCACAACAACAGACGTCACAAATGCTCCGGTGTAAAACATGTGACGTAAATTTAGGGCACGTAGCGCGGGGATCCTATCCGCTTTCCCAATAACTGATACTCTACGCTTGCCACTACCGGTATTGGTTCTATAATACAAAGGATGTATATATTACGTAAGTAAATGTAAATTATTTAATGAAGGGTTATTACGGCCCTTGTAATGACAATCGTGCATCACCCTGTGGGCTGAAAAGAAATTGGTACTTCTGTTATCTTCTTATTAGTATAATATATAAACTCGGTGAACGTGTGTTTGCTCCGACATAATTCCGGATCTTTGGAGCGAATTCCACCATATTTTGATCTGTCCTTTTGAGCGACCGAGAAAGACTATGGGAGAGTCTCGACATCGCAAATATTAATTTATGTGTATTTAGGAATTGCGTTACAGCGATCCGGATAGGAACACCATTGTATCGTGGCCGAGTGAGGCAGAGCATGATACAGCGGACTTTTCGACTGGTACTGGAGGGGACTGATTGATAGATTGTTTCCAGGCACGTCAACTGCTATGGTCATTATCAGTCAAAATCAGTCATTTCTCCTGTTAGTGTGGTGATAGTTTCATCCCTAGAGGTGGTATTGATTCCTTCCCCGCTGTATGATCGACCAACACGTGGCTTGCGGGGAATTTCCCCTACTAGGTATTACCTTCCTGTGACTCAGTCGGGGCAAGCTCTAGGCTCCTGTGTAGTAGTGTCGAGCAGGAAAGTGTGTGTTTGTAACGGGTGAGGATAGGACAAGGAAGAGGAAGGAATGGTCGTGTTCGGTCCATAGCCCGTTTTTTAGGGTACTGCTCCGGCATTTGGCTGGTGGGGAGAAATCACAGAAAACTACTGATCAAAGCACCCGCTGCGAGAATTCTTCTCCAGATAGCGGCTTAGTTCGACTATTTAGCAAGTGTCGAAACTTCTCCGCCGTCGGGACTAGAACCCTAGGACCTCGCAATTCTAGTCGCTGCAGAGGGGTGCGGCAATGTTGGATCTGAGCTAAATTCAGTCGGAGGATGAGCACTACACACTGTCAGAAATTACATTAAAATTTAAGTAGATTTAATGTACGACCGTACATGAATTTCAATTACCTTGTACATTAAAGAGACATTAATGCACCTGTACATTAAATTTAATGCTTAAATCAAAATCAATGTAAATTTAATGTGCTACTGTTAACTTACTTATGTACATTACATTTAATGCACACGTATATTAAAGATACTGTAGTGTACATTACATTTAATGCACACGAATATTAAAGATACTGTACGTGTACATTAAATTTAATTTATGTACTTAAAAATTACTTTCATATACTTTTCGATTAAAAGTAATGCAGAGATTTTTGAGTGTATGTTAGTCGGGTTGAAGGCAGGTAGGGGCAATGAAGGAGGAGCAAGCTCAGAACTGCGAAATGAGGATTAAATCGGTATTGCAGGAGATGGAATTCATTCCATTTGTTGTCTCATAAATGAGTGTTATAAACATATACTCGGCCAATGCCCAGTTATTTCAACTTGTATTGAAAAATGTAGATGGATATGTGTGTGTTTCAAAAAACATTTCAACCACTGAGGGGTTTGCTCTAAAATTTTGCAGGAACAATTTTGGGCAACCGAGAAGAAAAATTGCGATCACAAATGTTGCCCCAATTTTGTTTCACCCTAAAGATTGTGCAATTTGAAATTATGCAACCCGCAATGTATCTACATATGCGACAGCATTTTCTCAGACTACATAAAAAATAGTCTTATTGCTAAAGGCACGAGCAACACTGCGTTCTTCAGTCCTATTAATGCTTCTGAATGTCTTTCAATCAAATTTGTTGGTACATAACTATACTCCAAGGTACTTCCAGCAGAAATACTTCAGTTCCTATTTGCAATAATAAACATTGTCTTTTGTTGAATGAAAGCTCAATAACTCAGCTAACATTCAAAGCTAAAAATGACGCTATTATGCAACGGTATTACTGACCCGTTTCCACAGGAACTCGTAAAGCATTTCCTATTTGTATCGCTGTAAAATAAAAGGTAAAAATTCTAGCCGAAACTAATTGTTTATTTTTCGTAATTTGTTTTCTAAAACTAAGCTCGCATTTTCCTACGCTAGGGGAGGCTGATGGTAGTGGGCACCAATAGGTAGTTTATAATATTTTACACAATGCTGGATTAGTTTGGATGAGAAGGAATCAGTGGAAAATACATTTATTTGCCTTCCTCATGGCATTTTTACTCATATATTTATTACATAAAATTATAAATAATATAAAAATATAATAAATAATTTATATTATAAAAATATATTCATATATTTTTTATTCATATATATTTGACTGATGAACATTTATAGTAGTTAAAAGTAATAAAAGCAAGATGTCCCAACCAACTGCATATGGGGTTGTTTGGCACTAGATAGGAAAGATATATTAATTGCACATTGAGTTTCACGAAACAAATTTAGTACTAGAACCTAAGCTTATTGAGAAGAGTAACAAAATATTCTTAAATGTAGCCAATAATGAAGCTGTCAACCCATGTGTGAATAAAAACACCTGAAACAGTTTTATTTTGAGGAGAGGGTTAAAAGAGAGAGAGAAAGAGAGAGAGAGAGAGAGAGAGAGAGAGAGAGAGAGAGAGAGAGAGAGAGAGAGAGAGTAGAAGCTGCTGACTCACTCTGCGCCAACCACTCTCTAATAGAAAAACACCATCACCGAACGGTAATTTCTAACTGCAGATGAATGTAGTGACGACAGTGGTGTAGTAGATGTAGTAGGACTCAAAACTCAACTAGTAATGTTACAACCGCAGATACTTCCTCACATTATTTCTCGCAACTTTCCAAATTTTGAAAAATTCAGAAAGTTCAATGAAAATGATACCTACGCCAAGCTTCCTTTGTTCTATCCGTGAGAAAATTTTCAACAAAAAAATTATTGAAAATTGTTTTTGTGAATTTTCTTACAATTTGCATTAAATTAAAGCTGAAATTACTCGAAAAAAGTAATTTTTTCAAGTTCTCCATTACAAATTTTAAATTTCTAATTTTTTTAAAATGGAAGAATCGATATCGTCCTTTTTAATGTTGATTTTTTGCAACTTTCGGAAATAAAGAGAATTCACCTAAAACGGAACTAGCACCAATTCTTTTACCGTCCTTTACTACATACGAGAAAGAAATTTTAAGAAAAAAATTGGACCCGTTTTTCAAAAAATAATTGTTTAAAAATTGGAATATTTCACACAAAATTGCGCGAAAACGACATATATTTTCGAAAGATTGTACATGATCTTATTTTACCCCCTTTAAAGAAAATATTTTATTAAGAAAAATCTCTAAGTTCAATATTGTAATTATAGGATGACGTCCAAAAATTTGAACTTTTGCAATTTTCGAAAATTCTGAGATTTCAACAAAAATGAGACGCTTGTTGGTTATGTTATCCGAGGACGAAATTTAATAGGAAATTATTGGTGCAATAACAATACGTACACGTTTTCGTGTTTTTTCTAAATGTACAATTTTCAAAAATTCAGTTTGTTTTTAGAACAGATTTTGTTTAAAGCAAAAATCTCTATCTTCAATAATGTAGTTTTGAATTGTTTAATTTTTGCAATTTTCGAAAATACACTTCCACCAGAAATAAGACTACCATAAATTTGTTTACCATCTTTTGATACAAAAGATAAGAAAATTTAAAGTTTCGAGAAAAAAAGTTCTAAAAAATTAAAAATTGCCTACATTTGACGCAAAATTACGCGAAAACTAATAATATTTTCGAAAAATTGTACATGACCTTATTTCAATATTGTGCTTGAAGAATAGACTATATTTTAGAAAATGTCTGTCTTCAATATTGTAGTTGTAGAAAGACGCCGAAAAAAAAAACACTTTGTAGTTTTCGAAAAATTAGGGATGTGAACAAAAATGAGACCTGCTCCGTTCTCTTACACATCCTCTACGCTATTGAAGACCAAAGTTTAATAAAAAAATGTTGGGCCTGTTTTGAAAAAAATTGGAAAATGTTGAGGCTTCATCTTAAGTACCCTACAAAAATCAAAATATCCGTTTCACGCTCCAGTCCGATAGTAAAATATCAATTTTGGAAAAAATCGGCTGAACTGTTTAGTTGTTAGCGTCGACCACAGGCGGATGGACTGACCTGCTACAGTCAGACGTTTTGTCGTCAATCGATTTTTTGGTAGGATGGATTCTGACTACACGACGTGTAGTCAAGAAGGAAATAATTTATTATATACAGGAACAAGATTTATCCACTTTTTCATTGCCAGGTCCCGGCAATAAGAGTGTTTGTGCCGAAATTTCTTCGTTTTCTCATGCACGGTGACAATACTTTCTCTTCTTATGAAGAAAGGACGAGCAAGTAAACATTGGGACCATTTTTGAAAATTTCCGGAAATATTGAGGTTTTATGCAAAGTACCCTCAAAAGTTAAAATATGCGTTTCAAATTCGAAGATCCTTGAGTTCTTTGTGATCGATTGGGAAATATCCGTTTTTTTTTGAAGAAAATAGTTGCGTGAGCACAGGCAGATGGACGGAGACACAGACAGACGTTTTATCGTGTTTTTGTTTGTTTGTTTTTTGGTGTTTTTTATAAACACATTTATTAATTTTAGATAGATTACATGGTTCAGTACAATTTCTTTATAGATGTATTTTCAGACTGATTCCAGTTAAAATATCTAAGCTAACTTAATCTATACATTGAAGAGGATACTCTAAGGGAGAACCTCGGGGTTAAGAAGCATGGTTGTCTAACATTTTGAGGAAGGCTTCAAAAGAAAATCTATTTTTTCTTCGGGTGTGGGTTGGATTTTTCGGTAGTTTGTAATGGGATGCTGCTGGTATGTCTGTTAGGTTTTGGTAGAGGTTGTGTGATATGTGTGCTATTTGGATTATTATTTAATTGATGTTTAATTATCAATGAAGTTGTTTATTATTTATGAACCAGGGGGCATTTGTGATTAATCTTAAAAATTTATTTTGCATTACTTGAATTTGATTGACATTTGTGAGGGCTGAGTTTATCCATATTGGGCATGCATAAAGCAGTAGTAGTCTGATTATAGTTTTGAATATTGTTGTACTGTTTGTGTATGACAGGATCAACTGATGTCACTGCAGCGCCTCTGACCGGGAGGTCCTAGGTTCGAGTCCTGACAGCGGCAGGATTTTCGACACTAACTTTTCAGCTAGGTCGAATTCAGTCGCTGTCTGGAGGAGAATTCTGGTGACCGGCTGCTTTGATCGGTAGTCTTCCGTGGTTTCTCCGATCAACACCAGGCGAATGCCGGAGCAGTACCCTAACAAACGGGCCGCGGACCGCGCGCGATCTTTCCTTCCTCTTTCTTGTCCTATCATCTCCCCTTACACACACACACACACACACACACACACACACACACACACACACTAACATGCACTACACTACCACATATTCCGGGAGACCGGTCGGGAGCTTAGAGTTTGTCCTGGCCGGGGCGGTGCCGCGCTGGTGGGAGAGTCCTGGTTAGAGGGAAACCCCTTTAGCCGACGTTAGGTCGGCACCGGATCCCGCCATCCAGCGGGGGAAGATCAACGCCACCTCCGATAAAAAAAACATGCACTGTACTTACGGGCCTAATGACCAAAGCACTTGACGCCCGGAAACACGAAAAAAACAATCAATCAATGTATGACAGAGATTTGTGTTTGTTGATTAGTGGCCGGAGTTGGAATAATTTATTTCTTGCGTGTTTACTTTTGATATCTATGTGGGTTTTCCAGGTAAGTTTTGTGTCCAGATGAAGTCCAAAGTATTTTATGGGTTGTGATGGTTGGGACTGAGATGTCTAAGTTAATTAATAAATTAGTCTAATGTTAATTTTCGGGGGAGCGCGAAAGTGCTCTTCAAAGGGAGTGCTCCCTTAAGAGCGGTATTTACCGCGAGATGGCTGGGCATTGTTGTTGTTGTGGTGGGGCGGTGCATTGTTGATATGTTGTAACGGGGTATCTGATTTTCTCCGAGAGCAGTAAATTTGTCAAAAATGTTATAATAAAAATGACATCGTTTCTTTGGTTTTAATAATCATACATGTTCTTGAAAAAATGTAAAATTAGTTTGATATAGTAATGAAAAATTGCATTAAATGCAAATTACGTTCAATATTGTGTCTCTATTGTTATAGAATAATTTATAATTATTATTATTATTATTATTATTATTATTATTATTATTATTATTATTATTATTATTATTATTATTATAGAACGTTCTATAAACAGTTTTGTGTCTGTATGAATGAATGTAAATTTTATTGGCTTAAACCTTTCTTTTACTTTGCCATGTAACACACATACAAAACATTTACATTACCAAAATAATTAAATTTCGCGGTTTATTCTTTGGGCAACTCACATAGTAACTCTTCCACCATCTGTTGGCCGTAAAACAAAACATTTCAACATACTAGCGAGACCACTCTAGTGACCAAGAAGTAAACTAAATGTATCTTTTAAAATACTCCACAGATGTCGCTAATATTCACTGTTTTGAGGCAGTAAAGTTATAAAATGAAATGAAGAATTCTAGGTTATGTACAGTATCTACTTTACGCTAGAATAATCAAATATGGTATTTGTGTGGTTTGTGTGAAATATATCAATCTCAGACCATGTCATACTATGTAGAAAGGACATAAAAGGTTGATGACACTGATCAACAAGGAATAGAGTGGTTGTTGCGCGCTGCGCTCTGTGCTGTGTTTGGTGAACTTTGTGGTGCAAACGGGTGCAAACCCCTCCGGAACATTTTGGGCGATCGAATTTTAGTGAAATTTCAAGTAATGAGTTAACCTTACAGTAAACGTATTCGCAAAAGAATTCGGAAATATTTCCGACACGCTAAACAATGAAAATGGAGAGTCGCGAAGAACACTTACCATGAATAAACTGAGATATTCATGTAAAGATGACGTCATAACCTCATGATAAACTCAACATCTCAAGGTCTGTTTTCAGCCAAGTAAATTTAACATACTGTTTTCTTAGTTCTCTATTGACAGCCGGAGGAGGCGGAGAATACAGTATCGTGTCTGAGTTTAGTGCGTGTGTTCGAGGACGTGTTGTGTACATGAGTGGATTTTGTGATAAGAATCAGGATTGTCAAGTGCAGTATGGAATGTTAGGATTACATATTTTATATTATTCGTAAATCGGAATGTATACGGACTTAACGTTGATTAAGGTAGAGAATCTAAATTTCGAGATATTAGAAAGTTGTGTATTAAGTTAATGTATTACTTAATTTTGCATTACATATATACATTGGAGATATTAATTTTATCTACTGAATTTGTTTGATGTGATAGAATAGATTTGAGGAGAATGTTGTGGATAAGAAGAAATGATTAGTCATTGATTCTGTGATGTTATTGCAGGACACAACTACCCCTTCTAACTTGACTTTAAGTGTACAAGAACTATGGGCAGTGTCAGGTGTGGTTTGGTCTCTGCAGGCAAGTTTGCTGTAGGTCGCATCAATACTTCCAACTACGGTAAGTTTAAAACTCAGATATTGTATGTACTGTCTAACTAAACTTTTTGAATTGACAAAAATTGGAAAATGTTGACAAGGATTAGAAAGTATTGTTTGTTATTGATGGGTCATTTAGTATATCAGCATCTTTTATGAGTTAAGTTTGTTATTCTCTGTTAGTTTCTTTAATATCGCAAGTCAAATTTTCAACTTCACATGCTTTACATTATCAGGAAATGATGTGATCATGTAGATGATTATCGTGTGTGTTGAAAATGTGTTATTTGGATATTTTTGAACTTCCTGGGTGTGTTGTCTTAAAGTCAAATTCTGGATACTTTTGACATTGTACAATAATTGTTTATTTAATTTATAATTCTTATTATTAAATCATAATCACTCCCATTACCAAAGATTAATATTAAATTCTTGGTTTGAAGTTGTAAGTTACTATATTACTGAATTCGCATAGGTAGTAATTTTTTTTACGTATTTCTTTTTGTTATTGTCATCACATTATCTTTATTTATTTGCTTCAGAGATTCATAAAGTTCAGAAAAAGTTATTTTTGGAAATATTTATTCCTTTAGACATGTATTAAGTCTGTTATTTATATTAGAGGAAAATTAAATTGGAAAAAATGAAAACTAATAATTACTGCAATAGTGTCATTACAACTTATTTAATATCTGTCCAGAATACCAGAATATTTATTTTTTAAAATACAAATGGTTTTCTGTGGTGAAATGTCATCAAACCTTGAATAAAATTTTGAAGATTCTTCATTCATGTAGGTAGACTGGAAAAAACAGGCCCAAAAACCGTTAACAAAATAAAATTGATCATTTTTAGGAACCAATTAGGTTTTTCTCTCCACAAGTAGACCAACTTCAACTTAAAACTATTACTTTTTAAGAAAATTTTTGTTTCCAAGTGCATGGAGAAAGAAAGTCAGAGACAGTAAAAAAGTACAATGCATGGATAGTAATTGTGGTTTGTTTTTTATTAGACCTGGGATAGTTAGGATCCTAAAATAAGCCCTAAAAATAAAGCTCCATTCCTAATTCTTACGTCTAAAGTAAGCCCTTAAAATGTGAAATTAGACAGTAATTTCTTAAATAGGCAATTTATCATACAGACATGAAAATTTATTTTCACATACATTTTATTTTACTTCTCACTATTTTCTCAGCAACCCAACTGTTTTATCAAAATGATGAGAATGAAAAAATAGAATACAGAAATGTAAATGCCATAACAGCTATGACATTTTCACTCTAATTCTTACCGGTATCTTTCCATTTCATTTGTGGCTGATAATGTGCTTTAACGGTCTTTCTCTTTTGATACAGAGAAGAGCCTGGAATACCTGGGATTGTTTTCAAAAATAGATTATGGCTTTTAGGTGATTCTCTGCCGAAGAATACTTTTGAATACATTTCTAAAGGTTTCAATTACATCAAACTGGCATTTTTAGCCTTTCTCAAAACACAGGAATGTTTAGACTCAGTTAATGTGTTTTTTATAATCATAGTCTCATTATATTACTATACATAATTCATTTTTGAGTGCCTATGTCAAAACAGTCATATAGGAATTTGTTTAAAATCTGATGTCTATTTATTAAATGAGAAACATTTTATATTGTTTATACTCTTAAAACATGACAAAAATATCAATTTTGGTCAACCAACAAAAACATCAATCGCTACCAGGGCCAGATTTACCTACTAGCAAAACACGCAGTTGCTTGGGTCCCCCATCCAGGAGGAGCCCTGCATTTTAGAAAAATATAAATAACATATTTTTGCGTCTGTAAAATAATTGTTACTCAAATAGCCTATTGTACTAAAAAAGTTGTATTCAAAATTTTGAAGTTATTTTTTCAAAATATTTTATGCACATTAAAATAGTGTAATATTAGCTATAAGTTATTTCATTGTTTGCAACTGATTGTGTAAATTGTTTATGCACAACCCCAAATGTTAGATGCTCAAATTGAAGTGATATTAGCCTCCGGGGCCAAAGTTTCGCCCATAGACGAAAATATCATAATTATATCATAATTAGCACATCATGAAAATATTATTGTATTTGGTAAAATTATGAGTTTGGGGGGGTGGCAAGGGAATTTTGTGCTCAGGGGCCCCGCAATACCAAAGTCTGGCCCTGAATGCTACTTCTAATTGTGAACCGAAAATCAATGGATAATTATTGTAGAAAACTTGCACTGTATCTTAATATACTTCAAACCCCTTTCATCATAAAGAATCTTTTAGACACCAGAAATTAATATGCTGGTGATGATAATGTTGATTATAAAAGAAATTAATAAATTTATTTCAAGCTGTTTTTGAAAATATTTCTGCAGTAAAAGGTTGATATTTTGTAAGAATCGGGTATTTTTAGGTATTTGTTGAACCAAGCCATATGTGCAATTTAATTAAAACTTTCGAACGTGTTCATTGATTTCCAGTGATTGTATTTTTAATTTGATTTGATTTATTTGGTCAAAAAACAGTAAAAACTGTATATGATGTATGGGGGGGGGGAAATTATCTACGCACGTTTCAACTGAAATTTGACTGACATTTGGACTGAAACTGAAATTTATGCCCAAAAACACATTTTAAGTTTAAGTAAGTAATACACTTAATCATAAAATATTACGTTATTTTCTAATTTTCGGATGATTTTCTGAATTGATTGAGCAGAGAGGTGACATTGTCAAGAGCTGTGCCTTAGCCCAGTAAAACAATTCCATTTAAGTATTAATTTTAAGTTATAAAATGATAAGTTAGTAGTTTTCTTGTATTTATTGAATGTTTTATTTGAGTAGTCGTCGTTAGGCCTCTATTGCAGTGTAAACTGTGAGCAGATCAGCCCTAATCCCAACTACTCGAGTTGAAAGACCAGTGAGAGTGCGTGTGACGAATTCGAGATTTGAGAAGGACTCCTCAGGTCCTTCTTGCCTGCGACATCGAATGTGTACTTCAGAAATGAGAGACGGGTATCCCTTATTCACGGTGTTATTTCTTACACCGTGCCCTTATCGAACCCCACAAGAACTAGACGAATCTCAAACCCAACGAAGTAGAATGACAAATGCCAACCTGTGAACGACCGGGCACCACAGTAGCGGGCCGTGGGGTGGGGACCATGCCCCCCCCCCCAAGGTCTAGAGAAGAACGTTTGTTACCTTTTTTTTATTTGCCACAATTTACTTAAATAGTTACGTACGATTGAAGTACGTAAATTATTTAAAAAATAATATTGTATTGTATCATATTTACACAATAACGTCGACGTATGTATTATTTATGCTAATGTACTGTTGCCGAACGTTAAGCAATCTTATCCAAACTAAGCAATGTACTGCAGTGTTCCCCAATATCTCAGCGGTTTCATTGAATCCGTCAAGAGAGAAGATTCGTTGTTTTTTTTTTAAAGGAAGGAGTGGATGCCTTTGTAATATTGGGTGTAGGCAACACGAACGTGCAGATGTATGACCCTTTCATGTATTGTTGACAAAATTGGATTGCAAACGGCATGCCTCTGGCACCCCCGAGCACCGACCCACTGCGCCAATATTTAAATCCGGGCCTGACGCGAGGCGAGGGCCAGTTTGATTGCGCGCCGCGCGCGGCATTGTTGGGAAACGCCCGCGGTGACGCGCGCCTCCGTCCCCCCTTGCGTCACGCAGCCGCGTGTTCGCGATCCTCCCTTCCCCTTCCCCCCTTCCGCCCCGATCCCGCATGGAATCTCCAGCTCCAGGCGCGATAGCGGCCGCTTGACCCGCGAGGGGGCCACACCGCTGCTTCGCCGATAACACCGGGCCCCTTGCGCCCGCGCCGCCCCTTCCCATCGCCGACCTCCCCCTCCCCCTCCCCGCCCCGCCCCGGCTCATGCGCCGGAGGCCCGAGCGACTCGGCGATTGCCATCGAGTGGTGCTGATGTCGCCAGTTGCGCTTTCCCCCCGCGCGCTTCGTACTAAGGGCTGACGATCATACTCGCCTGCTTGCACGTGCCTCGCGGCTGACGACACTTGGACGTGCAGTTGTGGACGCCGCGTAGTTTGTTTGTTGACGTGAATGCTCCCCATCCCCACCAGGGTTGAATTGCGACAGGATAAACGTCTTGCGATCGGAGGACGTTGGCAGGGCATCAAGAGTTTTCGTTCATCAAGTACTGTGAAAACGTGCAGTGGTCTGTTTCACGGCACTTAATAATTAGTACGTTTTAAAATGAGAAAAGATCGTACGAATCGATCGTACGATCAGTTCGTGGTCACGCCAGTGCTGTAACCTAAGCGACAGCAAATCGGAAGCTTAGACTTTAGCCAGTGTTGCCACTTCAAAGTAGAGAGCAAATAATTCGCACGCCTGGAATGTTGTAGTTGATCACCTGAGCGTCAATTCAAACGTCGTGAGTGATGTTAATGATGTTAACGGTGTTAAAAGATGTTGCGTGAGATGAACTTGCTTGTGAGTAGCGTGTTCTATTATGTTTGTTCGTTAATGTTGACCGGCTTTCGTAGCGTAGTAGTTGTAAATGGTGAGTGGAAACGTTATCCCCTTTCCGTATCCGCTGACAATTACATAATTGTACTGGAACCGTTCACTCGAACGAAATCGCTCTAATGCACATGTGCGGGTTTACTTCTTGTTTAGCGTAATCCAATTGAAAAATAATTTAAATTCGATTCTTTTGGTGCTTTTGAGTCTGTGCCCGTACTAAAGATTGATTATCTTCCTTACAATTTTTATTTTTGTCTAATTCTTCAATCAATTATAAGGGATTTCAGAATTAAAAATGCCAAGTGGACCGTACGTTATTAGAAATGTGTCATTGTATTTGTTTTTGTCGAAGCAAAGTCTGAAACTAAAGTGTCCGATGTCTGTGTAAATTTTAGCAGCCACTTAGTTTTGCTAACAAGGTCCCAGAAAATAATTTCCTCGAAATTTTCTCGATTCCGTAATATCGGAAACATTTCTTTAATTTCGTACAATATTTCGTTTACAACCTTTACTGAAAATTGATGCATGGTATAATTTTTAGGGTATTTTATAGTAACATTTTTGAAGGTAGATAACCCAGTGATTCGTTCGATAATACAGCGTTCGAATTACACAGCGATAAATATGATTTATGAATTTACTTAGAAATTAGCATAAGCAGTTCAATACATAAACCTCGTTTATTGCTTGTTTTGTCTAATGTGTTAGCACTCGGAGCGGTATAATATGTTTCACGGCCAATTTCACATAAAATAGCAGGTTATTGTGGGTGTAACTGATGGAGAAAGTAAAAAATAAGTAGTCTGAGAAATAATGATGAGATGAATGTATCTGAAGCAATCTTAAGTTCAGAAGTATTTTTAACTTATGTAATGTAGGTCAGCCGTTTCCAGAAGCTCTGTCAGCTAAATGAGAAAGAGAATGTACGATCTTTAATCTAGAAAAAACGAATAAAATATAAATTGTCTCCTCAGATATGTGTTCATTGGTTTGGCCAGCATTTATAAGGAACCTAATTAAAAGACACAGTAAAATAGTGAAAACTTAAAGTAAAAACGGATGTAAGTGCCGTTTCTGTTATATTTTCGCTTTTACCAGAATAATGAATGAATCAAGCCCTATAATATAAATAAGAACCAAAGTTCTGATGCATTTCTTGTTAGTATTACGGGGTGATTATAAATGGAAGGAGTTGCGTGTGCCAATGCGTTTAACGCACATATAAACTCATTTTCCTCGAAAGTAAGAAAATGGCACTTACATCCTTTTTTATTTAAATTCTTCAGTTATCCACGAGTAATACATTTTGGAGAACAGTAACCAGACATTTTTGTTAAGAAAATATTTGTTTTTTGTAAAAAATATAGTAAGTGATGCAGATTTAACGCTTTCCACGAAGTGTGTCTACGAATTGCAGACTTCGATCGAAGAAATGAGGAGAGTTCGTGCCATTGCATTGCCATTCTGTTGCCGGTTTTCCCGAAATACCAAACTGATGAAATTGTATATAAGAAAGAAATTAAGATACGTCAGCTTCTCGATGACCTCTTCGCTGTCGCAAACCAGCATTAGTTGTTGGTGTTGTTTTTATGTTCGTTTCAACTCATGGTGGCATGAAGTCAATTCGTTGGTATACATTTCAACAGTTTTGGGGGGCATTGCAATGGGGTATTTTGTTCAGTTTTGGGGGCGAACCTTGGGCTTACCTACTCATTTGTTTTGAATTTATTCGAGTAAGGCAGAACATGGCGGAGCGCCCGTATTGTGTGTGGCCAATGCCCCTCGGAGGCAATGCTCGCCGGCACCCGGCGGCCTGCGAACTTGCTCGGTTTTGTATCCCACGGAACGTGTTCTGGGCAGCGCCGGCGGAAGGCATATGGTATGCTTTAAGCTTGAGATTTGCTCGTGTGTGCAGTTACAAACAGGCATTTTGCCTGATAAATTTAGTTTTGAATCCATTTACCCAAATATGTATTATAGGTTGTACATTTATTTATTATTTGTTTTAAAATCCCAATAAAACATCATTTTAAATCGTTTAAATGCCCCTTTTTGGTTTACGTCTCATGCGTTACACTCCTGTTACGCTCGCTCTTGGAAGCAGGTCTCGGCATTATTGTATTTGTATTTGTGCGTCTGTAAACCACTGCCTGAAGTTACAAAGAGGTAAATTGTGTAATAAGACGGAGTTCTTATCTTTTTCGCCTAGTTCACTAAAGCTGTTCGCTCTACACATGAACGTTTTATTACCTATTCTCTTTATCTTCTTCTTCTTATTATTATTATTATTATTATTATTATTATTATTATTATTATTATTATTATTATTATTATGCCTCTCCATACCTAAAAAAAAAAAAAACATTCCCCTGCAACTCAAACATTCAACCTTGGTAGCTGATTGATGGTCCAGACGGAAGGTCTATGCAATTTCGTTCTCAGACTCCCTCTTCCATGCACTGTGAGAATTGTGTATGAAGTAACATATCGCTTTCGTTCCTCGAAAAACGCTCGAGAATAAACATGTGAAACTGGCGCTTCATCGCGTGATCCACGTCATGACTCGGGTTTTTTGTGTATCTCAATTGTTCTTTTTTTCTTTTTCTTGTATTGAAGTACCGATATTTGTACTAGTAATTCTGGTAAAAGGTTGTCAATTTGACCTTGATAAGAGAAATCTTCGAGGATTAGCCAAGCAATAATTTGTATGCGTGGCAATTAAGTCAGTAGAAGTGAATTTTCTACTTGGTGCTTGGACATGGTTTCATTCATATTGCATGTTTTTTGTGGGGGTTCCACAAATTTATACTGTTAAATTGATGTGCAGATATTGACAACTTCCTTTGAGCTTCGTTATCTGATCTCCAATAACAACATTCCTCTACTGGAATGTCCTAGCACAGTCGCGTCAATAGGAGAATCAGAAGGATTCATCATATTGGAAATTATGTACCAGTTTGACATTTACCGATAGATTTTACTCAATGTGAATCTGAAATATAAATTGAATAACTTACTGAAATGTGATAATATATCATACAGAGAACGGCTCTCTTGTTCGTTTTCGTTGGAACTACTAAACTCTATGCTGGTCTAGAAATACAATATTGACTTGGGATCTTAAAATAGACTGTACCTATAAGTTTACGGGTATGTAGCACATTTTCAAAAGGATTCGTGCAGTAAAGTGTTCGGAGAAGCTTGAAATGTGTTGTGAAAGAAAAATAAATGCCATACGCTTTGTAATACAAAACGTGAAAAATATTTATAAATGAATTTTATAATGCCAATTCAGCTGCTAAAAAACCCTTGTAAAAAAACTCCGTTTTATAAGTTTTTTTCTTAAAATCGAACCTGTCAATTCAATCAATTTATAATTTTAAACCTTAAGCAAATTGAAGCATCCATATCAAAACGAACTCCAGATCCACTACTTTGCAAATATTTTTTAAATTGTTTGTGCCTGGTGCCACATTAAAGCAGCGAGCGATCTGGGCGTGCAACCTACTGAGGACTTGCGTGGGGGGACGACACGCTTCTGCGCTGCCCGACGCGCTAATTTTAGTTTGAAAACACGGGATTCTTGGCCGCGTCTGCCTTGGCCACTGCTCCCGTTTGTGTTTATTGAGGAAGAGCCACTCCCCGAAGAACTACTTGTGTGCACTTCAGACTCGGAATTGACAGTTTTCTCCGGAGGAGGGGACGATTTGATGACGAATGAAACGAAGTCCGTCTTGGCACTCGCAGGTCATGAGAATGCCCTTTGGAAAGTTTCCTTTGCCAGTGTTCTTGATTTGAAAACATTGCAGTTGGGAAATCATAAACGAGCCACGATATATATAAAAGGAATTGCTGTGTTGTTGGCAAGGACAATTTAATAATTTCCCAGCAGGGGACATCAGACTCTCCAAAGGGGACGATCCTCGGTATCTCTCGTTAATTCGCGTTCTGGTACGTTCTGTATTTTAGGATTTAGTCTGAATTTCTCTTTCATTAATTCGCTCAGATGATTCAAACCGTGGTACGATGGCAAATGTCACACGCGCTTGTATTCGCTGCAAGTGTGGATTGATTGATTGATTTTTTCGTGTTTCCGGACGCGTCAACTGCTTCGGTCATTAGTCCCGTTAGTGTAGTGCATGTTTTTTCTCGGGAAATGGCGGTGAACTTCCCCCGCTGGATGGCGAGATCCGGCGCCGACCTACCGTCGGCTAGTGGGGTTTCCCCCTAACCAGGACTCTCCCACCAGCGGGCACCGCCCCAGCCGGGACAAGCTCTAAGCTCCCGGCCTGTCTCCCGGAATATGTGGTAGTGTAGTGCATGTTAGTGTAAGTGTGTGTGTGTAAGGGGAGAGGATAGGACAAGGAAGAGGAAGGACAGATCGCGCGCGGTCCGTGGCCCGTTTGGTAGGGTACTGCTCCGGCATTCGCCTGACGTTGATCGGAGAAACCACGGAAAACTACCGATCAGAGCAGCCGGCCGCTAGAATTCTCCTCCAGAATGCAGCTGAATTCGACCTAGCTGTAAAGCTAGAATCGAAAATCCTGCCGCCGTCAGGACTTGAACCTAGGACCTCCCGGTTAGAGGCAAGTGTGGATTCATACGTACGCTATGACCAGGGGCAATACTTCTTAAGCTAGCAACAAATATTTCAAATTTCAATACACTTTTAGTGTATACTATATCTACTTTGTTTTATAAATTTTAGCTGCAAAAATGCTTCTCGTAGTATCACAGACATACAAATATTTCAAGATTTTTTGTAAATATATTTATTTTTTTGGTTGCATCAACTACATGGTTATTAGTGACCATTTTGATTCACATTATATCTTTTAAAATATTGAAGATGTAGGCTACGGAAGCGCCACAGCGTTAGACTAAATCCGTACTTAATTCAGAGGGAAGTAAAAGCGTCTTGGTCAATCGGGGGAAAACAAGACACCCCCTTTTAATCTCCGCCTATTGCCCGAAGGGCATGCATAAAAAAACCTTGGCTTCTGATTTGAACTTCTGTAGCGATGCAGAACTTCATATTGCACCAAGCGAGTAGACACTTGGCACCTGTTGTCACGTCTCCAAACTCTAATATTAGCTGTGCTCTTCTCTTATATCACGCGCGGCGCAGGAGGTTGCTTCTAGTGATGGGCGTGGCATTTTCAAATCTTATCTGATACGAAGAATAGTAGCACCTGTGTACCCTGATTTGTGCATTTAGCTTGTTCCTGATCCAAGGAGTAGCGTTTTGTTTTAAAATGGTTAAATTGGAAGACAGTGTTTTTTAGAGATGTCTCTCCTGACCTTAGGCAATGATACAGAATTTGTTGGATGCCTATAAAAATTAATACACTGTACCTATTATAGTTAAGAATATTCCTTTACTGGGCCTGATGAATGTACGTAAAGACATCAATCAGTTAATCAGTAACAATATATGAATACGTACCATAGTTCAGCTGAACACACAAATAGAACGCAGACTTTATTATCGTTCTGGAAACTTATTTTTTCTGTTCAAGGTTTAATATAAAAAGATGGGGAAAGTGTCGGAAACGGTAGTACAATTACAATTTTTTTCGAATCGCCTGTAGGAAGGAACTGAACCTAACAAGGGTTTTTTGGTACCTAGTAACGCTGTGAGGGAATAGAGTATGACGTACTATATGCGCAAGTTTTCTTGATATCTCACAGAGGGGGGGATGAGAGGAGAGCTTTAGCTGCGTCACGACTTAAAAGGGCGTACCAACTGTGAGCATGAACTTGTGAGCATGAACACTCCAAATCCTGACACGAGAAATGCTACGATTGTTTCAAAGTACAAGATGGTTGTTGTCAGCACAGTAAATTGGTACGTGTCGTTCCGAGTCGAACATAAGTA
>BLKR01002485.1:112500-193626 GCA_011170035.1 Teleogryllus occipitalis
CGGCTGGGGCGGTGCCCCGCTGGTGGGAGAGTCCTGGTTAGGGGGAAACCCCACTAGCCGACGGTAGGTCGGCGCCGGATCTCGCCATCCAGCGGGGGAAGATCACCGGCATCTCCCGAGAGAAAAACATGCACTACACTGACGGGACTAATGACCAAAGCAGTTGACGCGCCCGGAAATACGAATAAATCAATCAATCATAAATAGTAGTTTGTAAGATTAGGATAAGTTTAGGTTTAAGATTTAGGTTAGCACCCCCACCCACATAACTGTACAAATAATATAAATAAATGTCATATCGTAAATCAAAATGTCTTCACTTTTTACGCGATTTTACAATGTCACCCACTTTTAAAATTCCGTCTGGCCGAGGCTCAGAACGCGTGTCGCGGGCCTTGGGTGTTGATTTGCTGTGTTGTTGAATCCAGCGGGCCGAGCGCCGGAGATCATATGCGCGTCGGCGGCGGCGGTGGCGGCGGCAACACGTTGGCCGGCCGGTCGTCGCGCGCCGCTCCGCCTGGGGCGCCGAGGCGAAGTGCGCACATGCGGCGCGGCGGCCGGGGTCACTCGCGGCTTTGCCTCATCGCGCCCCTGCGCTTGGCGAAGCGTTGACCCTGTCGCCTGCAGCCCGCGGTCACCGCCCACCCCCCTCCCCGCCACGCCCACCCCCTCTTCTCCGACCCGTTCATCCCTCTCTGCCCCGCCCTTCCACCGCTCTGCTCTTTCCCGCTTCGCCCCGCCCCCATCGGGAGAGATGGCTCAGGGCATCAACTGAAGTCACTGCAGTCACTCTGATCTCGTAATGTAATTTATTGATGTTTTGTAATAAACTGTTTTTTAAGGGCACGTTGAAAAAAACTGGTATTTATTACAATCAAATAGGAAGTTAATTCTTAGTTAAAGCTTCAACACCTGCAGCGAGGCATGTGCGCAAGGGCAACTCGGGTCCCAGAACCCGACTTACTTGGGGCCCCTAATTTTTTTCTTTAAAAAAAAATTAACATTTATTTATCTCTATTCCAAATTCAACGCTAGAAGTTCTGATGCACGGAATATTCTGTTTGTAAATTGGGGGAGGATGAGGGTTTTTTTTTGGGGGGGGGGAATGAAGGGCCCCTTGGATCAACTACCGGCAGCGGTGGCTCAGTGCATCAACCGTTGCCTATAGAAACCCTTGGGACGTCTTAAGAAACCCCGAATCCTCGGTCAGGGTCACTGCAGTACCTCTGACCGTGAAGTCCTAGGCCCGACGGCGAAAGGATTTTCGACACTATCTTTTCAGATAGGTCGAATTCAGTCGCTGTCTGGAGGAGAATTCTGGCGGCCGGCTGCTCTGATCGAAAGTTTTCCGTGGTTTCTCTTATCAACACCAGGCGAATGTCGGAGCAGTACCCTAACAAACGGGCCACGGACCGCGCGCGATCTTCCCTACCTTTTCCTTGTCCTATCCTCACCCCCTTACACTAACACGCACTACACTACTACACATACCAGAAGACCAGTCGGGAGCTTAGAGCTTGTTCTGGGCGGTTCCCCGCTGGTGGGAGATACCTGGTTGGGGAAACCCCCGCTAGCTGACGCTAAGTCGGCGCCGGATCTTGCCATTCAGCGGGGGAAGAACACCGCCACCTCTCGAGAAAAAACTTGCACTCACGGACGGGACCCTAGTAGTGGACGCGCCTGGAATCGCTATCAGTCCGCCCCGCCCTTCCCCGCTTTTCTCTGCCTGCTCCGTCGTGCCCCGCCCCGCCACGCCCTTTCCCCGCTTCTCGCCTCGCCTCGCACCGATGTGCCCATGTCGTCTTAAGACGTCCCAAGGTCGTCACTCCCCGACCTTCCTGTTCCTTCAGCGTTCTTCTGTTTTCACAACCCCGGATGTAGGAACAGTGGTTTTGAACTGTGCTGGATCTTGCGACACGAAGAAACAATCGGAATGGGAAACTGCCTTGGGAAGTTGGAAAGTTGCTGAAAAGAACCGAACAAAGAATCCACTAGTAGGCACCGTCTTAGTCGGGACATTCTAATTTACCGCGTTACTAACGCCACTTTCCTCAAACTTTCATTGCAAGATAGTCATAATATTGGCCTAGAAAGATGTGTCCGCGTGGTAAATCTTCTGAATACATGAGAGCTGAGCACGTAACGATAGTAACAAATTTTGAAGCCCTCAGAATAGCTACAAATGTGGTACCTTGAAATTTTCCGGGGGGGGGGGCAAGAAATAAAGAGTTTTGGCTGTCCTCAGCATTGATGTATGGCGGATTGCGATGCACGGAGGTACGGCGTGACGGAACTGAATGCGTGCTGACTACGTGATGGGAATTTGAATGAAAGTACTTCCACTGAACATTAGTGGAACATTAGTTACAGTTCACTCCTTTCCGTACCTAATGATTGTGATGATAAATACCAGACAACACTGAGTTTCTTTAACTATTCCTGAATAGTGTTTTTTAGTTCCATTTCTACAGAGAATGATCTCCTTAGACATTTTCTCTAGTTTTCAATAAAAATTAATCTTCAAAATCAACAAACTTGGCCTTCTGAGAGAAAGGAGGAGTCCGATTAGTTTGTGGTGGTGGCGATCCTTTCAGGTTTCGTGTCATATTCAAGACTGATCAGTGATGATTAAGATTTTATCCCCCTTCCGAAGTCATTTTACTTTCTCCTGCACTACTTACCTGATATAGAGAATGCAGTATGCAAAAACGGCGACTTTTCGACAGAAAAATTGGTATTGTGGGATCCTGGTACCAAAAAAAGTGGATATACCTTCCTCGCTTGTGTAGTAAATTATTTCCTCTAACACGATGTGTAGTCAGAACTTGTGGGACCTTCATACCGAAAAATCGATTTATGGCAAAACTTGTGTTCGTCCCTCCGTCTGTCTAATGTCTGTCTGTGAACAACGCTAGCGCTAACAACCGTTGGCAAGATTTTTACCGAAATTGATATTCCTCAATCTTTTTGGCTGATGTCGCGTCCTCTTGAATTTGAAACGGATATTTTGATTTTGTAAAGTACTTTAAATGAACTCTGGATAACATTTTCAAAAGTTTCTCAAAAATGGCTCCAATTTTTTTTTGTCGGATAGAATAAAAAACGCGTATAAAAATTAAGCAAGTCGTATTTTCGTTGAATTCTCAAAAACTTCGGAAATTGCGAGGGTTCAATGTTTTTCGCGTCTCCTGCAACTACAGTATTGAAGTTACCTAATTTTTGTTCTCCTTAATTAGTTACTTAACTGCACATATGTTTGAAAATATTGTTTTCGCTCTATTGTAAGCAAAATATGGGCAGTATTAAAAACAAGGTGTCTCATTGTTTCTTTAAAATTTTTGTACGCTTAGAGCTAATTGCACTAAATAACATGACATAAACGACATTTGATGTATTCTTTTGATCTTTTGAAACAACTTTTTTCATGGCACTAATTCTGCTCAGTCCTGGAGAAACGATGTACAATCTGTTTTAGTTCTTAATTCCAGATTTATTCCAAAGGAAGGAGCGCACTTTTTCGTTTTATCTATTTCATTTTCTATGTCATTGAATGTTCTCAGACCTTAGAATGATATCAAGTATTGTTGTTAACGCATATTAGGTTCTTTTTTGAGAAACTGAAGTAAGGATTTAGGAAATTTTAAGTATTCTCTGCACGCTTTCTATATCCTCTGGGGTTCAAAGCAAATGATAACCTAAGCTTTCTAACGATCCTCAGCAGAGCTAATTTTTCCACATTTCACGAAACTTCGCAATCTTCTATTACTCAAATACAATACTTGATCAATTACAGGACGTTTTGTAAATCAGCGATTGTTTGTAATTATTTTGGAGCGTTCAGAGATGGTTTGGTAGTGAATACATGTTTCACAGCGTGAACTCAAACGGAATTTTCCATGTACGAGTGTACATTGTTAAAACGTTAGATAGCGATGTACAAAAAGTTAGTGGCAAACAAAAGCTCAGTTAACTTATCATTTTCGATGTTTACTGCAAACATCTTCGATTAAATGTTGTTGCTTTGGTAAGTACGTTGCTCTTGGTGCGTACTGACCTGGCATGGAATGTGGATCCAATTTCGGAGTTAAATCTCTGGGGCAGTACAGTTTTTAAGCGAAGTAGTGTTGTTGGCTGGCGCGGCAAAAACTGAAACGTTGTGAATCGGAGCTAACGAGGAGAAACGCATTGCACGTGCCTTGCCTTGGTGTAGCCTTGGTTATCCACCCTTGCCATTGACCTACATTACATAACTCAGGCGGTTAAAACGCTTGGCCAGACGAGTGCCATTAGGTCCTGTGACCAAAGACACTAACGGTGCTTCTTGGAATGTGGCGAGGGGAAATTAACAAAATGGTTTTGGTTTTTCACAAAAAGATGTGAAAAATAGGAATGATAGCGGTTTGGCTTCTCTCCCAAAACACGTATTTGTTGTGATACAAATTATCAAACGTGTGTCTTTTTAGTGACCTTATTGTGGGTTATATTTACCGTCTAATGCATATCTTGTCATTTTGTTGTTTTATTAGCATATTTAAAAAACAGCCATTTAATGGGTTATTTTTCTCATTTTTTCATTGAAATATCTACATAATTATATATATATATATATATATATATATATATATATATATATATATATATAGAGAGAGAGAGAGAGAGAGAGAGAGAGAGAGAGAGAGAGAGAGAGAGAGAGATATGCCAGTCTAAAAGCAAACCTTCGCAGGATATTTTTTAAAAACTCAGTTTTTCATGAAATCGTTGTGTGGTTATTTAATAGATTGTAGATTTTTTACTTGCTAATTCGAGTTCTACACTGCAAGTATGTTGTATCGTATACTCGTCATAGTTGTGAACCATTAAAAACTGTCTCAACTTCTAAGAAGTGTGACAAAGTTGGTTTATTGGTTATAATTGCGTGCATCTTTTCTAATTTTTAGTTAGGTCTATTTTTATTTGCGCCCTGATTGTCATGAGTGGTGGTAATTTTTCGGAAAGCGATTGAATTCCTACAGTTCAACCGCCCTTCCTCACTCCTGGCGTGGTGACGTACAGTGAGTGCATCGGCGTCAAGGACTCGGTTCAACGGCGAAGTCCCGATTGACGTGCTTGCGCGCATTTGGCGTTGGCACGTGTCGCAGAGCGAACTGAACCCCGCGAGATCACGTCACTAAGATTCGCAACTGTTTACAAGCTCCGTTGCGTAAAGGCGGCCTCGCAAATTCGGTATTGGATGGGCGGCGAGCGACCGTTCGCCGAATCGCGAGATAAGGGTATGCCACGCTTCGAACATTCGGTCCTGGCAGTACCCGAAGCGGGTCGGTCTCGCGGGCACATCAGACGTAACTAACATTCGCCAAGCGCCGCAGAAAGTCGGGGGTTTGGCGAGCAGGCTCTCGCTATTCACCGAGTGTGTGGAGCCGTCTGACCATGGCATCTTAAAAATTCGAAATTATGGGGGTTGGGCCGCGTATTTATTGTTCTTGAAATTTTAGACGTTGCATTTGGAAATTATTCCTTGACTTGCCCGATCTTGAAAAGGCACCTTCTCGCCTAGAGGAATATCAGTTTTGTCGAAGACCAGGGAAGGATATTTTTAATATTTATAAATATTCCCCAGTTATATAGCCACATTCCATAGCATATAATGTATTCCATAGTTCAGAATCCACAATCCAACGGAGGTGAATTTCCTTAACTCTCAAAATTTATTGTATTGCATTATAATAATATCAGAATAATATTTACATATCTTACCTATTTTTGCTCAAAATGTATTTTACTAATAAGTAGGTATGTTTGCCAATTTGCTTTAAAATGGCGAATTTAGCTAATCCACATAATTTTGTGATGAATTCAAATGAATTGTGTTGCATTATTACGACGTATAGGCAGAATTCTTAGTGATGTGCATTTCTGGTCCTTGGTTTATCATTTTCTCTATTTGCAACGTATGGTGATGAGTACTTCTTTTCCTCACTCGGGTTTTCAATATTCCCTTCTTTATTTTTCCAAACAAATGTGTTTTCCGAAACCACATTCAGAACTTTCATCATCTGTTATTTTTACTCGTAAAATGCGTTGAGTGGTGCGTAGCCAGTAACAAATACTCGCTCTCTCTCTCTCAACTGCTTTCTTCTGGAGTTTCCAAAGTGTAAGAAACAAACACTTCACTTCCTTGAAGTACCTTCCTCTCCTTCTTACGTTTTCCCCAACCTACAGCGTTAACGAGAAGTGTTGTGACGGAAGAAATTATATCATTACGGAAGAACAGGTTTTGGACAATAGATTGGAAGGATACTGTATAATGAGAACGTGGTGACACTAAGAAGATGAGCCAGAACAGTCACAGCAAGCCGCCCGCTATTTGTAAATGTGAATATTTTGGTGTAAGTGTAGACTTGTTACTCTATATGATACTAGATCTTGTTATATGTGTGTTATTAACATTTACGAAGTGAAAGGCTTGGTCTAGCGTATCTCGTTAGTCATATAAAATTATATTAAAAATTATGGTATCTAAAGAAAAGGAGAGATACAGCAGTTACGCACATTTCTCTTAGGCTCGTTCTTTCCTTTATACCAATCGTTTACTACTGTAATCCACATTTCAAGCGCTGCGGCGCCCAGCAGGAGGGGGAGGGGCAGTTGGCCACCGACTTATTTGGAAGTCTTTTTAATTCAAAATGTGTAAAAAATGTTTACTTCTAATACTATTTATTCAAATTAACCGCTATAAGTTTTTTTTGTTACAAGGAGAAATGAATTGTTTATGTATTGGGGGGGGACGTTGTGAATTCATTTGAAATAAGCGCCCCCACCCCAAACTGCCCCGGACGTGTTGTTTTATCTCGGGGGGGGGGGGGCTGTACATATGCAAGCTATTGTGTATTATATTTTTCTTGTGTCTGGCTTCTATAAAACTGAAATATTGTTCAGATAATTAAATAATAGAATGCTACTGTAATGTACTGTCTTTCAAAATAATAACCATTCTAGATATCGGTCACACCGTCGCAGTTGAGCAGTTTATGATGTGGATATGCTTGATATAAATTAAAAATGTACAAAATGCCGCCGCCCGCGTAGAAGTGTGCAGATCCAGCCCGTCCATCGTCAGCGGAAAGCGAGCGCCGTAGATGCTCATCGTGCGTATGCTCCTACGTTTCACATCCGCGAAACTACCGCGTCCGCCTGAGTTGGTTTCTCGAGCATCCGGTATGAGCTGCTTGGTGAGGATCTCTGAGACTGCGGCCATTTCATTTTCGTCTTCAGTCTCCGATCAGTTCCAATGGATCTGGCATTGAAGAGTTTTCTGAGACGGAAGAAGTTCTAAAACCATGTTGTCCGTATCACTGATTACAAATAATAATGCTTTTTCTTCAGATTTGCCTTGTCATCATTGACCGTATTGCTAGAATGGCGTTAGTTCACTTTGGTGTATGGTGTAACACGGACGCTGTTGACAGTGGGCATTGAGCATTCTATTTAGCGACTACTACGACAAGAGAGTTGAAAAACCCTTTGTATTTAATTACGGGAATAAATTCTGTACGCGTAAGAAATGGAGAAAATACTTTTTTTTATAAAAGACACTTTTATATTACTAAGGGAAGTTTATCTCGTGTAATTGTACCATTTATTATTTTTAATTTATTACTTGTCACGTATTGTTGCAGTTTACTATTTTTCTTTAGTTTTATTATTAGCGCTTGGTTTATTATAAAGTTTTGTTGTCGGATATCAAGGCAGGAAAATCTCTTTTTTTCTTATTTCATTGTAGTTATAACTTGAGAGCAGTTGCAATTGGTTTTAAAAAATGTAAAAAGTTCACAAATGTTTTACGCTTTTGTGTATTTTGTGCGTGTGTGTCCAAACAAAGAATAACAACCATCCTAATTTGAAATATCCGGATGGGGACGCAAATTCAAAGTCTGCCATGTGCGCCAGTTTATATACTATGTACAAGGCCTACGAGTTACTACGGAGTTTATGAAGTGAATATCTTGCCTCTGAATTCAGCCCATGCACTCGCCTTATCTTGAAAGCAAAGTATGTCGTTAAGTGTACAGTGCAAGAAGGTCCTGGGCCCTTTCATATGGTCAAACATCCCTCTGGTAACAACAACAACAACAACAACAAGCTTGAGCATAGTCAGGCACACGCAGCTAGGTTGTCCTTTTAAATTAATCCTCAAAGGCAACTTAATTGGTTAATAACTCAGTTCTAGCCAAAAGAAGTGTATTTTGCCAAGTCTAGTTAATTTCAATTTCTCATTTGTAGCGCTTAAGAGTTCTGTGATGAGGGTGAAGAAACTTCATTGCGCACTCTTGATTGCAAAACTGACTTCGATAACACGATCACAGTTATTCACGCTTTCAAATTATCACTTGTACTATGAATAAAATGACCTTAAGACAGTTAAGATCGTTAGAAAAACATTCTAAAAAAGATCAGTCTTGGATTTCAAGTTTAGGTACTCAATACTCCTATAATACAATTAGTCATAAAATTCAAAATTGCATTTTTCGGATTGTAAACGTCATTTGTTGAGCTATTTAGAATTAAATTTTGTAATTATATTGTCAGTATTTGAAAAATTATGCGTACGGCTAATCAGAATATGTTTATATTCTTAACCGTGTCAATGGTATTAAATGCAGACGCATACGCGCACCCGTGCATGAATGCATTGCATCAAGTTGCAATTAACGATGACACTGTAAAATCTTACTTTCTATACCGTCTTAAAGCGTGGTTGAGTATATGTTCACCCGTGATTCCATAAGTATACTTATAGAAGAAGAAACTTTGCTCAGTCAAACGTTTTCCTGTATTTCAGTTCTGGTATTGTTGTCGAATCTTACTCTTTGGGCTTTTCTGGAGGGATATTCGCGTATCTCGTGTGGTTATTCTTAGATCCGAGTGCGGTCGGTCGTTCTGTGGGAGAATCGATCGTGTAGTCTTCGCGAATCCTCCTTTGGGGGCGCCGGAGCCGTGCACGGGGCAAAAAAGAGGATAGACATTACGTTGTTGTTGTTGTTGTTGTTGTTGTTGTTGTTGTTGTGGGGCCGGGAAGGTGAGGGGATTCAGTCTTTGTTAGATAATTTGATAATCTCGGTTTCCTTGGGGGGGGGGCGAATTGGCCATCTATGGACCACGCGAACGTACAGTTGTTCCCACCGAGGCCCAGTCATATTTTTCCAGGAGGTATGAACGTGACCTCATTGGGGAGGGAATCAGCATTTCTATGCTGAGTCCATTTTTACACCCCAGTGTTGTTAGCACTGGGGGATGAGATAAGGAAATGATGATGGTGAAAAATATAGTCTCAAACTCACAAAGACACACACAAGCACACCCATGCTCGAGGTGCGACACGAACCCGCGGTCCTTCGGTGCAAGACCGCCAAGGCACTCCTACCTTAGCGATTTCGGCTATCCGGATCGGCTATTATTATTATTATTATTATTATTATTATTATTATTATTATTATTATTATTATTACTCTACTTCATGACTAAATATGTTGTAAATGTGTTGAATATAAAATCTACTCCAGGTTGCAATCAGCTTCCTAAGGGGCAGATCTAGGGACTTGTGGTGTCACTGTAATCCTTGGCGTCAAATATGGGCTTTTTCCAATAAAGTAGTATCTTTCGCTTCCTAGTGTTTTGAATGACCTGGGAATTTGGCCGCGTTCTTCCAGAAATTTGGCGGAACAAATCCCAAAGCTTCGATAACTATCGGGACGACCTATGGTTTTACGCCCCACATTCGGCTGATCTCGATTTCCAAACTCTTGTTTAAGACGTTTCTCTGCCTCCTTGGTTCGACGTGTTGATCGCACGGCACAGACGCATCTGCACGTAGAGACGTGTTTTTCTCCAAATTCCTGATAACAATTTGCGTTTTGTTTGCCGCTATTGTGCGATCAGTTTGAATTTGTTGGTTGTGTAATATTGTACAGAGCCCAACAGACATCACTGGTTTTAGTGAGTGATCATACCACTTGGAACACATGTTTGGAACTTCGAGGGTATTACACATCTACCAAAGGAGACACGCTATCGTGCCTTTCCAGAATTCCATCTTTGCTAGAATTGGACAAGCTGAGACAATATGATTATGATATGGTTTCTACTTGTTACTGGCAGATGCGGCATTTATTGTTTTTAGAAATTTTGCGAACCCCCTTATCATAATGTCGAGTTCTCAACGCCTGATCTTGGTAGCTGTTACAACTGCTTCCGAATTTGGCTTCATTCTTCCCCTTTTAAGCCTCATAAATGATTGATCTTTTTTGATCTGCACCTTGTCCATTCTTTTTAGGTATTGTACATGGAATGGTTTGTCTCTACGACGTGCATCAGCTCGAGGGTGAGGTGACATGATTCATTGTAAGCAGTTTTCTGGTTTTTCGTCTCGCTTTTCTCTAATACTCCCTGCGAATTCTCTCTCATTGTGTCGTTCGTTTCGCATTCTTCAATGCCCAGATATTTGCAGATTTTTACCTGGCAGATAATCTTGAATCCCAGTGGGCACATCAATGCTTTCAGACGTCACTTTGCATCTCTCTACTTTTGCATATATGTACTTTTCACGTAACTTTAGAGATGTGTGTTCATTAGAAGATCCCTCGGATTAGAGTGATATTTCACGCCGAGTGTCGGCTATCCGTCTCATAATTCTTTTCGTCCATAGGTGTGTCGAGCTGTTTGCTCTGTTTGGCTGTCGGCCGTCGGTGTTCTTGGCTGAGAAAAAAGAGAAAAAATCTCTTATCTACGTAATTGTAGTTGTAGGCAGACGAAAAAAATTGAATTTTTGCAATTTTTAAAAAAATCGGAGTTTTCAACGAAAATTAAACCACCTCCATTCTCACTATCGTTCTTAACACTATCCAACAGCAAAATTTAATCAAAAGGGATGAAGCCATTTTTTTAATTTTCAAAATGTCCCAGGGGCTTTAAGTAAGTAAGTTAAGTAAGTAAAGTACTCCCAAATTAAAGTATCCTTTTTAAATTCAAGGGGCTGCGACATCAGCCAAATAGATTGGGAAACATCAATTTGAGAGAAAATCGGCTGAACAATTTAACCGCTAGCGTTGTTCGCAGAGGGACGGACAAACAGAAGTTTTGCCGTCAATCGATTTTTAGGTATCAAGGACGCCCAAAACATGGATTCCGCCTCCACCACCTTTTTCCCCCTAAATTTATGAACTGGATTTATTCACTTTCCGGAACCCTGTAATAAGAGATTTTCTGCTGAAAATTCCCCTTTTTTCTCACAGCGTAACACATTTTCTCTCCTGCATAAGCGGTAGCGAGAGAGCAAAACGAGTAAAAATGTCTAATAAAGATCTCTTACGGGAGCAAGCGACCTCCCTTATGCGTGATCACCTGAGAATAAGGACTTTTTATGGATAATAATTTAAAGAACATTCATCATTTAAAGAACATTCGTTTTAATTGTACCCCAAGGAAGGTAGATCCTCGACGGGAAAATGGTTCAAAAAAGCTGGGACGAGAAACGTGTGCGGAACACAGCTGTTTCCTCCCTGATAAACCCGATCGCAAAATTCAAATGAATTTAATTCGCGAATTACAGTTGAAACGAACAAACGAAAATAGCGCGTTTATTTTGCTTTCACATAATTAACATACCTTTTTCCATTGCAATGTGGAATGTTGTTGGGTTGCATGTTACAAATAGAAGAACGTACGTTTTATAATTCAATAATTCTTATAATCAGTTCTATCTAATTTAAGAAAGATTATTACTGTAAGCCCACTCGCAGTTCTATATTAATATAACAAAAATAATACAGTTAAGTAAAAAGAAAATCCACATTTTTGAATGGCTACAAATAATTTTAAACATCAGTGATGTGTAAATATTTTGCTCTCGATAAAATGATTGTTGTGCTAACTAACTCCTTTTAGTTAGTTTACACCACACACTTTGCAATCTATAGTGATTAAATGGTTTAACACATTTAAAGCTTCCTATTACTATCAATTAATATTTTAAATAACTTACTTTTAAATGCTGACGTAGAATTCTCAAGCTGCACTTTCCGACATATACTTCCTTCTATCAAAACAATAAGGAATTAGTGTTTTTCGGCATTTTATTTCTTTGATTGTTAGTGATTCCGGGCGCGACAACTACTATGGTCATTAGTTCCGTAAATGTAGTGCGTGTTTTTTCTCGTGAGGTGGCGATGGTCTTCTCCCACTTGATGGCCAGATCCGGCGCCGACCTACCGTCGGCTAACGGGATTTTTCCCAACCCGGTATTTCCCACCAGCGGGGCACCGCCCCAGCCGGGTCAAGTTGTAAGTACCCGCCCGGTCTCCCGGCATGTGTGGTATTGTGGTGCATGTTAGTGTGTGTGTAAGGGGTGAGGATATGAACAGGAAGAGGAAGGGAAGATCGCGCGCGGTGTTGATCGGAGAAACCACGGAAAACTACCGATTAGAGCAGCCGGTCGCTAGAATTCTCTTCCAGACAGCGACTGAATTCGACCTAGCTAGAAAGCTAGTGTCGAAAATCCTGCCGCCGTGGGGAGTGGGAACCTAGAACCTCCCGGTCAGAGGCGCTGCAGTGACGTGTTGACGCACTGAGCCACCGCTCCCGGTTTTTATTTCGCGGGGGTGAGCCGTGATCCCTGTAGCTTTGTGAGGTGTGCGCGCGAGGGCGGGCGCAGGCGCTTTAGCGACCGCGCGCCGACGTAGGCGCCCGACTCTCGTGGAGCGGACTGAGTGCGCCCCCAAACCGGTTGGAGTTGGAAGAACGGCGCGGGTTGCGGCATCCGCTCGTCCGCGTGCACTGCGCGATGAACCGAGCAGGTCGCCGGCCCCGCCCCCTCCCCCTCCTCGCCCCTCCCTCTCGTCCTCGTCGGCTTGCAGTTTGTACCGCCTCCCGCTCCCGCCTCCTCTCCCGCCCCCGCTCCCGCCCAGCGCGCCGGCCGGCCGGCGCCGCCGCCGCTGCTGCGCTGGCCTGCAAACCTCGCAACCAGGAGCGCGCCCGCCGCCCTGGCAGTGCACACGAGCATTCGAAGCTGCAACACGTATCTTCAGCGCCCGGTTGAAGCGGGATTTTAAACGGGGTCAGAGGGTTTTGGATTATGTTCTAAATTATTTATAGATATGTTTGTGCAAACGATTTGCCATAGAAGATATATTGCAAAATAGTATGAGGCACTAAAGTGGTTCGTTCTTTATTGTTTGACTTGCGTTTCTCATCATACGAAAGGTAAAGTTTTTCAAATTTTCAAAAACATTATTGTTGTTTCTGGAAAACCTTTTTCGCAAGAACGATATCTAATTAGTTCACAGATTTAAATAGTGGTGTGCTAAAGGTGGTTCAGACATTCTCGCACTAGTTGGTTTTAATCTCGTAGTGTGGGCTACCGTTTCAGTTATCCCCCACCCTCTCTATAGATGTCGTCTGTTGAGACCTAAAAGACATTTTTTCACATTTGCCCCAATATTTCGTTCTCTTAATAGTAGAAATGAAATATGAATTCAAGAATATTACAGAAGAGTAGAACAGTATTTGCAATAAGCAGCTTATAAGCAAATTTTCATGAAAACAAATTGGAGCCGTTTTTGACAATCTGGTTTTAATATTGCCCACATTGACTCAAAATTTTGATTGCCCACATTTGAAAAATTTGACGCGAAAACTACCAAAATTTTCAAAAAATTGTACATGACATTAAATAAAGAACTAATTGTAGAGACCAATGGGTACCCCCGGATAAGACCGTAAGAACTTCTCTAAAACCAAATGATAAAAATAATTAAACTATGACTCTATAAAAAAAATATTGTTGAAACCTTGTTGCGTCCCCCTCCCACCACCACCGTCCTCTGTAGCCAAAAGTGTGTTTTTTATTCTATTTTTTTGTCAACTTAACATTGTCTTTTCTAATTAAAAAGATATGATAAATAAGACAATTTTAACTATCACAAACACATATTTTTTAGTAATTTCCTGGGGCCAAATTCAAACGGAACGATTATTTCTCAAAGAAAGTAACAAAAAATCATGCGTACTGTGTCTTAGAACCTTAAAGCAGGCACGATGCGTGCCGACCCACTCCGTTGCATTTTCTCCCACCCCGTTGCGTTCCCACCAATCCAGGTATAGAACGATTTTCCTAAGGATGAGCCAAAGTGACAGTTCGTGAAAACAAGTGAACATCACATGTATTTCAGAGAAGTACCCATCCGCCGCGACAGCTATTCAGTCATGCCTCTTCGTAAAGTGCTAATGGCTCCTGTGAAAACATCCGTATGAAGAAGTCTTAAGAGTTTCGCCGAGGTATATGCACGTACGTGAGTCCGGGAAATATTTAAATTTAATTACGTATGTGGAAAATCTCTTAACACGCTCTCACAAACAGTAAAAGAAAACTGCCACGAATGGAAATAGAAAGAAAAATGAGTTTAAGCCTGAAACACGTGCACCGGTACGCATCTCGCATTCAAGTCTCGGTTTTAAAATAAACATAATATTTATCACCCAAAAAGTAAATTTAATGTAATGTTTATAGAAAAAAGATTGTTTACGGAAGAGCACATAACACTGCACCTCCTAATTTCATTTATTTCTCGCGGCGCACTATATTTTTGTCGGACGAGGACATCACAGAAGGAAACATCGAAGCCATTTACAAGTTAGCCAACTGCAAACGAACGAATGCGGGAATGGAGTCTTATGAGCTCAAGGGCACAACGACCACAGAACCTTCAGCTATGTTGCCAGAACTAGGTGTCACTTTGGCTCATCCTTAGGAAAATTGCTCTATACATTCCCACCCGTCCCATTGCGTTTCCGAACCACTTTGTTGCGATCCATCCACCCCGTTGCGTCCCGATTCGCCCAGTTCCATCCGACCTCGTTCCGTTCCGTCCTCCTGTCTCGCCCCATACTACCCCGCCCCGCCTCATTCAGTCCCGCTCTTGGGGGAAAGAGGGATGTAATGTCTTTTTTTTATTTTTATTTTTTTTATTCTTAATCTGACACAGGCAGTGAATTTTCTGTTTTGAAGGACAGTTTTGCAAAATTGAGAATAAAACTAGATTCGAATGAAACACGCACGAGACACACTTCTTTATGAACATTTTAAATGAATGTTTCTCTGATGATTCTTTATTTCTAATATAGATCATTATGTTCACAAATTTCACTCTTTACAATGTATTCATTGAATATTCTCATCATGCCGTCTATTTTAATTTTGTATTTGAAAACGTACTTGCGGTGTCCCTGCAGCATTGAAATGCTCTTTAATCTTTGTATCAAGCTTTGAAAAGAATTACAACTTAGCCGTTTCTTCTGGCATTTTCCACTTTCCGAAATTATCTTTAAACCAAAATGTCACCCATTCATGGCATTGATCGTTTTATCTCTGACACTGATATTTCACCCCACTTCATTGTTCAATTACTATTTTCGGGTAACGTGTATTTAACATTCAATTACTCTTAAGTTGGATTTCGATAACCGTTTGTCCAAAATCGCTTCGTGCGGGCCTACCAGTCTATTGCCATCAGTAAGCCCTTGTATCAAAACACGCTAGAAATATTTACGTCCGAGGGAAGGGGAAACAAAGTCATTGAACAAATTTGAGAACTATTTGCTGTTTAGAAATTTTAGTTGTAAATATTACGAGTATATTTAGCAGTTTACTCTAAAGGGTTTAATATTCCAAAGTGCTTCCAAATTCCAAATGTTTTGCCAAGTTTCTGTAATTGTTCTTGAATGTAAAGACAAGAGTTTGAAAATTAACCGATGAATACACAACCATTCCGAAACGAAAGGAACCGAAAAAAATTAGATTTTATGACTGATTAGCAAAACTGTGGTAGTGTGTGTTAGCAAACTATGTGACTGTGGAAGCAAAACTATAAAAATTCCTTAATATTTATTTGTAATTTGATCTTGCGAATCACCGAAAAATTTGAAGTGGCTCTGTTGAAGGAATATTGAAGCCGTGAGAAGACGTATCGTTCGTGTTTCCCAGTCGACGCTCTGCCGTCAGGGACTTGTTTTCCTCCACGAAGACGTAAACAACTACTTAATGGATATTATGTTCTTGCATATTTTACCAATCAAAATGATGTCGGAGTTTTTCTCTCTTGTGTCTGGCCATTGGAGTTCATTGCCCTGAGCCAAAGTGTGTTGCATCGTTGGGAAATTTTTAATTGATTCTACAGACTGCCTGCCAATCAGTATGTAATACCAGTATATGCTCGGAAGGATATGCATTAAATCTTTAAGAATAATGGTGGTATTCTACGTGGAAAAGATGCAAATAGAATCCTAGAATTGAATTACCAAAATAGTTTACTGGTGTACGAAAACACGCTCGTGCATTCGTGTGAAGACGATCGTGTGAAAGTGTGAAAATTTAAGGGGTCGATCTAGACCCCTTAGACATTTTAAAGGGGGGCGTGGTCGTGACTTGAGCCAGTGACATAGTATTTAATCTTGTCCTTTCATGGTTCTCTGGTCGCGAAAAGGTTAAGAAGCGTTTTTTTACAATCAGATTCACCAAGTTCTGTGTTAATCAGAGAACGGCGCTAGTGGGTTAATGCCAATACAGATTATAATGACCGTGCGCCCTCACGAATGAACTTGGTTCACAACCTACTTGAACCCGTAATATACCCCTAAATTTAACTTGGTTCAATTTAGTGGTGTATTGTGCGTTCTGTCCTACAAAATCAAACATACAATCATTTTTTTAGAGAGAGGAGGTGATGATTCCACACAGTACTTCTTCCTGGATCCAATCTTTAAAAAAATTCATATTTGTATAACTTGACTAAGGGAAGTTTGCATTTACTTCTAAACAATAAATGCAAACTTCCCTTAGTCAAGTTATACAAGTATGAAATTTTAAAAATAGTGAAGGGTTATACCGAGACCCGCATTTGCCTGAGGATGGCCAAATAAATCCATTGTATGTAACATTGTACCCGTCAGAATGCCCGAAAGACGAAAGTCGAACGGGAAGAAATAAATTTTAAAAAAATGATAGTTTCGAATACGGTCATGGTATCTTGGTCGGAGATAAGGTTGAAATGGAGAAGCTTGCCCGCGCGCCGAGCGTTTTCCCTCTCGCACGCTGTCGGGCGTTCGGATTTTTGCGCGACTTCACAATAGAGTCAACCATCGGGATGCGAATGGATGCCGGGGATCGTCTTCTCTCCTAAATTTTGATGTCCTCTCCAGGAAAAGCGTTTATTACTTCTTGCCAGGAATTTAGTTAAATCACTTGTAATGCCTCGTTTTTATGCCTCGTCATTTCAACTCCTGGAAGTATTCAAATAAAGGATATTGGACAAGAAAACGATACAGATAGCGAACTTAAGATTCATGCGGACTAGGTTGCATAAGCGAAGAAGTTCTTCGTTCACCATCATTTCTCCTGTTTGTCCCCTCCTGGAGTTTTGATTGATCCCATGTGTGGAAAATGGAGGTCGTATCCGAAGTGCGGAGTCCACGTGTGCGCTGCAGTCGACGCAGAGCGTGCTCCAACACAATCCAGACGGTCTGTCTGGTGGGGAGTCCACCTCTCCGAGCTCAAATCAATCATAGTACCTTTGCATCATTTCCCCTTTGAAACATTTATAATGTTAGATTTACATGCGTTACTATATGGTTCATATCATGATACAGTCGACTCCGGTTACAGTGAATTCAGATATAGTGAAGCCGGTTATAGTGAACGTAAGACACTGGTCCCGTTTCACTTACGTTACAAATAAGCATAAGAAGATGCAGCGATCAGTGTCATTAGCCGCTTGCGCCATGCCGCTTCCGAAAGGACCTGAATGTTATTAGGCGATTAAAAGGGCCTTCGGAGAGTGGGACGATGTTCCAACAGTGCAAAAAGCATTGAGTGTCAAGACTGCATTACGATACTTGGAGACGGTGGAAATGCAGAATCAAGTATGAAGAGAGCACGAACTCTGAGGAAGGATCGAGAGAAATTACTAATGGAAAATGTGCAAGGCAACAATTGAAAATAATTTATTTTAAGGACAAATAAAGATAATGCTGTTAATGTATTTTGCGGTATCACTACGTTAATAAAATAAATTATTGTTGAGAAATTCTATTTAATTTTGACATCGGATATAATGAACCTCTGATATAGGGAACCAAAACTGTTAGTCCTCTAAAGTTCACTATAATCGGAGTCGACTGTATTTACATGGTATTCCTCTTTCCATTCCATTACTCCTTCCGTTATTTATTCTAAATCCACCCCCTTCCCGGCTGTATTGAACCTCGTAAGCCCGTTTTTGACATGGTATCTACTTATCTCCCGCCGCTCGTAGCTCTTGAGCCTACGTGTGCGTAGTCCAGGATAGAGGTCCATGTGGCTCTTTAATCGCGCTATCAGCAGGGGGCTACAAACCCGTTGCATCGCACAAACCTGGTACATGACAGCCGCACGCTGGTTACGAGGGTCGCAAAAGGAATTAATGGAAAGAATCAGGTTCAGAGTCGATTCGTGGTGTACCGAGAACCTCGCCAGGCCACAATGTAAAAGAAGACATCCATGGCTTACGCGTGTACTTGGGCGCATTGCCCCACCCCCAACGCCTCAACGACGTATGCTCGACATTTACTATTGTATAGTTGAATAAGAATGTAAATATCACGTAGTTTCAATTTTTAAAACTTAAAATTAAAATTTGAGCAAAGAGCAACCCTTTTGATGGTTCAAAACTGCTCCTAATGGCTGCTATGTGGAAATCCAAAAGTCAATTCAACCAAATTGACTTTCTAAAATAACATTTTAGGAACCTAAACTATACTATAATACAAAAAAGTTTTTGAGAGAAAAAACATTTCTGTGGTGTCTCCCTGTATTATAGTTTGATACATTTTCGGTACATCATCCACGAAACTCTGTGCAAAGATATTTCAAACCTAGCACTTCTCACGAAGAGTAAGGAAGCCAGTTGCCGTGCTGGGGGTGCAAAGGCCATTCTAAATGTTCGCGCATGCGCAGTAGAAGCAGGTGCGTGCTTTAGTTCATGAAGAGAAATGACAGCGCGTTGTGGAGCCGAAAGCCGCGCTCGCGTGGCCACGCGGCGAGCGCAACTACTGCGGTGGGCTGCGTCGCTGGCCGGGCTTCGAGCCCCGGGCGGGGCTATTGAGCGACGGAACGCGCCGGCGTCGAAGGCCGCGCCGCACTGTTCCCGAACGCACGAACTGGCGCGACGAAAACGGGCTTCCTCAATCCTTAACAACCTGGAGAGATGTATAGTAGAACCCCTCATTATCGTCACCCACTGGAAAAAGAAATTAAATTAAATAAAAAAAAATAGTAGTTGGATGTTCGGAAGAGCAATAAAAAATAGTAAAAATGAAAATGAATGAGGACGTGCATCCTGTAATGTAGAAGTATTTATATTTATATTGATTAAGTTATACCAAACTTGTTTGAGCATAATGTTTGAGAATTACGTGACGAGGCTGACAGTGAAGTCCTAGTGATACGCAAGAGCAGCAGATATTCCAGTGACGTAATCTTCCCTTATTGCCACTAACTTCGAATGAATAAATGAAGGTGACAGTGTCTTATCAACACAGGGCTTCTGACACCCATTTATGACTCCAAATATCAAAATATCAGATCATTAAAGATATCCAGGTGTCGATGTCGGATTCAAAGACGTCAAAAGATGGAACTGCATTGTGGAATTCACTGTAGATTTCTTGCGAAAAATAACGCGAGCACGTGGCAATGACAGTCAAGCTTTGATTCCTTCTTTCCGTTTAGGGTATCTAGAGATCACTTGCCCGTTTCGTAATCCCCGTTTTATGTTTTCTCTTCCTGCCTTTCCAATACACTTTATATACTGGTTTCCCTACGTTTTTCTCTCATCGAACCACTTTCTAGTTTCTTCTTTAATATCATAATTTGTGATCGTCTTTCGTTGGCAGCGCCACGGTTATCCTTGTGGCTGGCATGTAATCCTAGCTAGTGGACAAAATCTGCCTGGTGTGCTAATAAAAAATTGATACCAAGACAGTATCCGTTTCACTTATTTATTTGCGAATTGATGATGAATTGAATGATTTACGAGACAGAGTCAGGAAAGGAAGAGAAATACAAATACGCGATAAAAAAATACAAGGATTAAACGTGAGTGGAAAGAAGTGAAGCCACAGTTCATTCAAAAACAGATGTAAGAGAAGAGATCAAATAGTTGAAGACTAACTTATTGGCTAACTTTAAAACATGGTTTAATTTGCACCATGGCTGGTTTGTTGAGGGCTACTGCATCAAAAATGAAAATTTTTCTTAGATTGCCAACCGTCTGAGGTGAGGTGATACACGACGAAAACTTTATAACACATTTACGCAACTTTTTGTTAATAAAGTGCGAAGTACTGAAAGATTTACGAGATATTTGGTATCAAAATAAAGTAAATATCGCCGATCTCGCCAAAGCGCTAATCGGAATGTCCACGATGCGCAAGGTCGAATTTACAATCCCACCTTGGCCATGGGTATTTTGTTTGTCAATTAATCTTTCAAGATCTTCCTTACGCCGTAATACACCTGTGCTGCGCACAACCGTAGCGGTCATTGCGGAAAGCAACTCTAGAATCCGTTGCTTCTCTCGAGCATCCACGAACCTGCCACGAGTAGTTAGGAAGTATGTTATGGATGTCTGCTTTGTAAGGATCAACGGGGTAGGTTACGTCCATACGTTGCCGCGTTTTGTCAGATATCGCTTGGAGGGTCCGCGTTTCGCCAAATATTTTTTTTGCAGGGTCCCACAAAATGTGCATTTCCTTTTGGCATCCGGTTTTTGCAGCACCACATTCTTTTTTTTTTTTCTGTGCAACGTATAAAAGTAAAACTGCAAATTTTAAATGCAGACTCTTTTCCTCTCCCCACCCCCGAGAAATAGATGCAGATAACTCTCCAAAAGAAAGAAAAAAAATGGTTTACTACTTAGGGTAGGACACTGCAAGGGGATGAGAAAATTGAACGTTTTATTTGGGTATAAATTTGAAATAATTGCCGCATGGAATATTGGGACATTTCTCAGTATGAAAGTTACATTCAGATGTTGACTGAAAAGAAAGAAACATATGTTTACTGTAACTACATACATGAACTAAAAAAAAATCTTGAAACACTCCACAATGTTTGTCATAGACATTTTAAAGCGTTTTTTCATGGTCGGACCTTAGCACCTTGAGAGGGTATTCGTGCAAGGGTCTGCAGGTGTCCCCACCTACCTCTTGAAATAGGGGAGTTCCCCAAGGTGAGACAAGAATTAATCAGCTTTATAGAACAGCATGCTTCGAAACTTTGTTTAAATGAAATTGTCAATGTTACCGAGAACAACATTGCGATGAACATGTTAGTATTTGTGTTCTTGCAAATTCATAATTACGTGAATGAAAATCGGAAACTGCACGCATTGCTCGAACGCCTGTTTGAAATTTCCCGCACACCACGCTGGGCGGCCAACCGTCCTCCATTTGGAAGGACAGTCCTCCAAATTGACGTCAATTGTCCTCTCGTCCTCCTTTGTTTTTTAAATGGCCTCCGTTTAATAATTTTTTTTAACATTTGTTGTCATTTATTTTATCTCATGACTATCATATGCGATTTTGTATCGTTTATTGTTTAATTTAGAATAGAAAACATGAATATCATTTTTCTGAACGCTGACACATGCATGATTCTGTCTAGCGACTAAAATAGAAAAGAGACGCTCAGACCATCTTCATTCACATTTTGTGAACGAATATTTTCACTTGAATCGCTAATGGAGAGAAGAAAGAAACAGAACTGATGTCTAAATTAAATACTTGTAAATAGACTTTTTGTGGCGTATCGAAAGTTCTCCCTTTTATCTACATATTGTTGGCAACCTTGGCTGGACGCACCGGCGGTCTAGAGCAGGCCCACTGTGCGGCGCTGCGCGGCGCCGAATTGGAGTACCGGCACAAGGAGAACGGGGCTTGCGACAGGCGACGGGGAAAGTTGGCAGAAAGGAATCGTAACCGTGCCATTAGCCAAGGTTAAAAATTGAGACTCCGCACTGGTTGGGCGCGTGGTGTCTTCTTTTCAAGGGCACGGCCCCTGAAGGGTTTTTGGCAAATTCGGAAGGTTGGACCGACAATACTTGACAAAGTTGTTCTGTTCGTACAATTTTAGTGTCGTTAACATAGCACTCGAAAAGCGATACCTCTAGAGCTTGTAGCAATAGTTACAGTTCATACGCTACTATTTTGTATAATGCTTTAACAGAAAATATGATGTGTTCTGTTACACCGTTTTTTTTTTTTAGTGACAGGGAGTAAATTGACGTAGAGTTAAAAATTCTTTACTCCCGACATGGGTAACTGGTATTTTCGCGCCCAGTGTAGTCTTACAGACTTCGTGGTTCATGCCCATTTCCTCATATCATGTTGCTCTGTTACGAAACGGACGAACCAATTCCTAGATAATGAAATTTTAAAAGCGAATTTCGGGGCTCGATTTGGGCGAAAAGTTATTCAGTCTTTGATGGAGTGAATTAAAATTGCAAGAGCTTTCAATCTTAAAATCCAACAGGACCCAAGGAACGATTAAATATTGAGAGCTGGTGACTACGTGCAATTTTCTGAAACTGTTTTCAATTATTTATTAACAAAACGCCGGCTGCTATAGCGTAGCGGCAACCCATAATCTCTGCAGTATCGTTGGTCGGGAGGCTCTAGAGTTCGAATCCTAACGGTGGCGGATTTTCGACTCTAGCTTCTTGGCTAGATCGAACTCAGCCACTGTCTGGAGGAGAAACCTAGCGGCTAACTTCTCTGATCGATAGATTTCCTTGATATCTCTGATCAGTACCAGGCGAATGCCGGAGCGGTACCAAAGAAACTGGCCGTGGACCGCTTGCGATCTTCCCTTCTTCATTGTCCCCTCCTCTCCCGTAGGGCCCCTTCACACGTTGACACTGCAGCACGCTTCCGAACGCCGCGGCTGGAAGCAAAGCATTGCTTTAAATGGAGGTCTTCGCATTGGGACACTCGGCGTTTTACCAGCTGCGTTCCTTTGTTCGTTTTCGCCGAAGTGTCGGCGAGCCATACCCCCACCGAACCCTCCTTTTCCAAGGCGTGCGGTGGTGGGGCGGTAGCGGCATGGGAAGTGCCCTGCCGGTTATCGGGCGCGCTGTGGTGTCTACGTGTGAAAAGGCCCTTACACACACGCGCACACATGCACACACACATACGCACACACACACACACACTCACATACGCACACACACACACACGCACGCGCGCACACACACACACACGCACACACACACACACACACACACACACACACACACAACCTGCGCCGCACTCTATAAATTCACTTTGCCCCTCCTCAACCTGCCCTGCTATGCTGTCTTGTCCTCCTATTCCCCACTCTGCCCTGCTCTGCCCTGTCCTTTTCCCCACTCTGCCCTACTCTGCCCCGCTCTGCCCTGTCCTCCTTTTCCCCACTCTGCCCCGCTCTATCCCGTCCCACCACGTAAGGCCCTACCCCGTCCCACCCCGTCCCGCCCCGTCCCGCCCCGTCCCGCCCCGCCCCGTCCCGCCCCGTCCCGCCCCGTCCCGTCCCGCCCCGTCCCGCCCCGTCCCGCCCCGTCCCGCCCCGTCCCGCCCCGTCCCGCCCCGTCCCGCCCCGTCCCGCCCCGTCCCGCCCCGTCCCGCCCCGTCCCGCCCCGTCCCGCCCCGTCCCGCCCCGTCCCGCCCCGTCCCGCCCCGTTCCGCCCCGTCCCGCCCCGTCCCGCCCCGTCCCGCCCCGTCCCGCCCCGCCCCGTCCCGCCCCGTCCCGCCCCGTCCCGCCCCGTCCCGCCCCGCCCCGTCCCGTCCCGCCCCGTCCCGCCCCGTCCCGCCCCGTCCCGCCCCGTCCCGCCCCGTCCCGCCCCGTCCCGCCCCGTCCCGCCCCGTCGAGCAGACGGGTACCGGACCGCATGCGATCTTTCCTCTCCTGTCTCCTCCTTCCTCTTCCTGTCCTATCCTCACCCCTTACACCAACATACACTACCACACATACCGGGAGATCAGAGTTGGTCCTGGCTGGGGCGGTGCCCCGCTAGTGAGAGATTCCTGGTTGAGGGAAACCCCGCTAGCCGAGGTCGGCGCCGGATCTCGTCATCCAGCGAGGGAAAATCACCGCCACCTCCTGATGTAAAACATGCGCAATTCTCACGGAACTTAGCAGTTGACACGCCTGGATTCCTGACTATCGATCATCATCGACATTTCAGTCATGGTGGAATAACGTGGGCGAGTTACTCCGGCGCACCGATTTTTGCTCGTTCTGCGCACCACCAGTTTGCGTCACGAACCTCGTAACCACAGCACTTGCACTTTGAAAAGCCAGACCAGACGCTAGCCGCCATTTTGCATGAATAGCGGGAGGTGTTGAACATTTTGAAAGTGAAAAAACATTTTGTTTTAAGAAACATTTTGAAAGTGGTACAAAGTGACAATTTTCAACGGCAGCCAACCAAAAATAACACGATGAAGGTGTACAAAATGTGATATTTAAAATAAATGCTTCATAAATCTGTTTCAATGTCTTGTAAGGAGGTGATATTTTGGTATCTGGCTGCATTTAAAATTCCGCTAATATTGTGATGCAAACTTGTGTCTGAAGCTCATTGGCTGAAGTGGGATACAATGCGCAAGAGCCCCCCTGGTTTCAGTGAAAACCTCGTCGCAATCGATTCAGCCTTTCCAGATATTACAAAAGAGATGTGACAAAATTCCAAAATGAAATTAGTTTTGTATCATGTAAATAATCCTAAACAAGTATAGAAAAATTATAAGAGTAAAGAAAAAATTGTTTTGAAATCACAAACTTCAATTTTATTTACATAGCTTAGAAATTCCATGTATTCCTGTTATTTTGTTACTGTACAGGCCGCTGTTTGGAAATGTATAATATTATATAACTAATTAATAAACTATCTTAATCAACGGTTTGTGGAGTTTTAAGCAAAAGCTCACTCAAAAAAGTTTTGTATGACTAAAAGAGTTTAAATTTCCTTTTTTTTTATTTTCAGGTGTATTATGTTACGTTCTACGCACCTGCCCAGGATGGCAGAACATACCTCTTGTATTCAAGAGAAGTTTTGCTTACACCTCCCCACTGCTGAAGCAGGCTTCAGGTGGAGCTGGAGAGATCGGGGGCAGCACCAGTGGAAGCACAGTGAAAGGTGAAGGGGGTGGTAAAAAAAGTGCCTTCTCCAAAGGAACGGGCAAGGATGGAGGAAACCATCTCTCGTGCCCAAAGTGTGGTGATCCTTGTACACACGTAGAAACATTTGTCTGTAAGTACATGGTAGTAAACTTGTGTTTCATCAGTGGTGGCTCTTGTCAGTTGTAGCGTGTTCAGGCGGCTAAACAAAAATTTTCGTTTTTTAAAAATGGTTTCATGTAATATGTACATTTGTTTGATTTGTATAATTTATTCTCGTGAGTTATAATCGCATCACAATAATGTGGCATTTTGCGCGCGTGTTCTGCCGTTGGACTCCGCTGCTACCCAGATGTCACAATGTAAAGCATTGGCAAAGACAAACCGTGGGTTATGGGGGGAAGACAGCGGGGCCTTGAGGGGCGTATTATTGCCTGATAGTCAACCAATCAAAACGGTAGTGAATGTTTACAAGATATTTAACCAGCTCAGAGTGCCTCCAGTTAAGCTTTCGGTGTGGCACGTAGCAAACTTTCAGAAATCTCTCTTGAGTTACGCGTCAACAATATGACCTACATACTCTTAGTTGATGATGGTGCTAGATGAGTATAGTATTTTAACATTCTTGTAAAATTTCCCAAGTAGCACTTGTACAATATATTTATAATTACGGAATGGAACACAAAGGAATGCGAGAAAGCATGTAATCGAAATATGAAAAAATTTTACTTGGGTCAGTGTTATCACTTAACCCCAATCTCCGCTGCCACTTTGGGGTGACGTTTGCAGTGCCAGAGGCTCGATACAGAGACGGTTTTCTTTCTATTCTACGCCATGAGCATGTCATGTTATGTACACATAGGTAGTACTCAATGCTCAACTAGGTGGTTTTTGGCGGCATTGTGTATGATTTGTTTAGTGAAACAGAGCCCAACTTACTTTAAATGTTAAATGCAGCCAAGAAAGGGGTGGGGTTAATTTATGAGTACACGGAGAAAAAGGAACAGTTGCAGTATACCTGATCCATTATATAGCAATAAGGGAATGCATGATAATATAGGCCCAACCAGGACCAAGGTTGCTCCTTAGTGAAGGAGATTGCTGGAAGGAAATAATTGCACCGTGAAGGGTACCTTGTTGCATACATCTGAACGTCTGTTGTCAGAAGGACACGGCTACGACTTGTGGCACCCTGGAGAAGCTGGTTACCGATTCGGCGTATCCGTGCAATACTGGATGGAGAAGCCAGCCTACCACCTCGGCGTATTAGGGCAATACCGGATGGAGAAGCCAGCCTACCGATACGGCATATTAGAGCAATATAGGTTGGAGGAGCCAGTCTACTAACTCGGCATATTAGAGCAATACTGGTTGGAGGAGCCAGCCCGCCGAGTGGGTGTATTCGAGCAATACTAGACGGAGGAACATGGCTACCGTGTTGCCATATTTAAGCATTCCTTGTATGTGTTACATTACTGATTGTTGATGCATTTAGGAATTAATGATAGGAAAGGGTTTTCCATAGTACATGCTATTAATAGAATATTCATTACGTATATTTAATTCAACAATGGATGTGTATCTTTACCTAGACAACCAGGCACCGCACGAAATGGTGCGAAAAAAAATTATGTGATTAGTGATAATTTAATTTCACAATAAATTATATAAGAGGAAGAGTATATTGTACGCAACAATAACAAGTGCATTGTTGTTGAATAAAACAAGTTATCCGTTATAGGTATGTATGTAATGAATAAACTAAAACAGCATGTACCTAGATATATAACATTAATAGAATATAATATTACATTTTTATTCAGACAAGAAAAATATTTAAAATGTAACATAATTAACAATAAAAATTAAATTACATTGACACAAAAACTTAATTGCAAGCAAATTGCAATACAAAATTGATGCATATCTCACAAATGCTATAAGGAGTAGGTTAACAAATGCACATAAGGAGACTAGGCAGGGTCTTTGGGGGCGCCAGTAATATTTTCAACAAAATTAGTTCATAAAATCATACAAATAGTAAGCTATTTTTTACCGCCAATAAATACAAATTCAATTAATATTCATTTTCTAAAAACATCAAGAGCTATTTAAACAGTGGCTAAAATATAAATGAAAATTATTTTAAAATGCATTTAATGTATTTTTATTTTTTTATTTATTTTACGTCAAAAAACAGTTAAACACTGCGTATGACGTGCTATGGGGAAAAGTGAATTGTGTGCACATTTTCAAAATTCTGTGATCCCTACACTAAGTCATATACTACTTAAATTTTGAATTTTTGAAAGGGAGAAAAAACAAAAACTCCCATGTAATAAAATCTATTTTCAAGGATAAACAAGCAATAAATTTTGAATTTTGAAAGGGAGAAAAAAACAACAACAAAAAAAACTCCCATGTAATAAAATCTATTTTCAAAGATAAATAAGCAATAAATTTTGGCTCTTATTACTTCCTGCCGCGACAACATGGAAACGATAATTTGAATAATTGTATTTCCCACTGAATTCTAGAAGACGTGCACAGAAATGAAGTTACATTTATGTCCAGAAGCAAAACAAGGGGCCATCTCAGCATTTGCTCAATGGATCAGGGAAACTGGACGAAAAACCTGATCGAGATGGGGGTCATTGACCCGGAAGCTGTGTTACAATAGTTGTTACAGGTTGCTTATACTCATTTATACAGTCCAAATGGTAATTAATGCATTATGTATCATTGTTAAAATTAATGTTACTTTTCTTGTGATGCTCAGTATAGTCTCTAATTGTATAGAAACAGTTATGCAGCAGAAACGATTTCACTTGGGATTTAAACGTTTCTATTGAATTTAATCGTTTAATGTCATCTGGCAAAGTGTTGTAAAATAATGTACATGTATGTGAATTTTTTGTAACGAGCTGTTGATACTGTCACCTGATGAATATGATTTCTACGTCGAGTGTTATAGTAATAGACTTCGGCATTTTCTGAAAATATATTCCCGCCCGTAAGCAAGTCATTTTTTACAAAAACCACTGATTCGTAAATAAAAAGACACGGTAATGGCAGAATTCCTAGATTAATGAAGATAGGCTTACAAGAATCACGTGGGTGGGATTTGGTTATTATTCGTACAATTCGTTTTTGTAATCTAAAAGTCTGGGAGCTATAAGATGTATTTCCCCAGAATATTATGCCATATCTCAGGCGGGAATGAACATTCGCGAAGTATACACAACGAGAAGTATGAAGGCGGACTGAATTTGCAAGAAATCTGAACGCGTAGCATAATGAACTTAATTTTGTGTTCAATTCATTTAAATGGACGTTCCATTTAAGGTTTGACTGAATTGAGAGTCCTAAAAATTTTGTTGCCTTAACATCAGTCAATGGTACACTGTTCATTTTCAATGGAGCACAGAATTTTTTATTTGAAATGGAAAACTGCATTAAAACCGTTTTCTTTTCGTTTACTATTAATTTGTTATTTCGGAACCAATTTGAAACATCTGATATTGTACTATTTACGGTTTCTTTATTGCAAAGGATGTTCGTATCATCCGTTTCGAATTGTCGAGGGCATATCGTGTACGTAAAGTAGGAACAGAATAGGACCTAAAATCGATCCTTGAGGAACTCCACATGCAACGGGCAAAGAGTCGGAAAGGTGCGTACGTAATGTTCCATCATTCCAGTAAGGTATTTCAACTCTCTGAGATCGTTGTTTAAGGTACGAACATAACCAATCTAGAGCAATACCACGAATTCCATATGAAGGTAATTTTGAAAGTAAATTGTCATGATCAATGATGTCAAAAGCTTTTGAGAGATCTAAAAATAATCCAATAGGTGCCTCGTTTTGATCTAATGATGAGGCGACATCTTTAAGAAAAGAAAATATAGCTGTTTCCGTTGATTTTGATTTTCTAAATCCATTTTGGCAATCTGAAAGCGCGTCGTGTTTAGTGAGAAAGGTTTCCATTCGTACGTAAAAAAAGTCTCTCTAATATTTTTGAAAAAACTGATAGAAGAGAAATGGGCCGATAATTTTGAATTTCATTTTTGTTGCCTTTTTTGTAGAGCGGCTTAATTTTAACTGTTTTGAAAATATCTGGAAACGTTCCAGTGCATAAAGATGCATTAAATATGTGAGTTAACGGGTATATAATGGCATACGCACAAGTCGTTAACAAAGAATCTGGGAATTCATCTAAACCGGACGAATATGTATATTATATGTATATTTATTATTATCTTTTAACTTACAATATTTCAATTTACAAATTTAATATTCATGTTTAATATGTGTATTAATTATGGTTTCATAGTTTTGTAATGTTTAGGGATCTTTACGATATTAATCCAGCACTTTTTGTATTGCACTTACTAGCAAAACGTACATCACACAAAATTAACACTTTTTAATTACAAGAAAGAATTCATAAATGCCTTACCAATTACTTGATATTAAGCAATTTTTGGAAGACATCGTCAATTTAAAACATATTTATTTTTTATACATATATTATTTCAATATTTGTTAAACTGAACGTACAAACACGCAATAAAAATCAGATGGAGATTAGTTGAATTAATTTAAAAATTGAAATACAAAATATAATTATGGTAGGAGGAGAAGACTGATCTGCACGGTCTGCAATTTGAATCAGTTTAGTATGTTGCTAAAACACTTTTTTGTCCATTTTGAGAATGTTCTGGAATAAATGTTATGAGAATTTTTTAGCTTAATTACAGCACTTCAAGTTCATTATTGACATGCAATCAATTATTGACGTCATCTCCTGGATGTAACAATCAAAGAAATTGTATATGATCGTGATCCATATTCCACAAAGAAATTGTAGTGAAAAAAGCAAGCTGATCAGAGAAAGAATGTAGGGGAAAGACCGCGATAAATCATCGCATTTGTATAGTATATGCCGGGAAGAGACAGGACGTGTATTCAAATATGTAACTTGTTTTCGATATAAAATAGTTTCTATTACATGGGACCGAACATTTCTGGTTATCAGATTTTTGTCTATCGCGTTGCTATCATTTATTCTTAATTTAATTAATGTTGGTGAAGGAGTTGGGGTAAGTTTTCCGGGGCTCAAGAAAACGTGCGCGTATAAATACACTTTACACTAAAATATCACTTTACATAGGAAAGAAACGATTCGTTCATAGCTATTTTTGGACGTGTCACGGATGTTTGCTTCAATTAATTAATAGCATTGAAATTGTAAGTTAGGAAATTCACTGGTTACGAATTAAGAAATCAAATTCAAATGATTGTGGATCACGCCACTTCTTCAAATATCGATGTTTACTTCACAATATCATAATTTCGCCACAAGAGGATGGCAACACTTAATATGCAAGTAAATCTTCCTGTCCCTAAGGGACTTCGGGGAATACCAGTTTTGTCTTTCTTAAACGAGATCGTGCGTACGCGACTTGGTTTTATTAATTTACACGTTATTTAAGATTATCAAGTTCACGCAATCTTCAAGGTTTTTAAAACAATGTGTTCCGGAGTTTCTTTATGAGATATTACTGCAATTGACAGAAAATAAATTTTTGAAGTGTGTATATTCCTTCGAGGTAAGTTGGCCTCGTTGTTAGGCGTCCCTTTTTCTGTTGACTGTCCAACGCGTTTGAATTGAATTCGTTGATACAAGACGTTTTATGTGAAGTACTCATCAAATTGATCTGAAGAGTCATTGTATCGTTATATAGGAGTGTGTGAAAATTCGAGCTAGAAAAAGTTGTTATGTATTAAGTTAATATTTAAGTGAATGCGTGTGATAAGTGATTAAGTCCATGAAGATTAAGTTTTCATTGGTGTCGTTGCAGCTACGGCATTCAAAGGAAATTCAACTGCTCGGGAATGCAAATATGTATATTACGTACCCCAACAAAGTAAGAATCTCATCCAACCATGTGCGTGATATATTTAAGATGTAATTTGTACGCGCTGGAAAACTTTTTACGGTTAATTTTAACGAAGTTAGAAAAGTTGGTTGCATTTCATTATATTACAGTGCTTTTTTGGGCACCAGCCGCCAGTACTCTCAATATTCTGAAGAAGAATGGAAATGGTGCAATCAACAAAGATAAGCGGGATCTTTGGAAAAGAGGTGGTGAAAGTCTGTAATGACGATTGAGAAAATGTTAAAAGGTTTAAGAACAAAATTAACCGGGTAGTAGAGAAAGTTTATAAATTCATAACGGATAGTGAAAACGGGAGTCCCAAATAAATGATCCACGGGAGACCCGTGAATTTGTGAATACATCGTAATGCGATTAAATAGGATAATTATTATTTCATATGAACTATAATTTGAATAAAATCGAGTGAAAAAGAAAGGTAAAACAGTGGAACAATTTATTTTGACGAAACATAAAGATAAAATAAGTAATTTTTACACACATAAAGTGAAACACGAGAAAATGTTGGGACATTGAAAATCATGCTAATTTGAGTACAAAATATGGAGTTCGGGAGCGTAGCAACTTTCCGAAACCAGGAACAGCGTCTCAATTAGTACTTTCTTGGTTGTTTGGGAACCAGAGGAAGGACTCTGGTGCACAGAGGAAACTAGTGGTTCTAAAACATCACGTACTTTCTCGCCCGTTCTTTCACGCAAAATTACGCGAAAAGTACTCAAATTTTCGAAAAATTATTCATGACCATATTTCAAAATCTAACTTTAAGGAACAAATTTCATGGAGGGAAAAATCACTGTCATTAATATTTTAGTTGTAAGAAGACGCCGAAAAAATGTTGAACTTATACAATTTTCGAAAAATTAGTTTTCAACAAACATGAGACCTCCTCCTTTCTCTTAAACGTCCTTCACGCTATCCAACAACAAAATTTAATCAAAAACGTAGACTGTAGAATGTTTGCATTCCATAAATTTCCTCTTTGCCAGGTTGTGAGTAATTTCATGCAGTAGAGATTTATAGAGCCGGCCGTTTGGGTAGCACTTCTTGCTCTCCCCACCCCTTGAGTTTGTGAACCACCTACATTTGAAGCGATGAGCCACCACTGTTTCTTCATCATTATATTGATAATTTTATTAAATAATATCTAAATTATAAAATAAACTGAATTCTTTTCAGCTTCAACAAGATTTGTAAAATGTGAAAAATGTCATCACTTCTTCGTTGTTTTGTCCGAAATGGACACAAAGAAGAGTTTGAAAGAAAATCGTGATGATCACAAAAATGGATTTTATCGTAAACCACCTCCTCCTCCAAAAAAGGTTTGATTTTTAATCAGTTTTATCGTTTCTGAATAATGTTTTGTTTAAAAGGTGAAGTAAAAATGGCAGAAGCTGCACTCTGTATATGCAATCTCCCATAAATGTATATGCTTATCAAAGGCATAAAATATAGAGTGCTACATACTTTATATTTCTATTAATACTAAATAGACGTATCCCCTCTATAACATACGCTTTATGTGAAAATGTTTGCCAAAGCTTTTAACATGTTCTCAGATCTTTTGAGGTCAAATATCTGATTGTTTGGCCAAATAATTGATTGTCTTGCATTAAGTATTAATATTGTTTCAGATATTTGAATATCTGAACAAACATGTTGTCGGGCAAGAATATGCCAAAAAGGTCCTATCAGTTGCAGTATATAATCACTACAAGCGTATATATCACAATATCCCTAATCAACAAGCTGCCAGCCAGAGGCATGACACAGCAGTAATGGAGCAGGGTTCGCAGTCATTCTCTCACAGAGGTAAGTTCTTTTCATGACCAAACCTTACCCTGTTGGTACAGACCAATTGGGCCTCCCTGCTTGTGGACAATAATGAGAAAATTATGGTCAAATATGTACATAAAATTTTCCAAAAATAAGAAAACATGCTTAGATTTCGTTCCAGACAAAGATGGAAGCGATACTTTAGCAGGATTAGCAACACGGATTAGAGAAGGTAATGGTACAAATTTTGATGAAATGCTGAAATAATATCAGCAAATTTCAAACTAATGGGATTTGCATGGAAAGATCTTAGTATGGGAGAAGCTTCAGTAATGGGATGTTCAAAGTCATTTGGTTCCAGTGTTTGATTGACCTACAGATTGTCATTGCTTCCATCCAAAGGCTTTCCGGTTTGAGTCCAATTGTGGGCATGGAGTCCTTAAGTATTTGTCCCGTGTATTTCATGCTGGCTTGTGTTGTCCGATGGCAGAGTGAAGGGTTACTTTGTATGTTTTTTCATTCGTGCAGATGTGCCAGTATTTAGTGCTGTTGTGCTCTATGAAGACTGTATGGGTTGTCAATGCATGTTGAAAAAGGCAATCATTCTATGTAATATTTATGAGATTTAATAATAAAATGCTATGAAAGTATCAACGTTGACAAGTGAAATTAGCAATGGAATGAGTTCTCTTTGGGAGTCATCCATTCTCTTGCACTTGCTTTGAATTTTCTTCAATGCGTGAGAGAATTGATTTCTGCAATTTAATATGTAGATTCATTTTAATTCAATTGTTTGCAGATTTACTACATATATCAGGCATTGGCCATCCTTCATCTTTAGGTGTGGGATTCCAGCATCCAAGTCCAGAACCTGAGCCAAAACGACCTTCATCTGGTCCTAACGGTTTTGGAAGTGATATACTTGATGCAGCTAGCCACGAGTTGCGGCTGGAGAAAAGTAACATATTACTATTGGGTCCCACAGGCTCTGGTAAAGAAGAATTTGTTCTTAAATTTTGTAATTGTTTTTAATTTTAGTGTATTAAGATATTAATTAAATGCAATGTTATGTACTAGGCAAAACTTTGTTAGCTCAAACAATCGCTCAGTGTTTGGACGTTCCTTTTGCTATCTGTGATTGTACAACGTTGACACAAGCTGGTTATGTGGGTGAAGATATTGAGAGTGTCATCGCAAAATTGCTCCAAGATGCAAATTATAGCGTTGAACGAGCTCAAATGGGTAAGTTTGCATACATACCTTTTCCAGAGAATTAGTATTTATTACTTAATTAGGATTTACTAATTACTTAATTAAGAAACTTTTTCTGACATCTGATAAATATTACTTCTCCCTCTTTTATGAAACTTACAACATTAACATTTTCATATTTTAAATTGATGTACTGCAAAATATAGTAATTGTTCTTGAAAAGATTTTGCTGTTTTATTCTGTTAAGTATATACCTAATTATTGAAATAAAGGGAAGACATGTATATTACATTTCTTCATGTTTATTTTCTTAAAGAAAGGTTTTTGTCAGTGTTCACAAATTTTTTGTATATCAACTGTCATCTGAGATTTTCAAAATGGAAGGGAACACATTTGCAATAATTATCATTGATTTTGTGTACCTTTAGGTAACTAATATAATGAATAATTGTCATAATTCTAGGCATAGTATTTTTGGATGAAGTTGACAAAATTGGAGCTGTACCTGGTATACATCAACTTCGGGATGTAGGAGGTGAAGGTGTTCAGCAGGGTATGCTAAAGGTCAGTATATTTAACAAGAACTTGTCCATCAATCAAGAAGAGTAGGGATATTGGTGCGGAAAAAATTACCTTATTCATAAAATTTATTCTTAATAAATGTTCAAATAAGCTTTCGTAGTACAGGGTTCCTCCAATTTGAGCCTCAATGTCATAATACACTCATTGATTGATTACAGTTTAAACATTTCTATCTTAATATAAATATTCTTTTCAGAAGAGAAGCATTGGTAAGCTCATAAATTTAATTCAGTTTTCGTATTTCAGAAAGGACTCTTAGGTACTCTCTAGTACGAACAAGTAATGTTTGGCTGAGGTTAAAATGTTTTAGAGATTTTTTTTTACTCTATTTAATTTGAAGTGGAACAAGCATTTTGTAGATTTAAAGGTGAAGTGTAGTTATTTTGTTATCCATATCAAATGTGTGCATTCAGTCACCTCCATTCCTTAAGGTTTTTTATCCAGTATGATTAGGCTGACCATATTTCCTTGAGACAAAAACGGAACATGGAACTGCAAAAACAAGGAAGATTAAATTTACATTGTGTGTTCACGAGAACAAAGAGTATTTATTCACATAAATGTATTAACAAGAAAAATATTTTTCACAGAAAAAAAAAACAATAAACATTTAAGTAGAATTTGAAGTGAAACGGTCCTTCCTTTTAACACCACTGTTGTTACATACTTCTGTACTTCTGATGATGAACTTACACAAAGAAAATTTTCATCATTTAAAATAGTATTACAGTACTACTTCAGATTCACTAGTGATAGTGTTATAATAATAGTTAACACCTACTTTCAAAAAAATTCTGTAAAATGTGGCAGGTTTCTGTAAAGCGAGACAAAATCGTAAAAAGACATGAAGGCTGGGACATACCTAAAAAACAGGACTGTCCTGTTCAAAATGGGATGTACGGTCACCCTAAATATGTAACCCATTTACTATTTACTTTCTTCCCTCAGTTTAGAGGTGGCCCTGCTCTTAATCTCTAAGTTTCAATTCTTCAAGTGCTGTGTAGTGAAAAAATCATTATTAATTTCTTTGATTCTAGAGAGAATTCATTATTATACCGAATTGAAATTCTATTTGCAGATGCTGGAAGGTACTGTTGTAAATGTACCAGAGAGAAATTCTCCTCGAAAGTTGCGAGGTGAAACGGTACAAGTGGACACAACAAATATTCTTTTTGTAGCATCTGGAGCTTACAATGGCTTAGATAGAATCATCAGTAGAAGAAAAAATGAGAAGGTATGAATAAATTGTTCACAATTTTTCAAAAGTGGGCACTAGTTATAAAAAGGTAATTTAATAGTGACCTGACTTACCTTTTGTTTTTTATTCAGTATCTAGGTTTTGGAGCACCAGTTTCGGAATCCCCAGGACGCCGAGCAGCATCACTTGCTGACCAAGCTAATCAGAGTGCCTCTTCCTCCGCAGAAGAAGATAATGCTGAAAAAGACGCATTTTTGAGACAAGTAGAAGCAAGAGATCTTATTGAATTCGGAATGATACCTGTGAGTGTCAATAATAAACCAGTGTGTAACCCTTATAGCATAATTCAGTTGAGAATAGTCAGCTGTGCAGCCAGAATTTAAACTTTCTGTGTTTTCAATAAAAACTAAAAACCTGTCACGTGAATCTTCTGAAGATTAAATACTAACCTATTCCAAAACTTTCTCATAAATATCAGCCACTCACCATTTGGCTAGACATGAAATGCTTCATGATTTGCTTTTAATTGATAAGATGTATTGATGTCCAAAATTCTTGTTAACATTAAATGTCATGAAAACTGTTGTGAACTTCACTTTTTTGTCTATTTAATTTCAGGAATTTGTTGGTCGGTTTCCTGTTTTGGTACCATTCCATTCACTAAACCAAGAACTGCTTGTTCGAATATTGACTGAACCTAGGAATGCTATGGTTCCTCAGTATCAAATGCTCTTTGGCATGGATAAGGTAAGTAATTCTTTCTGCCCAGAATATTTTGTTCATTTGGGCCACACAATAGTTATATTAATGTATGCATATTGCAGGTTGACCTTTCATTTTCTCCTGATGCTCTGCGAGCAATTGCAAAATTAGCAATGGAACGCAAGACTGGAGCACGAGGCCTTCGAGCAATTTTGGTAAGCATTGGGTCCCAACTAGAGTGGTGCGCTGTTGGGGAAATACCTGGAGATAGGGAAAAATCTGCAGGACGTGTAGATCAACACCGGTTCTCAAGTGCCAGCAGGGCAGGAACACCTCCACCTTCCAGCAGTAACATGTACTACACGTACAGAACTAATGTCCAAAGTAGTTGCTGCACCTGAAAATAGTAAATACTCTCCCACTCACACCAGTAAGCTATGTCATTTCTTAAGGTCTTTGAAACTGGTACGAGATTTCACTGTATTGTGACCACTCTGTAGTGGTTATCTAAGATTTTGATTATTTTTGTCTGTTTTTAGGACCTAGCTAAGTGATACTTTACATTTGCTTACATTTGGATGCTATGTAGTTTAATATGTTGGGGCTTATTTTATTAAAATAGAGACTTATCTCTTAAACATTTATCTTTTCATAGAATGTATTTATTTGTGAGTATTCATTGATTAGAAAGAGCTTGTCACAGTTGCATTTTTCTTCTTTTCTATAGATGGTAAAATATTTATGCAAAATGTTGGATATATCTCTATATTATTTATACCAGGCAGAAGAAATATAACAAAACTTGCAATGTTCTTCACTACGGTGAATATTTACTTCAATTATGTCTCCCGAAAAATAGGGTAGATTATATTATGTTTGCACAAAAATATATCTTTTCATTCCAAGCATGCTTCTTGTGAAATATTATCGTCAAGGATTTATACAGAAAATGAAATATTGTTAATTTTAATAACAAAGTAAAATGCATATTTCAGAATTTGTAGGTCATAATGCACATTTTAAAAGCATATTTCAAGAGTTTTTTAGGTTTAAAAACCTCTCCCTAGTTATAACACAGCTACTCTCAAAACCACATGCTGCGACAGCATACGGAAATGCTCCTAGGTGAGAAAGATATTCTTTCCTAGTTTTTAAAGTGGTGATATTTTTTAAAGTTTTTTATTATTTTGGATTTTGGCAAGGAAACGGTCATTGGCCATAGTTCAGCTCACATGGGCTCCGTGAAGCTCCTGGGCATGACTTACTTTCTCCACTAAGTCTCTTTCAGTTAACATAATCTGAACTGTCTGGTTGGGAGAACACAAGATCGTGATTGGATCACAAATTGCCAGACATTTAATTTTGCTGGGCACATGCCAGGATTCTTTTATAGGCACAATATAAGTATGACATGGCTTCTGTGGAATTTTCTGTCCTTTGGAAGACCAGGGGCCTCAGCCAGTATCACACCTGCGCATTGGGGGTTCAGAGGCCAGCTAGCTAGCCACTCATCCACTGAGGTGCATGTGATGTGCTTTTTGCCTATAAGAAGTTTTTTTCTGGGGTTTTGGCTGCAATGTGCAAGAAAAAATTCTTGTGGAAAATTAAGCTCAGGAAGACAGTTAGGGATGTGTTTGTCCTCAATCTTCTAATTGGAATTGATGTTGGATTGCTTAAATTTATGCATGTAGGCCATTGACTTGGTAACAATTTAGTTTTAATATTGAAGACAGAGTAATTTTTGTAGACACATTAATAGAAATATGTGTAATAGATACTTTTCTCTGTATTTTTATTTGATTGGTAGACAGTAAATGCTTTTACAAGAAAACATGAGTAAAGTTTTGAAAATTAGTTAATAAACCAGAGAAGGTGCTGTATGCCACAAAACAAAAGAAAATGAAGCTCATTCGTTTAAACGTGACAAATGCATGAAATTTTTCTAGTCTGAGTATGGCCTAGTTAGTGCCAATTATGTAGAGGAGATGGTTGCCAACATACAAATTAGAAGTGCAAAATAGTATCATTTGCTTATTCAGACTCTACAATGTGATTATCAGTCATTGCTCAGATTTGAGGAAAATGTTGAGTGCTTGGCAGTTGTCTTGGCAATGCAACTGAAAGAGTGGAAGTGCTCTAACATCAAAACAAAGAAATGAGATTTTTTCCAAGGTTTGTGAGTTATCCTTATTATAGACTGGGAATTGGCAAGGATATTGAGGTTTTCTAGATAATAATGTGGAACACTATTAGTGTTGTTTTGAAGAAAATTGTTGCAAAGGTGCACTTGTGGATTAAGTTCCCCAAAGATTTGATGTTGCCATAGGAAGAAATTAATGACTGGATTACCACAAATTTCCATGTGCATTAAGTGACATTGGCAATGCGCATAGTATATTTTTCAAATATATTTTTAATTTGAAACTTGATAAACAAAAATAATTTGTCTACTTGATATCTTATTTCAGATAGGAGATAAAGCCGGGTTATTTTTAATTCTCACTTTAATTTGTAATGTTGTTTCTAAGGAACAAAAAAAGGAAGTCTATGTTCTTGCTGTATATTGATTCATATTGCGCACGAAACAGACATTTTCCCTTTTCAACTTTCATATTTCAGTAATTGTGATTTATTAAAAAAGCAAAAGATAATCCTTCAAAATATCAGCAAAACTGAAGTTGCTTATCATTATTATTGTTCTCCTCACATAAATAATCAAACATAGGTATCTTTTTTCATGCTTTTTGCAACACCAAAACTATGAAGAGGCAGTCAACTGTTTTTGCTAACCATTAACAAGCAAGTACTTCAATTTTCCAGCTTTTACTTCATAGTATAAGCAAAATATTATTCACACTGTTTTGAGCAAATGCTGTTGCTTTCACTATATGCTTCGCATTTGTTTTTGGTAAACTTGGTACTATTAGCAAATGCTTGCTTTTTATTTATTTGGCCCAGTATCTTCTTTGTTTTACCTGAAGCTACACCACTTACTGTACCATCAGTATACAAGTAAAACTCACTTCAAAATCTGTATTTGGAGAGAAATCAAGTTTAAGATTGTGTTAAATTTGTCTACTTGATATCTTATTTCAGATAGATAAAGCTGGGTTATTTTTAATTCTCACTTTAATTTGTAATGTTGTTTCTAAAGAACAAAAAAAGGAAGTCAAACTCTATTTTTCCTGAATATCGTCACTGATTTGTAACTTAGTTAAAAGAGTAAATAACTGATACCCCAAACTTGTAATGTACAAGAACTTTACTATTGAAGAAAGAAAAAAAAACTCTCTTGTGACGCAACATAACAATACTTCCTCTCTGCTACATAAGTAGTATGCGAGAAAGCAAAAAGAGAGAGAATATGACTTAGTGATGTAAATAATTCACAAAAAAAATTATTTGACATTAGAGTTTCACTTATATTCGAATGATATGTAAGCACATTACATTGCAATTTCTATAGCTTGTCAATAACAATGCAATATTCTGTCATTCCAGGAGTCTTTGCTGTTGGATCCCATGTTTGACATCCCTGGTTCAGATGTTATGAGTGTCCATATAACTGACGACGTGGTCAATGGGAACAATTCACCTGTTTACATTCGAGGAAAGCCAGTGAGAGAAGAAGAGGAACAAACAATAGAAGTCAGAGCAGAAGCTAAATAAAATACATTCAATTTTAGAAAAAGACTTAACGAATCAATAACAAATTGACAAATGGCATCCGAGAATATGAAGTGACTATGCCTACTTGTGCTCTAGACAGGTGTAATTCAGTACAAATGTGTATAAAGCACGTTCTATTTGTTTTGTGAGTAGATAATTGTGCAAGAAACTGAGGTACATTACATTTATATAATATACAATAAAATTATGCAGAGTCTAGGGTAAAATAAAGTCTTGAAGAAACTCGATTTTGTTTTCAAAAGTATTGATTTTAATTGTAAGAAACCCACCTGTTTTCATTTCTTTCTCTTTTTTACATACACCTGTGTCCTTATGATGCAGAATGCATGAGGTAATGTTATTTGTTTATGATTTACAGTTATTCAGAAACTGTGATTTGTAGTTGTGTTGAAAGACTCCTTGTTTACAAGATCTTGTGCTTTTGTAGTTCATTCAAGAAACTTTTTTTATTCTTGAAAATGGTGAGAATGTAATATCTTGCATATATTAGCTTGTTTTATATGTACTATACTGTAAATATTATTGGTATTTATACCAAACATAATTGTGGATCTCTGAATTTCCATCATGTTCATGTAAAAAGAATTATAAAATAAATCTACAATATGTCTTATTCATTCTTTTACTATATTTTATTTCATTTTTATTGGTTCAGATTCTTATTTTAAAAATTATCTGAAATTGTTTCTTGTATTTCAGAAAAGTGAACTAAATTCTTAGGTGAACCAAATAGTTTTTTAACATTTCAAAACTATGAATAGCTTAGAATTGGTATTTCCATTTTTTTGTTTTAGGAAAATTCAATATCAGTTGTGAACTTACACAACCTTTTTTATTTACTGACATCTGAGTGTGCTAATTGGTGGAGGTTTTAATAATTTCGAAAAACGGACATTAGCTTCATTGAAACACTAGCATGCCTGACTCAATTACATAAAAACAGTTTAATAGAAACTTAAAAATGGAATTACAATAGTGTTGAGATAGAAACAACACTCTTGTCAAAATCAGAATGATCCCACGTTTTGAACTGTTATTAAAAACGTGCCATGTAACGTATGTTTCCTCTCAATGTTATTTCAACTAAGTTTTTAACTTATCAAATTGTTATTATGTTTTGTGACTGATGGAGTATTTGAATATTTAGCCTCGGTTCATAAGGGGCTGCACATAGCACCCAAAATGCAATTCCAACACCCATTTTTTGCAGTGTTTCCTTTATCTCTTATTAAGTTCCTCAATATATCAAGTGTTTTGAAAGAAAATGAGCTAAAATTGTGCATTTTCAGAAATCCTTTAACAACATTCTCTCAAAAACAGCTCCAAATTTAGTATAGGTAATACCATGTGTGCATTGAACATTTCCTATCAATTCCAAGTCACATAGGGACAAAGGTATTTATCTGGAAATTTTCAATGCACGAGTGGCATTTAATAAGACTATTCCAGAAATGAAATACCTCCAAAAAAGTTTCCAGAAAGTACCAAATTTCATAGTATTGTGTTCGCACCCCAATGAGATGACAGTGCTTCCTTTGATTGATGTTATAGCACCAGGCCAGCAAAGAGGAGATGGTAAGGAAAAGCGATATTTTGGAGGCTTGGATACACCATCTTGAGCCGTACCTGGTATACATCAACTTCTGGATGTAGATGGTGAAAGAGTTTAGCTGAGTATGTTAAAGGTCGCTATATGTAACAAGAACTTGTCCATCAATCATGAAGACTAGGGATACTGGTGAGGAAAAAATTATCTTTTCTGTAAAATATATTCTTATTAAACTTTCAAATAAGCTTATGTTGTACAGAGTTTCTCCAGTTTGTGACTAAATGTCATAATATGCACACTCATTGATTGTTGACAGTTTAAACAATTCTATCTTCATATTAATATGCTTTTCAGAAGAAGCATTGGTAAGTTCATAAATTTAATTCAGTTTTCATATTTCAGAAAGGACTTTCATGTACTCTCCAGTACGAACAAATAATGTTTGTCCAAGGTTAATAAATTGGGTGGGGAAGGTACACGGCAGGGCAGGGTGGGGTGGGGATACATTGTATATAGAATTCATTCCTTTTCCCGACATGGGTAGTAAAATGAATTAATAATTTACGCAATCTTTGCAAATGATACAATAAAGTTTGTGCTGTGTTGCAGAATTACTAATTTACTTTCTCTTATACTACATAAGTAGTATACACAGAATGTAGACAGACATTTTCTGAAAAATGGCTCCAAATTTTTTACACAAATAGAGCAAATTGTTCTTTAAGAGGGGCATAAATCTGTTTTGAAAAAATCCTCTTAAATTTCGACTAAATTATTAATTTAATTTTTTTTATAAACTATATTCTTAAGAATTGGGGCTTTAAAAGATGTGGATTGTTTTTTTAAATACATATCGTTTTTTTATAATTTTGTTTCAAATCGTGTGAATTTTCCAAAAAGACCTAAATACAACTTTCTCAAAAATGGCTGCAATTGTTTTTCTCAAGTAAAGGAAAGAACGATTATATATGTGGTAAGAGATGAATGACTATTAAGACCTCTAATATTTCAAAAATTGAAAGAATTCTTTTTTAAATTTCTGATAATTTAAAATTGTCCTACATCTTGAATTTTGTAATAAGAGATTAAACTCATAATGAAGCCTATTGTTCACAATAGATCTTTCAACACTTTCATTTACACTTTTTACATTTGAGTAGTTTTTAACTTATTTTGATTTAAATTATGATTAGTTATTTATTTATTTTACAACAAAGACAGTTAATAACTGTGTGTGATGTTCTATGGAGAGAAGTGAATTCTGTGCATGTTTTCTTAATTCTGTGATCTCTACCTAAGCCACATACTAGTTGAGTTTTGAATACAGAAAGAAATGAGTGTTTTTTGCAAGGATTGTTAACAAACTATTCGCTCTGATGTAATAAAATCTATTTTCAAGGGTAAATCAGCTATAGATTTGGGGTCTTATCCCTCATCATGTCCTTTATGAAGGAATAATACTTCCTGCCACAACATTGTGAATGATAATTTGAATAACTATATTTCCCACTGAATTGTAGAAGACTTGCACAGATAATAGAGTCACATTTATGTCCAGAAGCAAAGTAAGGTGAGTGGGGAAGTGGATAGATGTCTAGGGAACACAAAGTCTAACAGAGCTTGGGGGAATAATAAAAGGAATGAGAATGGAAAACAAAGACAGATCAGTAATAGTTCCAATTAGTATGCGGGAAAGGAGTGACCATTTCAGAGGTCTTTTAACTGCAAATAGAACACAGTTTATGCAAACCCCTCAACAAGAAGAGATACAAAGCATAGAAATCTCTAAATGCCTATTGTCCCAAATTAAATAAGAGCAGCCTTGGCTCTCATGAAAGGCCCCGGGGCCATGTACTATCATTGTAGAACTCTTAAATTCATCACGTGATAGTGTGATGGAAATACTGGCAATAATTTTTAATAAGTGTCTACAGTTAAGTGACCCACCAAGTGAGTGGACATTGAACAAAAGGGATAAATGCAGGTTCATGGCCCTTGAAATGGACTAGTAGAGAAGATGCTACCGGGCGTCCAAGTTGGATTGTATTATAAATGAATCAATAAGACAGATGATAGCGTGGAGAGGAGCATCTTGGATTCAATTGGAACAAAATGATTGAATTGATATGGACATCTGACGTATGGGAAGCAATAGGTGGCCTAAAATGATCTGGGCATGGACACCTCCAGAGCGGAAGAAGCGTGGAAGACCACCAAGAAGTTTGAGAAAGGACATCCAAGTAGAAATGGAGGCAAGAGGCCTCAAGGATGGAGACTGGGAAGATCAGAAGAAGTGGAAACTAAAAAGCGAGAAGTGGCGTAAGCCGTAAAAGAAACTCGCAGTATATATATCAAAATAAGGCGCCATCTCAGCATTTGCTCAAGGGTCAGGGAAACTGAATGAAAAACCTTATTGAGATGGGGGTCGTTGACCCAGAAGCTGAGGTACAATACTTGGTACGGGTAGTTTAGAATTATACAGTTCAAATGGTTAATAATACATAAAATGGCATTGTTAAAATAAATATTTCTTTCATTTTTGATGCTCAGTATTGTCTCTAATTGTATGTAAACAGTTATGCAGTGAAAAGATTTTACTTGGGACAAACTTTTGTATGGAATTTAATGTCATCTGGCTAAGTGTTGTAAAATAATACACATATATTGTATGTGTATTTTTTGTAGTGAGCTGTGGATACTGTCTCCTCATGAAAATACTACTACGTCAAGCATTGTAGTTACAGACATCGGCATTTACTGAAAATATATTCTCGCCCTTAAGCAAGTCATTTTTGAAACAACACGTTTGTAAGTCGAGAGACATGGTAATTCTAAAATACATAGATTAATAAAGAGAAGCTTACAAGAATCACGTGGGTGGTATTTGCTTATTATTTGTACAATTCTTTTTTGTAATCCAAAAGTCTGGGAGCTATAAGATGTATTTCTTCAGAATATTATGCCATATTTCATGCAGGAATGAACATTTGCAAAATACACACAACCAACAGTATGAAGACTAACTGAATTTGAGAGAATTCTGAAACCGTAGCATAATGTACTTAATTTTGTGTTCAATTCATTTAAATGGACATTCCATTTCAGGTTTGAATTGAGAGACCTACAAATGTTGTTACGTGAGCATCAGTGAATGGCACACCGTTCATTTTCAACAGAGTAGAAATGGTTTATTTGAAGTGCAAAACTGCATTGAAACAGTTTTCTTTTCATTTACATTAATTTGTTATTACAGAACCAATTTAAAATATTAAAAATGGAAGAACAGTTCTGTTTAACAATGACACGAATGTTCTTTGCAAAAAAGAAACAATAAATAGTACAATTTCAGAAGTTTCAAATTGGTTTTGTAATAACAAATTAATAGTTAACAAAGGAAAAACTGTCTCAATGCAATTTTTTGTTTCAAATCGGCAATCATATGCTCCATTGAAAATTAACAATATGCAATTAGCTGATATTAAGGTAACAAAATTTCTAGGTCTCTCAATTCAATCAAACCTAAAATGGAATGTACATATAACAGAATTAAACACTAAATTAAGCTCATTATGTTATGCATTCAGAATTTTTTCTAATTCTGTCAGCCTTCATGCAGCTCGTTGCGTGTATTTTTCAAATGTACATTCCCGCCTGAGATATGGTATAATATTCTGGGGAAGCTCATCCTTTAGTGCCCAGACATTTAGATTGCAAAAGAAAATTATCCAAATAATGAAAAAATGCCATCCATTCCTGCAAGCCTCTTTTCATTGAGCTTGGAATCTTACCATTGCCTTGCCTATTTATTTACGAATCTGTAGTATTTGTCAAAACTGACTTACTTAACAGTGGGAACATATTTTCATGTAATACTGATATTTATAGTTACAACACTCGACATAGAAATCATGTTCATCAAGTGTCAGTATCAACAGCTCACTACAAGAAATCCACATACAATACATGTACATTACTTTACAATGCATTGCCAGATGAAATTAAACAATTAAAATTGGTACACAAATTTAAGTTAAAAGTAAAATCTTTTCTGCTGCAAAACTGTTTCTATACAATTAGAGACTATACTGATCGTCAAAAAGAAAATTAATGTTTACTTTAACAAAACAATGATATAGTCTAATGAATTAGTTTACATTTGCAATGTATAATTTTAAAAAAAAGACTTAAATGTCTGTAACAAGTAATGTACTTCATCTTCCGGGTCAATGACCCCCATCTCGATCGGGTTTTTGTCCAGTTTCCCTGGTCCATTGAGCAAATGCTGAGATGGCCCCTTGATTTGCTTCTGGACGTAAATGTAGCTTTACTATGCGCACATTTTGTTGAGCTTTCCTCTTACTTGTAGTGGTAGTAGAGCTTAGGGTGAGTTTCTAATTGTTAGCAATAGAGAAAAATCAAATCCGTTCGTTTACCGTTACAAATAAGTTTTCTATAATTCGGCAACGAAAATATCTAGTTTTTGAAATGTTAATCTCTCGCTTTATTATTATTATTATTATTATTATTATTATTACTATTTTTCATCTTTCAACTATTAATAGTTTAATAGTTGGGAAGGGATTCTGAAACTCAAGAAAGCGTGCGCAGATGATTTTCTCCCCCATACGTCACATACAGTTTCTGACTGTTTTTACTAAATAAATAAATTTGAAAATCTGATATTGTACTATTTACGGTTTCTTTATTGCAAAGAATATTCGAATCATCCGCAAAGAGAATAGTTCTTCCGTTTCGAATCGTCGAGAGCATATCGTTTTTGTATAGTAGGAAGAGAATAGGACCTAAACTCGATCCCTGCGGGACTCCACGTGCAATTGGCAAAGAATCCGAAAGGCGTGTACATAATGTTCCACTATTTCAGTAAGGTAATTTCTACTCTTCGAGATCGTTGTTCAAGGTACGAACATAACCAATCTAGAGCAATGCAACGGATTCTATACGAAGGTAATTTTGAAAGAAACATGATATGATCAATGACGTTAAAAGTTTTTGAAAGATAAAAAATATTCCAATAGGTGCTTCGTTTTGATCCATGGATGAAGCGACATCTCTAAGAAAATATGGCTGTTTCCGTCGATTTGGATTTTCGAAATCCATGTTGGTAATCTGAAAACGTGTCGTGTTCACTGACAGAGGTTTTCTTTCGTGCGTAAAAAAAGTGTCTAATATGTTTGAAAAACTGACAAAATTTTGTAGTACTTCACAAATCCCTGGTATTTTCAGAATTAGTTGTGCACTGAATAGAGATGATATAATCCGCGCACGTGTTCTTGAGCCCTCGCCTCGCTAGTTGCGCGAGATGTGGGGAGTTTAGTTATTGTGACAAGGGATTTTGTGTTAAGTTTGTAGTTCTCTTTTCGATGCTAAATAGTTTCTATTGCTTGCGAGCGAACATTTCTGGTTATCAGATTTTGTCCACAATGCTCGTTGCTATCACTTATTCTTAAATCAATTAATGTTGGCAAGAAAGTGTGGGTTGGTATTCCGTGGCTAAAGAAAACGTGCACGTATATTAGCATAATATGTGATTGGTCGAAACGTAGAACTCAACTCTTAAGCATTAAATTTCAGTCCTTGACGAAATTGATTTTTTGTTTCTTTAAAGTATTTGTGTAGAGCAGAGTACACTGAATTTAAAAGCAGAACTGCAATTAAGTTTTTGAATTTTCAAAAAACAAAAATAAACGTTTTTTAAACCACTTCATTTGATTAACATTATTTCAATAGATAGTAGAAGGATTAGGAGGTTAAAAGTCTCATTATTATCATATTATTACTTAACCTTTAGTAATATGAGAAAGTATATGCTGTTGTACTCCTGTTTTCTTTAATTAGTATACAAATGGAGAATAATGCACTGAATCATATTGCACAAGTGATATTTTCATCGAATTTTGAGATTTCAAGAATAACACAAACATGTACATGACCTTTGTTCTTGCCGGAAGAAATCATTGCGAAAATAGAAGGAACAATATATTTATTTCTCCTCGGAAGCCACGGAAAACTAGTATTCTGCGCGTTGTTACTAACCTATATTATATCTATAATAATAGGTGAATCCATGTCGGTAAAATGTCCCTAATATGTGTTAACGTGAATGAAATATATAATAATTGAGTTAAAGTTTATAATTACTTAAATTAGAGATGGAACTATTTCCTGATTTTATTCCGATCAAAAGTATGATCCACCTTCATGATATGGAACTCATAGTTCAACAACGGAAAACACATTTTCAACCACGTGATCAATCATATGAAGTGTACAACCATGGTGGAAAATTCCACGTTGTATATCATGCCATCCAGGTCTTTTGAACTACCAAAGCACTGTTAATGGATTCACTTCAAACCTATACCCAAAGTTAGTGCTAGAAGATTACGAAATCATAAAATGCTGTTTCTTGTGTATATGTGTATGCGTCCGTGTAGGCTTGCGCATTTTGTATCTGCGTTTCTGCCACTAAGTTTTAAGCTGCCAGAAACTGTGATGACTCGGGAAGCATTCAGACCAAACCTAAATTTATTGCTCAGCAAGCAATAAAACAATGAATATATATATATATATATATATATATATATATATATATATATATATATGTGTGTGTGTGTGTGTGTGTGTGCGTGTGCGCGTGCGTGCGTGTGTGTGTGTGCGTGTGTGTGTGTTTTACGAGGGTAGGTGGAAATCTTCAAAAGACACCATGCGGCCCGTACGACATGATAGTGTGAGATTTTTACCCACTAAAACCAACCTCCCTTCTCCTCCATCCTCCCCGCGGAACCGCCGTTAGGCATTACATCACGGGGAGTGGATTAGAGTGGCCTAGTCACCAGCCACTTCTCTTCACCAAAACGTAGGAAGGATCAACGAGGATCAATCGACTTCCCTTCTTTCCCTTTCTGTTCTCCTCAGCTCAGCTATTATGGTCTGCGCATATGCGCTCACCGCATCCCAGTTGGTTTCTGAGGCGAGCATGCACCCAACCATTGCTTCGGGTGTCAGCGGGTCGATCCCGAGTATACTCATAACGTGCCGTCGCTGCACATGGTATCGCGGGCACTGGAAGAACACATGCTCGGCGTCTTCGACAGCAGGTTCACATAGTGGACAGAATGGGGTATCCTCCAGCTTGAACCTGTGGAGATATGCCAAAAAACATCCATGTCCAGACAACAGCTGAGTCAAGAAGAAATTTACTTCGCCGTGTTTACGGTTGATCCACGGTGCAATGAAGGGAATCATGCGGTACGTTCATCTTCCTTTAATGGACTTGTCCCATCGATCCTGCCATTCGAGCAGTGTTGTCGAGCAGTCTGGGTTCTCCTCTTCTTTGTGATATCGCCTCCGTCTCTCCTGCGCCAAGATATCGACAGGAGGCATCCCCGCGATGACGCACATTGCATCGTTTGACACAGTGCGGAATGCTCAAGCTACCCGCAAAACTGATAACCTGTACACTGACGTCATCCCTCGGATGTAACTATTTATCGACGTGGAGTTGACCCATACTGGGGCTCCATAGAGCAAGACGGACCTCACAACCAAGGCCAGAAGCTTCCGTTTCTCCTGACAGGGCCCTATGTTGGGCATTAGTCTCGACAGTGCTGCATTAATTACCGCAGCTTTATTGCTGGCGTACTTCAGGTGGTCAGCAAATGTCAGACGGGCGTCAATCATGAGACCAAGATATTTGATCGACGGCTGTGATGCAATACAGTGGTCTCCGACTTTGAGAGTGATGGTTTCTCTCTTTTTCCTGCTAGTGACTAGGATAACCTCAGTCTTGTGCTCAGCTAACTGCAGCCCTGAGGACTTCAACCACTGACTAACAATAGCGATCGCTTCGTTGCAAATATACACAATTTCCTCAATGTACTTCGCAACGGCAACGATAGCAATGTCGTCCGAGAAACCAATAATACTGGTGCCTTCTGGGAGGGGAAGCCGAAGAACCTCGTCATACATCACATTCCATAATGGTGGACCCAATACCGACACTTGCGGGACACCAGCCGTGATATTATGTACCTTCGGCCCATTATTTGTATTGTAAATCAGGGCTCTATTACTCAGATACTCTGCCACAATCTTCCTCAAGTACGTTGGCACATTAACTCTGCGGAGAGCTTGGTGAATATTACTCCACCTGGCCGAGTTGAATGCATTTTTAATATCCAACGTAACGACAGCACAGTACTGTTTTGGGCCTCTCTTCCATCTACTTCCTCCAATTGCTTGTCGGCCGGTGTTAATGACAAGCTGAGCTGCGTCAACAGTCGAGCGGGCTCTGCGAAAACCATACTGATTTTCCGAAAGGCCTCCTCCCTCCTCCACAGCTTTCTCCAGTCTGGTACTAATAATTCTCTCCAGAACCTTGCCAGCTGTGTCAAGCATACACAATGGCCGGTATGATGATGGATCTTCGGGAGATTTATTCCCCTTAGGGAGGAGCACCAAGCGCTGTTTTTTCCATCTTTCTGGATACACCCCTTCCCTCAAGCAAGAATAATAAAGATTCACAAAGATGTCAGTGTGAGCGAGTATCGCAGTCTTGAGGGCAATATAGGGAATGTTATCCGGTCCGGGAGCCTTTGTGTTGCCGATTCTGCTGATTGCGCGCAGAATTTCTTCTTGCGTGACTGGAGGAATCATTTCTAGCTCAGATTAACGCTATATTAACTGAGTCATCGGGGTGGCTCGGGAATAGGGCTGTCACAATTCTGAGCAGCATTTTGGGGCAAGTTGGAGAACGTAGGTGCCGCTGTCTTAACCTACACATGACCGTCTTGTACGGTCTACCCCATGGATCCTTTTCCACCTCGTCACACAGGCTTTTGGCGCATAAGCGTTTGCTCTTGCGGATTTCTATCTTCAACTGGCTTCGAGCGAGTTTGTATTGCTCTTGCAATTGACGAAAGCTGTCTCTGCCACGAGCTCTCTGGTACTGTCTTCTGGCTCGAAGGCACCTCCGTCGTAATTGGGCGATTTCCTCATTCCACCTGTAAACTGGTGAACGTCCAGAGATTGTGCCCCGTCTAGACATAGCCGCATCGCAGGCTTTGGTTACCCATTTCATCACCTGCCCAGCTTTGTCATCTGCGGTACCTGTTGGTACTATCATCTCCAAACATTGTCGGAAAAGTTCTTCGTCAAACGTTTTTGCTTTCCACCCAGCTGGCTGACATTTCGGCGCAAAATTATCCCTCCGCTGATTTTTCACCTCGTACAAAAGTGCCTGGTGGTCACTATGGGTATAGTGTTCACTAACTCTCCAGGACACTCCCATTCTCAAAAGATTATCTGACATGAAGTCAGATCCACAACAGATCCCACGCCCCCTCTGCGGAAGGTGTGTGTGTCTCCTGTGTTGGCGAGTTCTACATTCAGAAGGGAGAGTGATGCCAGAACTGCTCGACCTCGCTCATTAGTGGACGAACTACCCCACTCAACCGCCCAGGCGTTGAAGTCTCCAGCTATCACCAAGGGGCTTTGTCCTCTTGCGTCGTACACTAAGCGGGCAAGGAAGTGCTCAAACTCGTCCATTCTCACGTTTTGTGAGGCATAACAGCTGTAGATATAAACGCCGTTGATTTTTACCCAGACAAATCCAGCTCCGGGTCTCGTCATAACTTGCTGGAATGTGTGTTTTCCACAGGCCCAGATTGCCGCGTGGTTGTGGAGGTCAGATACCCACGCTGTATCTTCACGGTTAGTATACTGCTCGCATACTATTGCTAAATCAGCCTCCCATTCTCTAACCGACTGTGCCAGGATATCCTGGGCGACTGCGCAATGGTTGAGATTGAGTTGTATAATTCTCATTTTCTGTCCGTTATTGCTTTCTGCGCTTTTTGGTACGATGGACACCTGCTGCACCCAGTAGCATGTCTTCCTTGTTTCCCCTTTTCTACACAAAGCAAGCACTTTGCGTCATTTGTGCATGACTTAGCAAGGTGATCATCACCACCACAATTCATGCACAAGTTGGACCGGTCATGTGAGTTTTTACATGCTTTTCTGAGGTGTCCAAAATCCAAACATCTGTAACACCTCAGGGGGACCTTCTTCTCACGCAGAGTGCAGTACACCCATCCTATTCTTATTCTACCGATGGCCAACAATTTGTTAGCCACCGCAACAGGAACGCTGACTATTGCTACCTGTGTTCCACCATAGGATGGTCTTAGGGATTTGACCACAGTAGTTGGGAGATCACTGGCTTCGGGAAGTTTGTCCACCAGAGCCCTATGCACTTCCTCTTTAGTTGTGACCTCATCCAGGTCCTTCACCTGAATAGTCACGGTGTGAGTGAGAGCCCTCACATCAGCGTCCGATCCAAACACCTTTACAGAGGACTGAAAATCTGTTGTTTGCCCTCCGGCAGACCGCTTCAGTTGCAAAAGGAGATCGCCGCCAGCTGTCTTCCGGATGTGCGTGACATTCTCGCCCAGATCCTTAAGCTCAGGGTCAGTTTTCATTTTTTTAAGGATGTCCGCGTACGTCAGCGCGTCGTCCTTCTTAATCATCAGGGCATCTGGTCTGGGTGGCCTTTTCCGCGTTTTAGAACGCTTACGCGTTCTCTTACGAGTGACCACTTGCCACTCGGGCTCTTCTCGTGCCACTTCGGGCTGTTCTCGTGGTATTTCCGGAGAAGGTATTTCTGCCCGGATTTTATCTGCGTTTTTCGCAGTCTCCTTCCTTACCTTGGGCACCTGGGAGTTCCGGTTTCGCGAAGGACCGCTTCTCGTTACGAGTACTCCCGCAGCCACCTTCTCAGGGGCCGTCTGAGTGCACTTTTCTTTCCCAGTAGGTTTGTTGCACTGAGGATCTGGTCTGGGTGATCCTCCTTTTTGCAGTGCTACCACCTCATTAAAGTGCGTCTGGATCGAAAACGCCAATTTCTTGATCTCACCATGAACATTATGGCGAGGCTTAACAAAATTGAGAAGCTCGGTTATTTTCTTCTCAAGGCTACACAATGCCTGTTGTTTCGCAAGATCATCACTAGTAGCAAAGGATACCACAGCAGCCCAGTGGTCCACTGCTGAAGTACTGAAGTGTGTGTGTGTGTGTTTTTGTGTGTGTGTGTGTGTATTTGTGTGTCTTTGTGTGTGTGTGTGTGTCTTTGTGTGTGTCTTTGTGTGTGTGTCTTTGTGTGTGTGTGTCTTTGTGTGTGTGTGTGTCTATGTGTGTGTGTGTCTTTGTGTGTGTGTGTGTCTTTGTGTGTGTGTCTTTGTGTGTGTGTGTCTTTGTGTGTGTGTGTGTCTTTGTGTGTGTGTGTCTTTGTGTGTGTGTGTCTTTGTGTGTGTGTGTCTTTGTGTGTGTGTGTGTGTCTTTGTGTGTGTGTGTGTGTCTTTGTGTGCGTGTTACGATCTGTAGTTATTTCTACTATTCACAGGGCCAAAATAATTGACGAACGCCTAGGCCCTCTGCAGAAGCTGCGAATTATAACTATGAAATTGTACGAAAGTTGGAGTGCATACTTGCGATCAGCTGTGTAGTATTTACAGTGTAGGGAGAAAAGCAAGGCGTCAATTCAGTGCATTCTTTTATTATGTGGACGTGATGATTTGTTATTGTTACATGTAGTTTTACATTATATAATATTAAACACAATAAACCTCTCAATAACTTTACAAAGGACATTATTTTCTTGAAAGAGAATGGTCGGGTCCGACCCGACGCCAGAGTATGCGTTATAGATCTCACGTCAGTAGTTAAGGGTTAAACATAACTACTGTAATATCAATATAGGATTACGTAAGTGTAGTTGAAGGGGGTCTTATGTAAACGCTATGAAAAGACCAGCATGATACTAGTGACCTGTTCTTTGCATCACAAAGTGCAATACATCTTCATTAAACACCCAATATTGTCTCACAATTTTATAGTTGCTAATTCTCTGCATGTTTTTATTGCATAATTAATATAAATATAAAAAATCGCCGTTTTCCGGCGCACGATTTCATAACTTACTCTTCTTGCGAAGTACCTTCGTAAAGACGAGAAAGTAAAAAGTAAATAATTAATAAAAAAGTTAATTGTTTCTTACGAAAAATTTCAGTAAGTTTTGTGAAAAAATATTTCTTGTTAATTCATTACAAATGTCACCATGAAACGAAAAAAGTTGCTATCGAAGTAGTTTTATTGATATGCGTAGTTAGAATGTATTCAGAAGTTTGGTAATGAAGCTATCAAAGCATTCAAATGTAGTACGTAATAGCACACAATATGACAACAAAATTACATTCGAAAGCCTCAAAACAGTGTAGGTATTTCGTGACACTGAATGCTAGGGGTGCTACTTTGGAAAACTAATCCATACATTGTGGAAATGGGGTTACCTTGTTTCTCTCGTGTTTGTCAGAAGGGCGGCACGATCATCAAAAGCTGCCCTTCAAAATATGACACAGTAGAAATTACATCCACGCCATTAATGTCATCGTCACCTCGAATCTTGTAAATCCTTCTATTCTCTTGATCTATTTTAAAGACAATGCTTTTCATCCTGTCATCAAAACACATCAGTGTGAGAAAAAATTACGAATCTATTTAGACATCGAATACTGATGGGTCTCAGGCATGTTTATCAGAAGTTTCACTGAGCGTTCCTTTGTTATTTCCGAACTTACTAACAAAGTCAACCCTTACACACTTAACGGAATCACCTTGTTCCCCGTCGTTCCCAAGAATGTCTCTGAATTCAATAGTGAACAGCAGTTGAGTTCTCTGATATTGTAAATTGTCTACATTGCAGCGTCGTAATTTAGCGTTGAACTAAAGAATGTATAGCAAATGTTTTGTTAAGTGTGATGTCATTTAAAGAGAGTGATAAGTGGAAAAAGAAAATAATGGATCGTGATTTTATTTGGACAATGCGTCCATTAATCATAATTTCTGGAGCATTTGGTTACGTGCCCTTTACGCTAGACGAGAATACAAAATTGCGCCGCAGTGTCTGGTGTTTTGCATGGGCTGTCGTGGCTACGATATTTCATTTAGTACTTTTCACAATTGGATACATAAACAGAATCTCCATGATGGCTCGTTATGGACCGCAAATGCCTCTTTTTACTGGTTTCATAGTTTGGACGTTTCAGTGCATATCGCACTTTATTCCTTTGGTTATATTTCCTTTCACCAAAATATCAGATTGGAATTCATTCATTGCAAGCATTAGATATGTTGACTCGCAACTCTCAGACATGACTAACATTAACGTTAAACTGAGAAGAAACATACTTCTCCAAATTGCAGTTTGTTCCGCAAGCATAGCTTTACAGGGGGCTCTGTATGTGCATGACCGTGAACTGAAAGCTGTTTACCATGGAGCAAATTTCATGGCGTTAATTGTGCACTCCGTCATCCACATGCAATACCTCAATGCTTTGATGCTGGTCAGAAGCAGATACAGGCAACTCAACATTACCCTCGAGGAAGTGCGAACAGAGGTACTGTTTTTTTATTTCATGTCTGTAATATAGGGAACGTTATGAGAAATGCGAAAACTAGTGGTGCTATAAAAGCGAATACGTTCTCGCATTATTTCTACATCAATTTTGGAGAGAATCGGTTGAACTGTTCATGCGCTAACGTTGACTCAGACGGACAGACAGGCACTACCACGTGAACAGTACACGGATTTCTTTTTTCTGAAACGAATTCTCCAATTCATCTTATTGAACTGGTCCTGAGAATTTGCATGGGAAAGCGTTTCCCAATTTTTGTGAATATTTTCTTCATCTTTGAGTCACTTTCAATTTATTTATTTATTTATTTTACGTCAAAAAACAGTTAAAAACTGCGTATGACGGGCTATGGGGAAAAGTGAATTGTGTGCACATTTTCAAAATTCTGTGATCCCTACACTAAATCATATACTACTTAAGTTTTGAATTTTGAAAGGGAGAAAAAAAAACAAAAACTCCCATGTAATAAAATCGATTTTCAAGGATAAATAAGCAATAAATTTTGAATTTTGAAAGGGAGAAAAAAAACAAAAAAACTCCCATGTAAAAAATCTATTTTCAAGGGTAAATAAGCAATAAATTTTGAATTTTGAAAGGGAGAAAAAAAACAACAACAAAAACTCCCATGTAATAAAATCTATTTTCAAAGATAAATAAGCAATAAATTTTGGCTCTTGTTACTTCCTGCCGCGACAACATGGAAACGATAATTTGAATAATTGTATTTCCCACTGAATTCTAGAAGACGTGCGCAGAAAATGAAGTTACATTTATGTCCAGAAGCAAAACAAGGGGCCATCTCAGCATTTGCTCAATGGATCAGGGAAGCTGGACGAAAAACCTGATCGAGATGGGGGTCATTGACCCGGAAGCTGTGTTACAATAGTTGTTACAGGTTGTTTATACTCATTTATACAGTCCAAATGGTAATTAATGCATTATGTATCATTGTTAAAATTAATGTTACTTTTCTTGTGATGCTCAGTATAGTCTCTAATTGTATAGAAACAGTTATGCAGCAGAAACGATTTCACTTGTGATTTAAACTTTTCTATTGAATTTAATCGTTTAATGTCCTCTGGCAAAGTGTTGTAAAATAATGTACATGTATTGTATCTGAATTTTTTGTAATGAGCTGTTGATACTGTCACCTGATGAATATGATTTCTACGTCGAGTGTTATAGTAATAGACTTCGGCATTTTCTGAAAATATATTCCCGCCCTTAAACAAGTCATTTTTTACAAAAACCACTGATTCGTAAATAAAAAGACACGGTAATGGTAGAATTCCTAGATTAATAAAGAGAGGCTTACAAGAATCACGTGGGTGTGATTGGGTTATTATTCGTACAATTCGTTTTTGTAATCTAAAAGTCTGGGAGCTATAAGATGTATTTCCCCAGAATATTATCCCATATCTCAGGCGGGAATGAACATTCGCGAAATATACACAACGAGCAGTATGAAGGCTGACTGAATTTGCAAGAATTCTGAACGCGTAGCATAATGAACTTAATTTTGTGTTCAATTCATTTAAATGGACGTTCCATTTAAGGTTTGACTGAATTGAGAGACCTAAAAATTTTGTTGCATTAACATGAGTCAATGGTACACTGTTCATTTTCAATGGAGCACAGAATTGTTTATTTGAAATGGAAAACTGCATTAAAACCGTTTTCTTTTCGTTTACTATTAATTTGTTATTTCGGAACCAATTTGAAACATCTGATATTGTACTATTTACGGTTTCTTTATTGCAAAGGATGTTCGTATCATCCGCAAAGAGAACCGTTCTTCCGTTTCGAATCGTCGAGGGCATATCGTTTACGTAAAGTAGGAACAGAATAGGGCCTAAAATCGATCGTTGAGGAACTCCACATGCAACGGGCAAAGAGTCGGAAAGGTGCGTACGTAATGTTCCATCATTCCAGTAAGGTATTTCAACTTTCTGAGATCGTTGTTTAAGGTACGAACATAACCAATCTAGAGCAATACCACGGATTCCATATGAAGGTAATTTTGAAGTAAAATGTCATGATCAATGATGTCAAAAGCTGTTGAGAGATCTAAAAATAATCCAATAGGTGCCTCGTTTTGATCTAATGATGAGGCGACATCTTTAAGAAAAGAAAATATAGCTGTTTCCGTTGATTTTGATTTTCTAAATCCATGTTGGCAATCTGAAAGCGCGTCGTGTTTAGTGAGAAAGGTTTCCATTCGTACGTAAACAAGTCTCTCTAATATTTTTGAAAAAACTGATAGAAGAGAGATGGGCCGATAATTTTGAATTTCATTTTTGTTGCCTTTTTGAAGAGCGGCTTAATTTTAGCTGTTTTGAAAATATCTGGAAACGTTCCAGTGCATAAAGATGCATTAAATATGTGAGTTAACGGGTGTATAATGGCATACGCACAAGTCTTTAACAAAGAATCTGGGAATTCATCTAAACCGGACGAATATTTATTTTTAAGTTTACTGATTATTTTGAGAATTTCATAGGAAGAAGTTTCGGAAACGAACATTGTGTCTAAAATTTTGGGTGCACTGTCTGTTTTTGAATTTTGTGCCTGAAGACCCTTAGTGAGATCGGCAGCAATTCTCGAAAAGTATTGGTTAAAGAGACTAGCCACTGTTGCCGGATCGTTGACATTTATATCGTTATTTTTTAAAACAACATTCTCTACGGGTTTTCTAGTTGATTTGGTAGTATTTTTTATTATATTCCACATTGATTTTGTTTTATTATTTGAGTTCAAAATATCCTGATCGTTTTTCATGATTTTTGCCTGCCTTATGACTTTTCGTAACAATGTTTTGTATTTTTAAAGTAGATAAGGAAATCTTGAGATACGTCATGACGTTTAGAAATGAAAGAAAGAATTCGCTTGTTTTTACAAGATGTCCTAATCCCTTGTGTTATCCAAGAATTGCTTTTCCGTGAAATATTTAATTTTCGTTTTTGAAGAGGAAAGCAAGTGTTAAAATGAATTGAAAGAGTTGAAAAAAAAGATTTATATTTGTCGTTTGTATCAACAGTATTATAAACCGCTTCCCATGACTCCTGCATCAAGTAGTCTATGAATAATTTAATTTTACTTTTAGTAAACAATCTAGTCATACGTGTATTATTTATTGTGTCAGTGATCGCATTTCTTATAATGGTAAGAATTTGTGCATCATGGTCACTGTATCCTAAATCTTTTGTTTCAACTTCATATCGAGTAGTAGTTTTGTTAATTATAATTTGATCAATTGCCTTCATCGAATTTTGTGTGATTCGTGTAGGTACATTAATTGTAATGTCTAAATTGAAGGAATTAATTAAATTGAGAAACTTTTCTTTCTCGCAAGATTCGACCAGAAAATCAATGTTAAAATCTCCGCATACAACAATGGATTCAAAAGAGCGATTGCTGACTTTGTTAAGTGTTATCTCCAGGTTTTCTAAGAACAAAATATAATCTGCAGTTCTCTTTGTTGGAGGTCTGTAAATGCAAAGTATTATCACTTTTAGTGAAGTAAGATGTACAACAGAAATTTCGAAAATATTTTCAATGGAATACACATTTAATTCTGCCAAGGGGATAGAATCAATATTATTTTTAACGTAAATACAAGAACCACCATACGTAGGACCTTTATGCGATTCTCTCTCTCTACAATAAAAGCCTGCGATTTTCTAAAATGGCTTCAAATGTTTTCTTCGTATCCTTTACTGGAATAGATCTGTAGTAGAGCAATAGGAGCTAAAAATGATTTAGGTTCGATTTTCTTTCAAACCTCTGATATTTCGATAATTGCAAATTTAGAAATAATGCGAGAACGTATTTCCTTATATGTTCCACTATTATGGAAATAAGTTCAAATTTATTTGGATCTGCTGAAGTAGCTGAAATGCATAACTACTTCGATAGTAATTGCAAAAGTTCAGTTCCCGGCCTGGAAGAACTATTTTTTCCGGATGAAAAGACTCGTAGATCCGGGTTTTAGGTCATTGAGGTCAAGGCCGCATTACCCTAACGGGAGCTCTGGATCGGCCTTTGAGACGGAACCTTTATAATACTCCTTTATTATTCAATACAGATTTTGCCTTACGGACGGAACAACTGTAAGTTTTATTTTTTCTTAGAAAGTGATGCCAAACAACTATGAGGTAAGAAAAATATTTTATGCGACTTATATTCATATTTTTCAACAAAATTGTATACAGGAGTTGATTGTGTACGACTCAGTAGTAACTAGTGGGGCTATAACGGCACATACTTTCACGCAGTAATTCTAAATATTCAATTTTCGAAAATTCAGAGATTTCAACGAAAATGAGAACTGCGCCATTCTTTTAAGTTTACCTTGTTCTAACCGTGGAAAGAACAGATTTTATTTAGGGAAAAATTCCTATTTTCAATATTGTAGTTATAGGAAGATGCCGAAAAATTGATCTTTTGCAATTTTCAAAAATTAGGGATTTAAACGAAAATAATACCTCACCTATCTCTCAAGCGTCTTTCACGCTTTCCGAGGCCAACTTTTTTTTTTTTTTTTTTTTTTTTTTTTTTTTTTTTTTTTATAAAAGTTGAAAACGATGTTGAGCTTCATGTAAAGTATCCTTAAAAATCGAAATATCTATTTCAAAATCAGAGGGCATCGTGGTCATTTAAATTGATCAGGGAATATCAATTTTAGGGGGAAATCGGCATAACAAATTAGGCGCTAGCATTGACCACAGATTGACGAACCGGCAGACGTTTTGCGGTCAATCGATTTATTGGTATCTGGGACATACAAAACATGGATTTTGACTTCAGATGTTTAACGAAGTAATTTGCTATAAATAAACCATTTATCCACTTTTTCGTTACCCGGCCCCGACAATAAAGGATTTTCTCCAGAAAATTCGCCGCTTTCCAACGCACGATTACAATGCTTCCTCGCGTGAGGCGAGCGCGCATTGGCCATTTAATCGAGGTGGTTATTGAATAAGTTTCATTATCTTCCTGTGTGTAGCCGGAAACGTTGGTGGTGAGGGCGGGGAGGTGTCTTGTGTTGACGTGGGCGTGGGCGTCGCCCGCGGGCGCGTTGGCCGCTTAATCGAGGTGGCCTTTTGAGCAAGTTGTACTATCTTCTTGTGGGTAGCTAGAGGCAGTGGCGGTGGTGGCGCGGAGGCGTCGTGCGTGGACGTGGGCGTAGGCGTCGCTGACGACCACGTTGACCGCTTAATTGAGGTGGCCGTTTGAGCAAGTTTCACTATCTTCTTGTGTGTAGCCGGAGGCGTTGGTGGTGGCGGCGGCATCGCCCGTGGACGTGGGCATGGGCGTCGCCCACGGGCGTGGGCGCGGGTGTGTCGGCCGCTTAATCGAGGTGGCCGTTTGAGAAGTTCCTCTACCGTCATGTGTGTAGCCGGAGGCATTGGTGTTGGCGGCGGGGCGGCGCCGCGCATGCACGTGGGCGTGGGAGTCACCCGCGAGCGTGAGCGTTGGCGCGGGTGCGTTGGCCGCTTAATCGAGGTGGCCGTTTGATAAGTTCCTCTACTTTCCTGTGTAGCCGGGGGCGTTGGTGTTGGCGGCGGGGCGGCGTCGCGCGTGCACGTGGGCGTGGGCGTCACTCGCGGGCATGGGCGTTGGCGCGGGTGGTTGGCCGCTTAATCGAGGTGGCCGTTTGATAAGTTCCTCTACTTTCCTGTGTAGCCGGGGGCGTTGGTGTTGACGGCGGGGCGGCCTCGCGCGTGCTCGTGGGCGTGGGCGTCACCCGCGGGCGTGGGCGTGGGCGTGGGCGCGGGGGCGTTGGCCGCTGAATCGAGGTGGCCGTTTGATAAGTTCCTCTACTTTCCTGTGTAGCCGGGGGCGTTTATGTTGACGGCGGGGCGGCGTCGCGCGTGCTCATGGGCGTGGGCGTCACTCGCGGGCGTGGGCGTGGGCGCGGGTGCGTTGGCCGCTTAATCGAGGTGGCCGTTTGATAAGTTCCTCTACCTTCCTGTGTGTAGCCGGAGGCGCTGGACTTCCGGGGGGTCGGCGTCGCGCGTTCACGTGAGCGTGGGCGTCACCCGCGGGCGTGGGCGTGGGTGCGTTGGCCGCTTAATCGAGGTGGCCGTTTGATAAGTTCCTCTACTTTCCTGTGTAGCCGGGGGCGTTTATGTTGACGGCGGGGCGGCGTCGCGCGTGCTCATGGGCGTGGGCGTCACTCGCGGGCGTGGGCGTGGGCGCGGGTGCGTTGGCCGCTTAATCGAGGTGGCCGTTTGATAAGTTCCTCTACCTTCCTGTGTGTAGCCGGAGGCGCTGGACTTCCGGGGGTCGGCGTCGCGCGTTCACGTGAGCGTGGGTGCGTTGGCCGCTTAATCGAGGTGGCCGTTTGATAAGTTCCTCTACTTTCCTGTGTAGCCGGGGGCGTTTATGTTGACGGCGGGGCGGCGTCGCGCGTGCTCATGGGCGTGGGCGTCACTCGCGGGCGTGGGCGTGGGCGCGGGTGCGTTGCCCGCTTAATCGAGGTGGCCGTTTGATAAGTTCCTCTACCTTCCTGTGTGTAGCCGGAGGCGCTGGACTTCCGGGGGGTCGGCGTCGCGCGTTCACGTGAGCGTGGGCGTCACCCGCGGGCGTGGGCGTGGGTGCGTTGGCCGCTTAATCGAGGTGGCCGTTTGATAAGTTCCTCTACTTTCCTGTGTAGCCGGGGGCGTTTATGTTGACGGCGGGGCGGCGTCGCGCGTGCTCATGGGCGTGGGCGTCACTCGCGGCCGTGGGCGTGGGCGCGGGCGCGGGTGCGTTGCCCGCTTAATCGAGGTGGCCGTTTGATAAGTTCCTCTACTTTCCTGTGTAGCCGGGGGCGTTTATTTTGACGGCGGGGCGGCCTCACGCGTGCTCGTGGGCGTGGGCGTCACCCGCGGGCATGGGCGTGGGCGCGGGTGTGTTGGCCGCTTAATCGAGGTGGCCGTTTGATAAGTTCCTCTACCTTCCTGTGTGTAGCCGGAGGCGCTGGTGTTTCCGGCGGGTCGGCGTCGCGCGTGGACGTGGGCATGGGCGTCGCCTACAGGTGTGGGCGTGGGAGCGGACGCGTTCGCCGAGGCGCTGGAGCGGCGACTGTGCGCCCTGGCCGACGTACACCTGCGCCTCAGCGAGGCCTGCGACGACCTCGACGCCCTGTACGGCGCCTGCCTCTGCATGGCCGTGGGCGCCGACTGGCTGGGCTGCACCGTCGTCACCTGCGTCTGCTATCTGGGCTTCGCGATCTGGAAGTTCTCCGCTCTGCACATGGCCTACAGGGTCATCGAGGTGGGTCCTCTTTAGTTACATTTTCGGTGTGAAATGTCTTACATTTAGCACGTATGTGAAGGGGATGCCATTTCGTGAAACTAACTTTTATTCAAACATTTTCGTAATACTGATCTGTTTCGTCAACCTAACGCAACTGGAGAAACGATTAGACAATTTTAACTACCGGCTGCCGTTAATAAAGAAAAGTATTACTATTTTGTGGAAATTTTTTACAGAAAAAATTACCTTCGTCGTTAAAGAGATAAGATGTTTGGACCGAGGCCCCCAGCCGCCTCAGAATCGCACTGAAGATGGCCGCAATGCGGCCGAAAACGCTTTCTGCTGAAATAAACAAATACGACAAAACAACGCCTCGATTTCATTTCGATGATGCAAATATCGCGAACTCTACACCATTTCCTACCATTAAGAATACGGCTATGCTGTGAGATCATATAAACAAAACAATGAAAATTTCTGTGTCTATTGATTTTTGTGTATGTGTAGATAAGTAATCTCTTTGTGTTAATTTAATATTTTGTCTTCACCAGCCCTGCTCCATAAAGGTTGATCGTCTAGAGCATGTTATTTTGAAAGGTTACCCAATTCTGACGTTTCGTGGCAAGGTATTTAAAAACTCACCAGCCTAGAACGATAAGCCTAATTTCTATTAAAATGAGTTGGAATATCTTTTATGCCTCCTGAGAAAAAAATAAACACATCTCGAGCGCGGGGCGTTTGAAATGTACTTCTTTTTCTGTTAATTCACCCCAAAGAAAGGTTATAATTGTTTACATTCGAGATTAGGCGCCAAATTTGAATTATTTTGGGCGCCTATGTGTAAATAGATGGGAAGAAAAATAAATCAAATTCCATCGGGATTTTTTGGCAAATTTCAGATTCGTAATCAAAACCCCCAAAAACATAAAGGTGAGAACAATGAGAATTTCACCACAGTTTTAGCGAACTACGTAAAAACAGGACTAAATAGGCAGCCAAATTGACGTTTAAATGGTACATTTTCGTGTTGTAGTGATGTCTGATTGTGATGCGACAATATTAACTGCAACGTCGATGATGAAGGGGAGAAGTATAGGAAGAAGAAATCAAACTCCAACAGAACGTTTTTTGACAAACTTCAGTTTCGTTTTCACACCCTCAAAAACACAAAGGAGCAAAAAATCAAAATGCACCACTAAATGTTTTAGAACAGTCTTTTTGAGCACGTAATTACTGGACTATAGTTGGCAGCTGTGCTTCTTGGCGCTGAACTAGTGTTATTTTCGTAATACAATACAGCTAAACACAGCCAAACACAGGAACGAAAAGGCACCTTTAACAAACAGCGCGTTATGGATTTAACAATCCGCCGTCCGATAAGGACAATAAAACATATTTTTTCTTCTAAAAAAATAGTATTTCGAAACGTAATGAGCGTCAAACGGCCGATAACAAAAATAATAGACTCGGTTGATATTAGCTGCTTCTCGGTCGAATTGGGTTAAAATACAATGAGTCTATACTTCAATTAAAACAGTATGCCCATTCAAGATCACAAGCTGAAAAGAAAGAGGGACCCTATCAATCAATTAGGAGCATGAAAACCAAAACATTAAGCCGTGACAAAATTCGCGATTGGATGACAGTGTCCCCTTTCCCTGCCAGGTTGGTTGGTGGTTCCGGGCGAGTCAACAGCTGAGGTCATTAGTCCCGTAAGTGTAGTGCATATTTTTCCTCGGGAGATGGCGGTGATTTTCCTCCAATGGATGGCAAGATGCGACGCCGACCTACCGTCGGCTAGTGGGGTTTCCCCCTAACCAGGACTCTCCCACCAGCGGGGCACCGCCCCAGTCGGGACAAGCTCTAAGCTCCCGACCGGTCTCCCGGAATATGTGGTAGTGTAGTGCATGTTAGTGTAAGTGTGTGTGTAAGGGAAGAGGAAGGACAGGTCGCGCGCAGTCCGTGGCCCGAGCGATCAGAGCAGCCGGCCGCTAGAATTCTCCTCCAGACAGCGACTGAATTCGACCTAGCTGAAAAGCTAGTGTCGAAAATCCTGCCGCCGTCAGGACTCGAACCTAGAACCTCCCGGTCAGAGGCGCTGCAGCGACATCAGTTGGTGCACTGAGCTCCCGCTCCCGGTCAGCTCGTGACTTAGAAGGGTCTTAGAGTTTTAATGGGAGTGCGCTTGTGCGTCGTCAGGGGCTGCACGTGGTGGCGTGCGTGTGGACGGCGTGCTGGGCCAGCGGCGCGGCGGAGGGCGAGGCGCGGCGCACGGCGCGGGTGCTGGGCCGCGTGCTGCTGCGGCCGGGCGCCCACCCCCACGGCCCCACGGGCGCGCACCTGCTCCGCTTCCAGCGCCAGGCCCTCGACGCCGCGCCGCGCCTCTCCGCCTGCGGCCTCTTCCGCCTGCGCCCGCGCTTCTTCTGCGCCTTCCTCACCTCCGTCTTCGCCTACGCGCTCGTGCTGGTGCAGGTGGGCCACTACGTGTGAACGTCCGCCGCCTGCCTCACCTCCGTCTTAATTTACGCACTCGTGCTGTGCTGGTGGGCCATTACGAGTGAACGCCTACCGCCTTCCTAACCTCCGTCTTCGCCTACGCGCTCGTGCTGGTGCAGGTGGGCCACTATGTGTAAATACCCGCCGCCTTCCTCTCCTCCGTCTTCGCCTACGCACTCGTGCTGTGCTGGTGGGCCATTACGAGTGAACGCCTACCGCCTTCCTCACCTCCGTCTTCGCCTACGCGCTCGTGCTGGTGCAGGTGGGCCACTACGTGTGAACGCCCACTACCTGTCTCACCTCCGTCTTCGCCTACGCGCTCGTGCTGGTGCAGGTGGGCCACTACGTGTAAATGCCCGCCGCCTTCCTCTCCTCCGTCTTCGCCTACGCACTCGTGCTGTGCTGGTGGGCCATTACGAGTGAACGCCTACCGCCTTCCTAACCTCCGTCTTCGCCTACGCGCTCGTGCTGGTGCAGGTGGGCCACTATGTGTAAATACCCGCCGCCTTCCTCTCCTCCGTCTTCGCCTACGCACTCGTGCTGTGCTGGTGGGCCATTACCAGTGAACGCCTACCGCCTTCCTCACCTCTGTCTTCGCCTACGCACGAGTGATGGTGCAGGTAGTTCACTACGTGTGAATGCCCCCGCCTGCCTCACTTCCGTCTTCGCCTACGCGCTTGTGCTGGTGCAGATGGGCCACTACGTGTGAACGCTAACTGCCTGCCTCACCTCTGTCTTCACCTACGCACGTGTGATGGTGCAGGTGGACCACTACGTGTGAACCATTGCCGCCTGCCTCACCTCCGTCTTTGCCTACGCGCTCGTTCTGGTGCAGGTGGGCCACTATGTGTAAATGCCCGCCACCTGCCTCATCTCTCTCCGCATTAGCACTCGTGCTGTGCAGACAGGCCACTACATGTGAACGAACAATCGCCACGAGTCTCTGCCTTCCACTCCTCCGTCTTCGCCTACGCACTCATGTTGGTGAAGCTAGACGACTACCTTTAAACGCATGCCGCCTTCCTCACATGTGTCTTTGTCTGCGCACTCGTGCTGGTGCAGGTGGGTCACTACGTATGAACGCCAACTGCCTACCTCACCTCTGTCTTCGCCTACGCACGTGTGTTGGTGCAGATGGGCCACTACGTGTGAACGCCCGCCGCCTGCCTCACCTCTGTCTTCGCCTACGCGCTCGTGCTGTGCTGGTGGGCCATTGCGAGTGAACGCCCCCTGCCTACCTCACCTCCATCTTCGCCTACGCGCTCGTGCTGGTGCAGGTGGGCCACTACGTGTGAACGCCCGCCGCCTGCGTCAAATCCGTCTTCGCCTACGCGCTCGTGCTGGTGCAGGTGGGCCACTACGTGTGAGCGTCCACCGCCTTCCTCTCCCCCGTCTTCTTCTACGCACTCGTGCTGTGCAGACAGGCCACTACGTGTAAATGCCCACCGCCTGCCTCACCTCCGTCTTCGCCTACGCGCTCGTGCTGGTGCAGGTGGGTCACTACGTGTAAATGCCCACCGCCTGCCTCACCTCCGTCTTCGCCTACGCGCTCGTGCTGGTGCAGGTGGGTCACTACGTTTAAATGCCCGCCGCCTGCCTCAAATCCGTCTTCGCCTACGCGCTCGTGCTGGTGCAGGTGGGTCACTATGTGTAAATGCCCACCGCCTGCCTCACCTCCGTCTTCGCCTACGCGTTCGTGCTGGTGCAGGTGGGTCACTACGTGTAAATGCCCGCCGCCTGTCTCACCTCCGTCTTCGCCTACGGGCTCGTGCTGGTGCAAGTGGGTCACTACGTGTGAACGCTAAGTGCATGCCTCACCTCTGTCTTCACCTACGCACGTGTGATGGTGCAGGTGGACCACTACGTGTGAACCATTGCTGCCTGCCTCACCTGCGTCTTCGCCTGCGTACTCGTACTGTGCTGGCGGGCCACTATGTGTGAACGAACAAAGGCCACGCCTCTCCGCCTTCCACTCCTCCGTCTTAACTTACGCACTCGTGCTGTGCTGGTGGGCCATTACGAGTGAACGCCTACCGCCTTCCTCGTCTCTGTCTTCGCCTAAGCGCTCGTGTTGGTGCTGGTGGGCCATTACGAGTGAACGCCCGCTGCCTACCTCATCTCTGTCTTCGCCTACGCACTCGTGCTGGTGCTGATGGGCCTCTACGTGTAAGCGCCCACAGCCCTCCTCATCTCCGTCTTTGCCAACGCCCTCCTGCTGGTGCAGGTGTACCACTAAATGTGACCGAACAATGGCCACGCCTCTCCGCCTTCTTCACCACCGTCTTTGCCTACGCATTCCTGCGGGTGCATGTGGGCCTCCATTTGTGAACGAACACTTACCACGCCCCTACGCTATTCTCATCTCCGTCTTTGCCTACGTCCTCGTGCTTTCACCGGATTGCTCCCTCGGTCTTCGTCTAAGCTCTCCAATATGTGGGCCATCACTTGCTGGTAACCCAGCTCTGCGCTTGCATCTCTTCACTCGATAACGATCATTAACCTTTGAGACTGCTGATCTTTGAGTAAGCGCAGTCTGATGAGCAGGCCTCATGGCCTGAGTCTCGCCACGTAAAATAAGGCATTCATACATTCAGTTAGAACTAATAGCTCAATCGTTGTGGAGAGGCCCTGCGCGGCACTCAGCCGTGGGAGGGATCTGATTTTGTTCGTCGCAGAAACGTTTGATATTTCTTTTAATGCTTATTACTGTCAAATCTTATTCTTCTTCTCCGAACATAGTTAATAGGAAAAATATGATAATGTTCAAATTGCAATTACAATACACTGGTATTGATTCACTTGGAAACAAAGACAATTGGTAAGACGTTTTTGTCAAATATCACATTGCAAAAAAGATGCCATAACATGCTACATTATCGTTAATTGTAATTAATAGTCTGTAAATTCACTTGATGTGTCGTCCCGTATTTTTGTTGGGTTTACTGAAAGTTAGAGTATGCTGAAAGCTAGTTTTTCATACACAATAGCGGTGTTTCAGGATCATTGTATAAATCTAACTTCTAACAGAAACATGATTTTAATAAATGTGATTAGAGAATGAGAATAACTCTTTTCGTCGTCGCAAGAAGTGGGTAGAAGTAGGCGGAGAGCAATTTCAACATTTCTTGTAAGGTTCTTGGGATGTATTGTAGAGTGCTGTCTTAGCAGGGCCCGTCATACGATGTGATTCCGCAGATTCAAGTGCTCATCACCCGGAAGCCAATAGCACCGCAAAGCCTTTTTAAATATACATATTTAATAAGGTATATTTATTTTAATTTCAACAATTGTTTAATTGTAGAGTGATTATTTCTGAAGGGAAATTGATATTTATGAAAGATAAAATTTTTATTTATTATACGGGAAAGGAGGGTGAGATGGCGAAGTGTGAAAGATGATGAATTTGTTATTTCTCTAACGTACTCATAAGCTCTAGCTTCTGCCTTGTGAGACCTCTGACGACGGACATTGTATGTCACCTGAAAAAATCTAAATCTGATCACACTCTGAGCCGTGATCGACGCAAACGTGATTTGGAAAGTAAAGCTGATAAAGTTTGGTCTTCACAGCCTAAGAAACTGCACGTCTAAGTTCTTTCAACTGATCCCTAAAATATTCTAAAAATTCAACTCAAAATGTACAAAGTCAGTTAAATGTATGTTGTTTGTAATGAAGATGAGGCAAATGAAGATATATTCTGAAAGTTTATAAAATTTTGAAACAGGCATTTGCCTCCAGAATTGAAAAAATTCCCAGAGTTTAGGAGATATTACTGATAAATATGTTTCAAAACAAAATGGCGAGGTGGGGTAAGATGATGAACAACACTGCGGGTAAGGTGACTAGAACTTCGAAATTCATTTGACCGGTCATTCTTTAATAGATTCATTTTTTATAATATTGATTTTATAATCCATTTTGGGTTGCAATTATTGATTTCTTTAATTCTAAACTCCAATTCGTGTTTTTTTCTTCTTTAGGCAATGTGTCAGAACATGTTTTGATCATACATCAGGAAAAGTGATAGGGGAAAGTGAGATAGGGATGCAGTGGAAGCAGCTATTTTAGAAGAAATATATTATAACCGAAACCTTAATAGCGTAAAGGGAATCATTTCAACTCCTAAGGCAGTTATACCCATTCTCGGTCACGTAAGTTTTAATACGCTGTGATTCATCTATATGCTTGAATATGTAACATATAGTTGTGTTATTCTTCAACTTTTTAAAATAATACACACTTTAATTTATTCATCCATTACCTTTTCTTTGTTGAAGATTCTAATTTCGCGATGAGAGTATTTTGGGACCAATATTTGGAAAAGTTTCTGGCTTTGTAGTGACTGATTTTGTCACTCAACACATGGCAAAATGCAACAAACTAAACTTCATATGACCCACAGCACTATACCAAATCCACTGTGCTTGACGTGCGAGAGAGCACGCAAGAACAAATAAATCTGGTGTGGTTTGGAACTCTTAATGGGGATACGGAACGAGTTTGAAGTCAAACATTTTTGGTATTTTATTTTTCCTAAATCTCCATAATTTTCTCTTTAAAACGATGTTTGAATTATGTAGTCATCACTCTTACAAGTATTTTTTATTTCTTATATGAGAAGCATTGGGCCTAGTTGTTGGCTCCAATATTTTTAGCTACAGTTACATAATGTAGCGCATAAATACTGAAATAATATAATACTGAAAGACGTATACAGGCAGAAAGTAGTGAAGCTCACCAACACAAGAAATATAACAAAAGGACGTAGTTATTGGAAAATAAATTTTCTGAGGACGTAAGTTATCGAGCTGACTTGTTCTGAGGGTTGCATGTTTCAAGTCCATATCACGAAAGTTTCTATTTTTAATACTAAATGTACCTTTTCAGATGACATTTGTAATAGGAAACTGAGATTTTCAGGAGTTATTAATAAACGTCTCCATTTTTTAATTTTTTCTGGTTACTTTAGTAGTACCCATTCTGCAGAGCTTTATTTACTAGAAAAGTGGTAAAAATAATAGTATTATGGGGAAATATTTAAATCTACAAAAAACATAGAACATTTTTCAAAATAGTTATTTTAATGTTTAAGAATGAGATATCTGTTGCCTGTAAAAATTTCATAAGTCTAACTTTAATAGATTCTGAGCATTTTACTCAAACATTTAACATTACCAGGATATGGCATTCCGTATCCCTTATGTAATTGTATAATTCACTCTACTGGGTAAAAATATTACAGAATACACGGGGCAAAACCACAACAATTATAGGTAGCTTTTGTATGAACTGGAATAGTTTATTTATCAATAAATGGTCAAAGATGCTAGGTCTTCTGTGCCGGCTTATTTTTTGTTAAATAAGATTCAGCACTACATTTTCAGTTTACATGAAGCATCGTTATTAAAATTACTGATTTTACCAGTTACACGGTTACAGAGTTACATGGTTATTTCTCTTTAATTCTCTCACAAGAGCCCGACTATGTATGCTGATTATGCCGCATATGAAAATTCCACTTATTTGAAATTTTGCAATTGATTAATCAAACAAAGTATTTTGACGTACACTTACCTTGAAAATAAAGACACAGACTCAATGTTGTTTTATGTGAATTTCGAAGGCCAAATGTCGGATTCTCGACGCAACTGACGAAGACCTTTCAATAGGTGCAGGTCGAAATCTAGCCTCATATTTTTTCTATAGATAAATGTTAACAATTGTTTTGTACTATGAAAAAAAAATAGCTGCCGTTAAACACTAGAAATCACTGAAATAAAAATATAAAAGTTCCACTCTTTTCACCATTCAAATCGTTGTTTGCACGGGGTGCAGCTCTCGCTACAGTGAGCGAATATGAGAAATTAAGGGCAGCAAAATATTACTATTAACATTGTTCATAACAATGCCGCTCAACACAAAACCTATTCTTCCGGGCACTAGTTCTTCGACACTGCAAAGCAGAAACACGATGTGCTGAAAAAATGTCCCGGCGGCATGAGTGTATGGTTAAAATTGGTTGAAACTCTTAGATTATTTTTGTCAAAGACACATCAATGTATTAGTATTCTGTTGAATGCGTTTGGTATAGACCCCGGTAAACCGTCATACCAATTTTAGATCATAATCCATCTTGGTGCCACCTGGTGAATTATCGCGAAAAACAAAAATGCTTGTGACTGTCACTGACAAGACGGCATTGAGCGACTCGGAAACCAATGACTGGTTGATTAAAATTGCTGTAACCAATAAACCAATCATCGCCTTTGGAGCCACTTAAAGCTGTTTTGCTGAAAACGCCGCATATTGTCAGTGGGTGCTTATGATGAAACTGCATTTGTGGCGAAATAGCGGAATTTTTTAAATTAAATGTAAATATCACTTAAGTAATTTTAAAAATTTTAAAGTATATTGCAAGTAAAATTTTTAAATTTAAATTGAATTGCTTTAATCGAACTGTATAATTGTAACTATTAATTGATGTATACTAGATTAATTGGCCTAAATATTATAGATTCAATTTTACCTATTAATATAAAATTATTTAGTTTTTATTTAGTCAAAAACAGTAAAAACTGTAAATAATTATGGGGGAGAAGATCATTATTATTGATTGCCATACTAATTGCAACGAATATTTAGTAACTAACTACTAAAAAAATAAATCCACGGATTTACTGATACCCCGGTATCAGTGAAGCGCAACAGCGCACTGTCTTTTTTCGCTCCACATCTAATTAGTGAATATCTTTCAATAAAAAAAAATCAGGACCGACTTCGACCTATATCTGTTGAAAGGTCCCTTGTGAGAATCACGCACGCTTATACAATTGTTTACGTTGCCTGTATAAGTTCCTTTGTACTACATATCCTATTTGCCCAGATGACTTGCGGATTGGCGATTATCATTCTTCGTTGCTCCATGAGTCTCATCTGGCCCACTCGGGTAGAAAGTCAAATCCATCTCGCTGGTTACGATAAGGGATACGAATCCATCATTTCGCCTATTGAAAGGGTAAAGCCTCATTCACAATGCAAACTTAAACATACCGTAATGCTGTAAACATAGCCGTAAAATTTACACGTAAAACAAGCATTCATAATGACGAACGTAAGCTGAAACGTAAGTTTCGCCTGAACCAATCAGAATTCAACGTACTGAAACTTGATCGATTCGTTTTTAGCACGGTGGAAAGTTCTTTCCACCATAGTTTCGAGGTTTTTCTTCGATATTTCTATCGATTTGTCTTTATATATATGCGAGTAGCTGTTGTAGTAGTGCTCGCGTTTCCTTCATCGTATAAACCAGGATTCTCTCGTACCGAATTCACGAGTAATTCGTCGAATATAATTAGTTTATTCGCCATGTCAAGTTAACGTCACAATAAAAATTGCCCAAATTCTTACTATGAATTCATTACACGCACCAAAACTGTTCGCAAACTAGTTTTCTACATTACAATAACAAAATGACATAACCATAAACTATCTCAACGCATTCAGAAATCGACCTTCCACGCTGCTCTCTGATTGGTGTTCGGTAGAATTCCTACGTAAACTTAACGTAAAAGCTTGGAGCTTGTGAACTATTTAGTTTACGGACTTACGTCTACGGTTACGTCAAGGCATTGTGAATGGTCTCGCTAGTAACCCATTTGTAGGTTTTGCCGCTACGTTACGTTTACTACTCGCGCAACTTTTCTTGAACGATGACCTTGCTTCCTCCTCCCTTGCGCAAGAAACAGTTGAAGGCCAAAGCTCGCAGCGAGCAATGATGACAACATTCCAAGCATTAAAACTTTGTTGGTGCGAAACAGAAGCTAGTCAAAGCTAGTTGTTTCACAGTCGAGAACTCCTGTTCCGCTTTATTACTATTATCTAAAGAAATGGCTGAGGCAGGTCCAGGACCTTCAAGAGAGGCACCTAAAACACCTATCTAGTGTCGCTGCTGTTGCCTACCCAGAGCGATGATCTGGCCGTACACGTAGCAGGTTGACTTTGATTTTCCAGAGGTTAGCAACACTGTAAATACTCTAGTAGCCGACTTTGTGAGTAATCCCCCTACTCCTCCCGCATTTCTTCAATCCATCGTTCAAGAAAAGTTACGCGAGTAGTAGTTTGCATTGCGAATGAGGTCTAAAAGGGTGCCGCTCAGCACCGCGTGGCGACGGTCTCCTGGGGCGTGGCCGCGGCGGTCGCCGCCGGCGCCAGTGCTACGTTCCCACGCCGCCAGCGCGCCACGTGCGCACGTGCACGCTCCCACGTGCCGGCGTCCACGCTGAGCGCCAGCACGGCGGCGGCGCGCGCCAAGTCGAGCGCGGTGGCGGCCAGGCTGAAGGCGAACGCGCTCTGCAGCGACGCCTCCCACGTGGCCACGAAGGAGTCTCCCAGCGGCGGGTGCGGCCGCGCCGCCCACGCCGCCGCCTCCGCCGCCAGCGCCACCAGCTGCGACAGCACCAGCAGCTGCGCCCTGCCACGGTCAGCAGGTTAGAGGTCGTTAGGTCCAGGGGTGGCTTGTAGGGTAGTGCCAGTGTGCCATGGCACCACCGACCAAAAGGAAGGAAAAGAAATGTTTCGCCACAATGTGTGTGTAAAATATCCTTTTTTCAAAATACTTTTCGTTATAGTAATTCATTTGAATGAGCGCTTCGTCATTCGATGCTAGATATAGATATTTATTATTTCTGGAGGTAGGTTTATGCAACCTGGTAGCAGACACTACAATTTACACATTACAATTACGAATATCAACACAATGTAACTTTCAATTATTTTAACACATGATAATTATAATATAAAAATAATGTCAACAATAAGAGTGATAATAACAATAATATAATTAATTCTACATTTTATGGCTGGCATGCACAGTTATTTTAAACTATTAAATGTACGACTACATGACTTTTTAATTCCACTGCACTACACTTCACAACACGTCACCACATTTCAATACAATACTACTTTGAATGATGCTCTATCAATATTCTCTTCAAACGCACAGAGCGTAATGCTATCTGTCGGCTTCCTGCTGAACCTCTGAGCCACCTACGAATTGGCACCATGTCTGCCCATTTAACTCTGTATAAAGAACGCTGAATTGGTTTCTATGCATCTCTTATGTATCACACGGTACCAACGTGGAAGTGGCACAATAGCTATTGTTCTGCTCAACAGAGTGCGCACTATCTTCATCGAGCAGACTATCTCTCGCCCAGGATGACCCCGATGTCCTGATATTTCGCACATGGAGAGGCGGCGTACGCCGTGGGCGTAAGGCGAGCTCAGAAAGCTGTGACCTCTTAAGATTACTGTGGACGCTCAGGCTTTAAGGCTGAGAATTTTTATTTGCTCTTTTTATTTTTAGTTTGTTTTCAGTTTAATCTTCATTATAAATTAATAGACACGGTAACTGAAAAATTAAATTTTTTTATTCATGAATTTTATTTTAGAGATTACTAAACCACTTTTAAAACATAATGGTTAAGAACATTGATGTTTAAATAAATTAAAACATTGATGTTTAAAAACATAATGGTTTTTGATCGATGCTTTTTTAACATCGATGTTTTCATTTTGAACATCAATAATTGGTAACATCGATGTTTTTTATAGATGTCGCATCACTCACTTGTAACCGCCCATATGTCGGTTCCATTGATTTTTGAGAAGCACCCGAGAACGTCAAGACACGACAAGATGCAATTATAGTGTTACCGAATTGCAAGAGATCGCGCCAGCAGTAAATGGTATCCCTCGCAAGAATTTATTAAAGTTTCTGAAGGCACTCGCGTAGAATAGAACGAGAACCAATAAAAAATCACCCTTGAAAATATCAGCACTAGCGCAAAGCACCGCTACGAAAAGCTCTTTCTTTTGCTGCCGACCGCCGATCTTGACGCACCGAATTTGTTCGTGTTGGACGGAGAGGAGAATTCGCCGTATTTCGACGATAAGAAGCTTGAAAAAGGTAATTCGTCTCATCATGTTAAAATAACGATACCAAATATGAGAGAATTGAGAATTTTAAATCATGAATATTCTGATAAATTCACGTGAACGCATTACGTAGAAATATACTATTTTTCTATCAACGAGGAAATAATATATTTCAACGTTCAAGAACGTATACTGAAGTAGAAAGCATGTACTATAGGAAATGCTTCTTTCTATTTCCAGCTTTTTTTCTGTTTTTCGTCTTGGCTTACCACGAAAGAAATTCATTACGCGGAGATATTGCAGTCATATTGTTTAAAATTCGTAGGACTGTGGTAGCGATTCACGGGAGGACGTGTTCGCCGAAGCAAGGGGTTGCCACGACCTTGAAAGGATCTGGGTCGCCGTCACCGCTCCAAGCTGTGGAAATATTTCTTCGAGACGACGTGTCGTGAGTCAGAAAACTTCACTAGACATTCTCAAAAAAAAGAACTGTTTAAAGAAGCGAGAATTATGCTACAGAGATAGAATTCACTTCACTTACAGACGTAGATAGTCGAGTAATTATATTAAAATCATTTAAATGTAATCTTTTACAATATTGCAGTCGTAAAAGGAAGCCAGACAGCTAATTCCTGTAAAGAATTGTAAAAACCTATTTTTTTCATTTTTCTATTAAGGATAATATTTGTTCTCTTAGTGTGTGTTTTGAATTTATTGTTTAATCGTTTTCAAATTGTTCAGAACCAATAATTAGTAAAAGATCTATCATTAATCGTACGTTCATTGCATAACGACATTTTTTTCTTTGCTGGCTAAAATTGTATAAAGCAATAATCCACGTGAAAGTGAAACGTCTTGTATATATTTCATTCACTATTCAAGTGACAATTTCCTTGAAAGTGTATGTAAAGGGTATTTTGGTATGTTTCTTTTTCAGTATTTTGTGTTTCCATGTATTATTGGCTTGTGTACAGGTATTTTTGTGTTTTTTTTTTTTTTTTTTGTGAAGTGAAGGGTAATATAATTTTGTGTAACGTGTTTGTGCACGTGTTAAAACGCAACTGCAGTTGTTAGGTAATCACGTAATTGCTAAAGGTAGAGCAAGTGATAGAATTTTTCAATGCAATGTGTAAATGCTAGATAAAATTGTATTCAAATATTTAACAGAATATATCTAGAACTCTGTTCATAGTTAAAAGATTAACTTGCCTATGTTTCTTTTATTACAAAAAGCAGGTTAAAAGACGAACCCACTCCTATAGGGCAGTTAGGACATATAAAACCATTCCTAATTTTTGGTGTAATATTGTCATAACAAGTAACAGGTCAAGTAATACTACTAGGTTACTTGAGTGACCCGCTGTAGGCTTTTTAGTGAATATATTGAGAATGTAGCGGTCACAAACTGGCACCACCAATAGAATTTCGTACCGGCCGTCACTGGTTAGGTCTACTAACGGAAGGTCTAATTTTTAAAATCTAATGTCAGGTCTATGAAAACACGTCTAATGAAAATTTAGTTTAATTTTTGAAAATGTCTAATAATATTTGGTGTAATTGTCAAACATGTCTAATGAACTTCGGTCTCATTGATATGGGGTTCACATATCATTACTTCAGTATGTAATTGTCTGACATGAAATCAGAATAGGAATAATACACTTCAATTCAGAAAGTACGTAATTTACATAAAAAGAAACAGATGTTAAAATATTCAGTCTTTATTTTCAGTTGTTGATGGAGAATGGAATTTTAATCTATAGCTCACAGACCGAAGGTATAAGTTGATATCACCACGGTCATTATAATTTTGGTAATTTGCTACCATTCGCTCTACATGCTTTTGATTAATTGCACCAATGTATATTCACAAGCTCTCACGGACCGGCGCGGAAAATACGCAGCGGGTGCGGTTGGGAAGTTCTGCGCTACATGCGGCGACAGAATTCGCAGGTCCGTTCACACCGCAGCGTCAGTTTGGAGCTTGTCTTCCTCAACCGATAAAGAAGAGGCTTCCGCTTCGGGTCATGCAAGGGATAGAAAAGGTCAAAGAGAAAGAAAACGCGTCCAACTGCGAATCAAAATCTGTTGCGGATAAACCCTGTAATTCCGCTGCCGCACCGATCGCCTGTCGTATTCACTTCATGCGGCAACAAACATACCAGCCTGTTAATTACAATATTACCGGCTGTGTAACTCAGAAATAGCATTGATAAGCGGCTGGTGGGATAAGGTTCTGATGGTCTAGTGTAGAGTCGTGGTCCGCTGTCGAAATGTTAGGGTTGCCAGTCGTCCTCCACTTGGAAGGACAGCCCCTCATTGACGTCAACTGGCTTCTCGTCCTTCTTTGTATTTTAAATATCCTCCTTTTAGTACATTTTTCACATTTTTTGTCATTTATTTTCTCACATGACTAACATCTGCTACGCTGTATCGTTTATTGTTTAATTTAGAATAGAAAATATGAATATCGTTTTTCTTAACGCTGACACTTGCATTCATGATAGAAGAATATCTCAAATGAGAATTTGACAAAGTTGGTCATGAATGAAAATGATAATAAAAAAAGATTGGGTTATCCTTGTCTCACAAAGGCTATCGAAACGTTTGTCAATCTAGTAACGGAAGCATCAAAATACGTTTGTGAATATATTGCGCGTCATGCGTATTAGATTCTAGAGCAGTTTTGCCATCTTTTGAAACAAAATAAGATTGGTCTTAAGTTTCTTTTGATTGTTTGTCATATTTATATTAATAAAAAGTTCTATGAATTTATTTAAAATAAAACATATTTAAAATAAACATATCTATATATATATATATATATATATATATATATATATATATATAAATATATATATAAAAGAAAGTCGTGTTAGTTACACTATTTATAACTCAAGAACGGCTGTACCGATTTGGCTGAAAATTGGTGAGCAGGAAGCTTAGAGCCAGGAGACGGACATAGGATACTGTTTATCCCGTTCGACAGCGTTCCTGTGTGAGAACGCACGTTTTCGCGTGATTTCGCATGTTAGCGGTCATTGTTGCCTGTTGTAACCCATTGTTGTAACGCCGCACTGATAACAGAAGGCGATAATTATAGCCGCCTTTCGTTCGCCGTTATCTATATATATAAAAGAAAGTCGTGTTAGTTACACTATTTATAACTCAAGAACGGCTGTACTGATTTGGCTGAAAGTTGGTGAGCAGGAAGCTTAGGGCCAGGAGACGGACATAGAATACTGTTTATCCCGTTCGACAGCGTTCCTGTGTGAGAACGCACGTTTTCGCGTGATTTCGCATGTTAGCGGTCATTGTTGCCTGTTGTAACCCATTGTTGTAACGCCGCACTGATAACAGAAAGCGATAATGATAGCCGCCTTTCGTTCGCCGTTATCTATATATACAAAAGAAAGTCGTGTTAGTTACACTATTTATAACTCAAGAACGGCTGTACCGATTTGGCTGAAAGTTGGTAAGCATGCAGCTTAGGGCCAGGAGACGGACATAGGATACTGTTTATCCCGTTCGACAGCGTTCCTATGTGAGAACGCACGTTTTCGCGTGATTTCGCATGTTAGCGGTCATTGCTGCCTGTTGTAACCCATTGTTGTAACGCCGCACTGATAACAGAAGGCGATAATGATAGCCGCCTTTCGTTCGCCGTTATCTATATACATAAAAGAAAGTCGTGTTAGTTACACTATTTATAACTCACGAACGGCTGTACCGATTTGGCTGAAAATTGGTGAGCAGGAAGCTTAGAGTCAGGAGACGGACATATGATACTGTTTATCCCGTTCGACAGTGTTCCTGTGTGTGAACGCACGTTTTTGCACGTTTTCGCGTGATTTCGCATGTTAGCGGTCATTGTTGCAACACCACAATCATTGTTGTAACCCATTGTTGTAACGCCACACTGATAACAGAAGGCGATAATGATATCCGCCTTTCATTCGCCGTTATATCTATATATAGTCGTGTTAGTTACACAATTTATAACTCAAGAACGGCTGTACCGATTTGGTGAGCAGGAAGCTTAGAGCCAGGAGACGGACATAGGATACTGTTTATCCCGTTCGACAGCGTTCCTGTGTGAGAACGCACGTTTTTGCACGTTTTCGCACATTTGCGCGTGATTTCGCATGTTTTCGCGTGATTTCGCACTTTTCGCGTGATTTCGCACGTTTTCGCGTGATATCGCGGGTTTTCGCACCTTTTCGAGGGTTTTCGCACGTTTTCATGCGTTTTCGCACGTTTTCAGGCGTTTTCGTATGTTTTCGCGTCTTTTCGCCTAAGTTTTCTGTGCAGAAGCGTTCTGCAATGGAGAACAAGCAAGCAATCAAGCAAGCAAAGATACAAGTGGAGCTAATAAAAGCGTGTTAAAAAGTAAAGTGAAGTATAATTAACAATGCCGTGACCAAGACGATCGAATCTTTCCCGACAAAGCCGTAATGCAAGAAGGATACGAAACATTGCTAATGAAAGGACTGAAGAAGAACAAGGAATTGCACGTGCAGAGCGCCGCGTTAGTATGGCTCGACTTCGTGCTTCTCAATCACAAGAGTAACTGTGCCTGGCTTACCACCGCACAATTTACGCCTAAAAGTTGGCTCCATAGTAATCATGCTTCGAAACATAAACCAACCAAAACTGTGCAACGGTACGCGTTTGGTGGTTAGAAAATTGATGAACAATGTAATTTACGCGACGATACTCAAAGGAAAATTCAAAGGTGAGGAAGTTCTCATTCCGAGGATCCCGATGATCCCAACCAATATGGCGTTTCAATTTAAAAGACTTCAATTTCCGATCCGTCTTGCATCCGCCATGACCATCAACAAATCACAAGACCAATCCTTGAAAGTTTGTGGTTTGAATCTAGAATATCCATGTTTTTTCCATGGTCAATTATATGTGGTATGTTCACGGGTCGGAAGATCATCTGTGTTCTTTGTTTTTGCGCCTGATAATAAAACAAAAAATGTCGTGTATCAAAAGGTACTTAACTGAAGAGTGCAACCTATGCACCAAAATACAGGAACAATAATGAATGATTAATCTACTTAAATTTTTTATTTGTATTTTCTAATAAACAATTTAACTTAATAAATTCTAAAATCTGCTTATTTATTGCCTTTAACAGCCGGTCCCTATAATTATAGCTTTGTATTTCTCTCTTAAACAAAAATCAATTCCAAAAAAACGCTCTGCTACGTAATAGATTTTTTAATTATCTATTTAATACCAGAGCGTTTTTTGAAATTCTTCTTTGTTCGAGAGAAATACACAAATCTGCAATTGCTTTATTATCACGAGTGCAACAAGGATAGTACAGTTTCTCACAGTGAGTGCGATGTGAGAAAAAGATGGCTGTTAAGGCGGAACAGAGTTCGCCGGGTCAGCTAGTCTATATATATGGTGATGACAACGGGTGAAAAAGGACGAACACAAATACAACCATGCCCGAGGCGGATTTATATATATATATATATATATATATATATATATATATATATATATATATATATAATCAATAAAATGCTTTAAAAAATTCCCTAAAAGCAAGAAAAATAACGTAAAAATCTTATGAAAACCGGTTCGGATGAACAACTCAAGCTGTTGAATACGTTACTGATTTAATCGAGGCTTCTTCCATTCGTTCGAGTGAACTCAACTTGCAAACTTTTGGTTTGGACTGTTCTTTGCCAGGAAATCTGTCTTTAGTTATCTCGAAATCGATTGAACCGGCAATGGCGTTGATATACGTCACAACAATTCCATACTCATAACGGCTGTCAAAATTTCTGAGCGAACCAATGGAATAGGCTACTGAGTAATTCTGTGACGAACATTTGTTGCATCTCGTAAATATTATTTGAAGTACGTAACATTAAAAATGACATTAAAATCGACGAAATCTGCAAAAAAAGCATTAAAAATGACGGAACAAAGGTAAAAAATGACTTGTTAACCGAAAAATGCAAAATAATGACATACAAACGAGTCACTTCCTTTAATAATAACATTAAAAATGAATGTCTATACT
>BLKR01002486.1:0-193622 GCA_011170035.1 Teleogryllus occipitalis
AAATAAATAAATAAATGACTAAATAAATGACTAAATAAATAAATAAATAAATAAATAAATAAATAAATAAATAAATAAATAAATAAATAAATAAATAAATAAATAAATAAATAAATAAATAAATAAATAATAAAGCAAACGCGCCGCGCGGAGAGCGGTGGCGCGCGAGGTCGCCCAAGGCCACCTGGGATGAACGGCGCGGCGCGGCGCGGGGCGGGGGGCGGGAGATCTGGGCCAGTGTTGCGTCACGCGGTTTCTCTCTGCAGGCGGAGGGAGGGGGCGCTCGGAGAAATGCTGCTGCGGTCAAGACGGGCCGACAGGTGCGACGGCGAAGGCGGCGGTGGTGGGGGCGGCGGCGGCGGCAGCGGCCGCTGTGCAGGTGATAGCGGCCACCACACACCCACGTCATTTCCTCGATTCATCATTGGGCGCTCCGCGGTCAGCTGATGTGAATAAAAATGAATTTCAAGTCTGGAGTACTAAAAGCATTTACTACCAAGCAGGAACCGGAAAAGATGGCTCAGGGCATCAACTGTCACTGTAGTGTCGCTGGCCGGGAGATCCTAGGGTTTTCGACACTAGCTTGACAGCTAGGTCGAATTCAGCCGCTGTCTGGAAGATAATTCAAGCGGCCGGCTGCTCTGATCGGTACTTTTCCGTGGTTTATCCGATCAACACCAGGCAAATGTCGGAGCAGTACCTAATAAACAGGCCACGGACCGCGCGCGATCTTTCCTTCCTCTTCCTTGTCCTATCCTCCCCCCTCCCCCCCCACACACTTACACTACTACACATGCCGGGAGATTTGTCGGAAGCTTAGAACTTGTCCCGGCTGGAGCAGTGCCTCACTGGTGGAAGATATCTGATTGGGGAAAACCCCGCTAGCCGACGGTACGTCGGCACCGGATCTGGCCAGCCAGGGGGAGAAGATAACAGCCACCTCCCAAGCAAAAACACTAACTACACTTACGGGACTAATGACCATATTAGTTGACACTACCGGAATCACTGTAATCATGCAAACGGAAGAATTTACTTGTGTTATGAATAACCTAAAACTTTTACTGCGAAGGAAATTCTGGAAAAATAAATAAATAATTCCTGGAGAATTCTGGATATTCAGTACTTTCTCGACTCATGCGTAGGGATCTTTGAGGTTAGGTTTGCTGTGGTTTCGCATCGGATTTCCAAGAGATAAAAAACTAATTTCTCCGAAGAAACTGCTTGGAAAGACTATTCGCACTATTCATACATGTAGTTTGTGAAAATGGTTCGAAATCGCAATGAAACAATAAAAATGTCGCAACTCGCGAGCGTCAAGGCCAGAAAAGAAACTGCATACTGCGGTTCGGTTTTCCACAAACTTGCTTAGAACTGAATAAACAGTTTTCTTTTCAAACTTAAGACCGAAAATCTGTTTCTTATTTAATTCTTATGTTGAAGAAATTCAATAATCCGCATAAATTATAATAGAAATAAATTATAAGATAGAAATAAATTAAAGATGACTTTTAGTATTGAAGAGTTTTATTTCTTTTCTTCAGCGTCCGCGATTGTCTTTAGAAACCACGTCCTTAGAAAAAGAAAATAATTCTTGCTCAAGAGTTTCAGCTACAGGACTGCAGTAGGTTTTGGGTACTCGTAAATTCAAGAATACAGCTACAATTATTGCCATACGGTTATTATATTTCCATTTGCATATTCAAGCGTGACATACATACGAATTCTGTTGTTTCGACCACACCTACATGCCCTGATCTTGACAGCAAACATTTGCGAAGTGTGGTCGCAATAGTGCTTATAATATTTGCAGAATTTATTTATGAAATGAAGTATAAACTCAATTTTATTCACATTATTTTAAGTAAATGCTGGAAAAATAAGTTCTTATAATGAGATTAAGTCATTAAAGGAAATGGTATTTACTAAAAAAGGAAATTTTATTGATCAAAACATACGAATTTACTACAAAAGCTTCAAATATAATCATTTACTTACTTTTAATCACATGACTTTGGATCACCGTCGGGACTGGAACCCAAGAACCTTCCGGTCAGAGGCACTGCATTAACCTCATTTGGTGCCCTGAACCATGTAACATGTACTCTGATGTAGACAACAGTTGTACAACAGGAGAGACATAGTGAATATTGAACTAGTTCTTCAGTATAAAAAGATGTGGCCGTCTATGAACACGCAAAAGAAACCGGAAGAACAGGAAAAGATCAAAGTATGAATGTCCTTGCCATTCATTCCCGAAAAACTAAAATTATTTTAACCGAACTTCCAGAAAACGATAGCAATGTTTTGGTAAATGCATGTAGCCAGAGCTTGATTTCTGGCGAAACGCGACAGAACGGCGTTTCTATACCTCGGGAAAATATTATTAAAATATATTGTAAATATATAACTATTTCTATAAAATCAATAATCAATTTGCCCGCCCGGTGGTTGAGATCGCTAAGGCAGAAGTGTCGTAGCGATCTCGGAGCGAAGGGTCGCGGGTTCGAGTCCCGCCTCGGGCATGTTTGTATTAATGTTCGTTCTTTCACCCCTTATCAGCATCATTTCGTTTCATCTTCACAGTTACCATAACGTTAACTCCAATAGTGGTCGCTAAAGGTCTAAATGTTGATATAATTTAATTTAGTTAAATAAGAAAAAAATCAATTTGGCGCGCGTGCCGGTACCTAAAATTTTATAAATCAAGCCCCGCCAGAAGCACTAGTTCTTAAATAAACATTTTCCCTTGAATTATCGTACAAGTTATAGTGAGGACAGCTGTTGGCCTTTTCCTTTTCCGTGAATGGCACTGATACATCAATCTAGCCGGCCTTGCTCGCGTCCGTAGTGGCTGATGTTGCTGTAGGGTCTCGTCCGGAGCGCCACCGTCGCGGCGCCGGGGAGTGGGCGGGTGGCTGACTTGCTATTCCGCCCAGAGCGGAGCGGAGCGGGGCTGGGCTGGCACAGGAGGCCTTGGCACGAGGAGCCGCCCCTCCCCCTCCCCCTCCCGCGGGCGAAAGCGCACGCATCAGCGCGTCCCCGCACGCACGCGCTCGGCTCACCGCCTGGACGGCGCTGCACAGCAGGTGGCCGACCTCCGTGCACTCGCCGCCGGACACTTTGCACTCTTTTCCATTGATTGCTTCATTGGTTAGTGATTCTGAGCAAGTCAACGGCTAAGGTCACTTGTCCCGTAAGTGTAGTGCATGCTTTTCTTCGGGAGGTGGCGGTGATCTTCCCCCACTAGATGGTGAGATCCGGCGCCGACCTATCTGCCGGCTAGCACCGTTTTCCCAACTAGGTATCTCCCACCAGCGGGGCACCGCCCCAGCCGGGACAAGCTCTAATCTCCCGACCGGTCTCCCGGAATATGTGGTAGTGTAGTGCACGTTACTGTGTGAGGATAGGAAAAGGACGAGGAAGGAAAGATCGCTCACGGTCCGTGGCCCGTTTGGTAGGGTACTGCTCCGGCATTCGCCTGGTGTTAATCGGATAAACCACGGAAAACTAGCGATCAGAGCAGCTGGCCGCTAGATTTCTTCTCCCAGCAGAGGCTGAATTCGATCTAGCTATTTAACTAGTGTCGAAAATCCTGCCACCGTCCAGACTCGAACATAGGACCTTCTGGTCAGTCACTGCAAAGAGTCACTGCAGTCAGCCGGCTCCCTGAGCCATCTTTGCGGTAGAGTAGGTCAAGTCGGGGAAGGTCGGGAATACACTCATAGATAGGATTCATTCCTTTTCTGTCAGTAGATGCGGGTGATACTTAAATATCCGTAAGTTTAATTTGGAAAGGTTCCAAATCCATATTTGTCTACAATTAAACGATAGATGGTAGCACATATTTCTTGGGTAACAGAATCTATACACAATTTTGCTTTTCAAATGAACTTCGAATTTTGGTTAGTACCAGATCGTCAAATTTATTATTTCATTGCCAAACGAAGCAAATGCCGGAAATGCCACAAAAAGCCTCCGTAGAAGAAAATATAATAATTGAAAATGATTCTGATAATGTAAATGTAGGCTTATATTACGATTTATGATGATAACACCTAGTTAATGTTATGATTCATTATTTTTTTTGATTTTTTAGCAATTTAAGCAAGTTTTATTGAAATGGTTAAATATAAATATTACTAAGAACATCGATCTTGGTAGTTTTGATAAATATATCACAAGATTATAAAAATGTTTGTAATCTGTTGCTGCATATAGCGTTTTTTCTTAAATCTATACTACTATATAAAGAGACAAGGGTGTTGAGTTACAGTACAATCTCTTAATATATTTAACCAAAATCGATTAAAAATTTGACCTTGCTTTCTTTGAAGGTCAGGAGGCTATGGTTTACAACCATAAACTTCAATATATTTACAAAATAATTACTTTTGTGGACATTTTTAGTCTAGTATTACATCACAGGTTCAAAAGTATATCTATGTGCAAAAGTTTAGCAGCGCAATGGATGACGACTAAGATCTACAACTGAGTTTGTTAACGCTCAGAATTGCGTCTATAGCATAGCAGAGAACTATTTATTTTACGTACATTCAATTGTCTAATGCAAAATGTGCATATTTAAGAATTACTTTGACAATTTTTTTCTCTCTATTTATAAAAGTACGTAGGTTATTAACTTTAATTGCGTCTAGGAGTGAATGTATTAAGTGTACAAGAAACATGAAAGTATTGAAACAAACTCATTTTGCTGATGTAAGTGTCAAACAAAGGTGTTCTTACTGAAACACATGGGTTCTTAATGAAATAGTTATTGGTTTAGTTGCAGTAAATTAAGCATGATTCTTACGCATTTGGAGTCATAGGAGCGAAAGTGAAACTTATTATGAATGATTTATGTGTTATGCCGAAACTGTGACAGAAGGATGAAATATTATAGTGTTTTATTATCATGAGTGAAAGTGTACCTTTGGGTGGCCAAGGAATGATTATCTAAACTAATGAAAGATCGGCAAGAAGAAGTATAATTGAAGACAATAAATATCGGGAAATGGGATGAATTGAATGGGAGGAATTGTGTCAATGCTCTTTTTCAAAGTTATTGAAAAATGAACCAAAAATGCTATTTTAGATAATAGAGAAACTTTTGGCAAGCCGGGATTCGTTGTGATATCGGATTTTGGAGATATTATAATTGTCTAAATAGTTAATGGCACCTTCACGTCTCCCACTATTTATCAAGAATCCTAAAACACGTACTCCAATTCAATTGAAAGCATTTCAATTCTATTTAAACTCAATAGACTGAATCAATGACTAAAGTTTGAGGTCGGGAACCCCAATAAGAATATATGTATATATAGAATAGATAGAAGTAGGCTCCACGGCTTTAGATGGAATTCCTCCTCGTGTTCAATAAATTATTACGACTATTCCACTCGTGAAATTCAAAAAAATAGTGTTTAACTACACACACAAATTGCTCCAATCTGGGCGGTATACCTCAAAATATTTATCTTTTTTTTCTATCCTATTTTCCTCACTGCTTCTCCCTACTGACCAATCATAGACTGTGACTCTTCTTTCTTAGAATGCGGTATACATCGATAGCTATTTCGATGTCCAATAACCCAACGTCTGTAACATAGCATTGTTATTTTTAATATTTGGCGCATTTTGGAACTCTGTTGGACGTAATTTTATCCGTGCACTGGTCCTATTAAATACCATTCGTGCTTGGGAAATCCTCAGATACGAGTAAATCCTTTGCCCAACCGAACGTCAAAATATTCATGGAACTTGTAATCAAGGCCTTTATGATGGTTCAAGAGCAGCATGGTGGCTACCCGTGGTGTGGACCCACATTCGATTACCGATCGCAGCAAAAATAGTGGTAGCTTTTCTCTAAAATCATCTCAGTTTCTGTAGCTATGTGACGAGTAAAAGCTCAGGCAGGGGGAGTTTGCTAGTTACAGTGAAGGGAATATGTCAGGTTTCGCCACATATCTATCTTGTCCCTCAAGTATGGGACTTAAACCACTCCCAAGCGCGGGGACACTGTTGGTTCGTCGGGAAAGTCGGAAAATCAACCCAAAAACTTCAAATACATACCTTTTAATCATGTGTTTGTCTCATTGTCATCTCCTTCACTCAAACGACAACGCCGATGATACGAGAGTGTCGTTGATTATGAAGCACTGGATTTCATGTCCCGACGGTGGCAATTTTCGACAATAACTACGTCGAATGGAATCACTGGAAAAAATGCTTGTGGGCGGACGCTCTGATCTGCAGTTTTCTGTTGTTTCTTCAGTCAATGCTGGATGTATACCAGAGCAGTAGTAACAAGAGCGCCAATGACAGAGCATAATATTTCCTTCTTCCTTTTTCTCTCCTCACACATACACACATACAATTACATTCATTACATTACACCGGGAGAGGTGGATCAGGGCGTCAACAGATGTCGCTGCAGTGCCTCTGAACGGAAGGTCCCAGATTGAAGTCCAGACGGTGGCACAATTTTCGACAGTCGAGTTCTGTCGCTGTCTGGAGGAGATTTCTAGTGGCAGAGATCGGTATTTTTCTGTGGTTTCTCCGACATATACCAGGCGAATGCCGGAGCAGTTCCGTAGCAAATGGGACACGCATCGCGCGCGATCTTTCTTTCCTCATCCTCGTCCATTTCTCACACCTTACACACACACAGACACTCAGACACACACACACTACCATCCATGCCGGGAGACCGGTCGGGAGTTTAGAGTTTGTCCCGTCTAGGACGGTGGGAGATACCTGGTTGGGGAAAACCCCGCAAGCCGACGGTAGGTGGACGTCGGATCTCGCCATCCAGTGGGGAAAGACCACCACCAGTTTCTGAGAAAAAACAAGTCTACAGTTAAGGGACTAATGACCTTAGCTGTTGTCGCGCCCGTCATCACTAACAATCAATCATTCAGCATTACCTTACCACACCAATCGGGTGCTCAGAGCTTGTCCTGGCAGGGTTCGTGCCCCGTTGGTGGCACATACCTGGAGGGTCAATTCCTGAAAGCCTACGTCAAGGTCCACGTGTGGGTCGGCGACGGATCCCACATTCTAGCGGGTGGAATCACCGCCTCTCCCTTATTATCATTCCCAACGCCTTGAAGATTAATGACCAAGTTAGTTGTCGCGCACATGAAATATAAATCAATCAATTATTCACTGGTCATCACACCTTTCCCGTGTAGACGTAGAAAAGTGCTGAGACATGGAACTACGCGCTTGTTCAGTATATAACGAAATAGAAAGTGGCTGAGATGGGCTTGCGTATTACCTCAGGACGACCCTACAGACGGCAGCGGGTGCTACTAGATGAATACTATCATTAGAGACCCGATTATGTAATTACCTATTTTTAGCCTTTCTACTTACCGGTCTCAAAATTGAAATCTTGGCGAATCGTCGCCATCCTCACACAATATCATTTTTTTCGTTATATATTTTTACATATTTAGTACTATATTACATATTTTACATTTTTTGCTATTTTCACAAAATATGTTTTAATCTATCAATTTTCTTCAATGTTATTACATTTTTTATGAAAAGGTATTTTAAAAAAATAAGAATTTTTTCCTACATAAATAAGACGCGGTCGGATGTTGCGCGATATTAAGATGCGGTCGGATGTTGTTACATTCCGGCGCGCCTGCTTCAGTTAGCTCAGTGATGGGCAGTGCGCGACAGAGATCATTTTCACCTTTAGGTCCGAAAAATACTATTATGGACGTTGTGTTTCGTGATTTTTAACCTTAATTTACGAAAAATGTTGGCGATCACCGACGTATAACAATTCGATGAGAATGCTTCACGCTGCAGTGATGTTTCTTAGATCGTGTTGCTGAAAAACTTTTTTATTTGTTTTACGTCAAAAAACAGTTCAAACTGCGTATGACGTGCTATGGGGAAAAGTGAATTGTGTGCACATTTTCAAAATTCTGTGATCCCTACACTAAGTCATATACTACTTAAATTAAAACAACAACAACAACAACCCTCCCATGTAATATAATCTATTTTCAAGGATAATTAAGCAATAAATTTTGGCTCTTATCCATGTTGTCCTTTTCGTTACTATAAAACAGATTATGAGATTTATCTTCTTTTGTAACGTCCAGAAGGTTGTCCATTACACGTGTCGATGTGCTGAAGATATTTGAGGTCTCAGAACAAAAACTAGATATTTAATTTTAATTTTCTTTTTAGGGACATAACGGGTTACATGGATCAGTTCTACATTACTTTTACATATGTAGTTTTTGGCGACTTAGTAAATTAACCTTATAAACGAACTTAATTCTAAATCTACCTAATCAAGGAGCTCATAAAGCGCCTTACTTATTTTCCTACTCGGTCTGTATGTTTAAAAATGCTTAAATTGGGAACCTGTTTTTAATTCTTGTGTGGGAATCTGGGATTTGAGCAACGTTGAAATGAGATAGGTGATCGTTTTGATTGTTGTATGAATAGAATTGGGTGGAGATATTGGTAATGAATGGAATTATGTTTGGGACATTTAATTCTTCATGCAACTGTAAATTTGCAATATGTGAATAATAAAATAGAAGCGTTTCCTCTGACAAAGGCACTTAGGGTAGTTATTGAGATATGCTACAGAGTAATATTAGAGAACTATATTCTTACATAGTCCAAAAAATGAACTAACATTTTAGTTTTCAAATTACTTACCTGTTTTCAATCTTTAAAATTTTCTAAGCCAAAACCAGGTAAGTGCAATCATTCATTGAAAATAGCAGTTCTTTGAACTCAAAATATTTTGTTGTACAACATAAGAACTTTTTATGTACAAAAGTATGGCCAATGTTGAATCAGGTAGTGCCCTCTTTTTCTTTTGTGCTGCCGCTGGTCCATGAGAATTGTCGAAAAGGTCGTGGTAAACTGATCAAATTTGGTATTTAAGCTTTTCGATCAAAAGAAAATCTTGGTCTTCCATGAAATATGTTTGTTCTGGCTCTAGAAATTTATGATCTGTAATCTAGCAGCTACAATTTTTTGCGATTATCATCCAAAATTTAACTGGTTTTGTTTAGGTTTTTCCCTCCCAAACAATCACTATATGATGTGTCGTTTCGCAACGACACACGACGTGATTTCTTGCTAAGACATTCAGGGTATCTTTATAAACAAGACGTAACCCCTTTGGAGCCTCTTAATGCTGCATTTTCCTCCAAACAACCATTCTGTCAGCCGGATATCAGAATTGCAGTGATTAGGGTTTTCGCAACGAACACCTTCCGAGTTTATAAGAATTTATTGATTGCTAATCTTATAATAAACTAGCTGATGTGTTTTTTCACCCGAAATGATTTTTATACATATATAATAATAATTAGTATATGTGAGAATGGTATTTTGGGTACAAAAGGATTAAGGAAGGGAGTATCGTTGACTATCATAATCGTGCTATGATTTAAAAAAATCATAGTACCTACATGGGCATTCTTTGACTGTAAGGAGAATACTCAAGAGAGTAACGTGAATTATCTTATCATGCTTTCCTTAAATGGGTATTTCTTTAAAATACTTCCTGGGATAGCGAAGTCATTAAGGCGGTGATTTTCTCGACTCGAAGGACCGTGGTTCTAATCATCCATCGAACATGAATGAATGCTTGTGTGTTGTGACATGATTAGGCACCCCAATTGCCCTTTCAACTTTCTTACTTTCATTCCGTTCATAAATACCCCCCCCATTCATAATAGACTATGTATAACTGAATGGGTCTTCCTCGGGCATTGTCTAAAATAGAATCCTAGCCGCCGGTTGCTCTCTTTCGTAGTTTTCCGTGGTTCCTCCGATCAACACCAGTCGAATGCCGGAGCAGTACCCTACCAAACGGGCCACGGACCGCGCGCGATCTGTCTTTCCTCTTCCTTGTCCTATTCTCTCCCCTTACACACACACACACACACACACACACACACACACACACACATGGTATGGACACATAGGTATTGATCGGAGAAACCACGGAAAACTACCGATCAGAGCAGTCGGCCGCTAGAATTCTCCTCCAGACAGCGACTGCATTCGACCTAGCTGAAAAGCTAGTGTCGAAAATCCTGCCGCCATCAGGACTCTAACCTAGGACCTGCCAGTCAGAGGTGCTGAAATGACGTCGATTGATGCACTGAGCTTCCGCTCCCGGTACAATTCTTCATCTATTCTCATCATTAGCACTCATAGGGGCGCTAAGAGAAAACCAGGGGCCTGAGACAGTTGAACTAAGGTAGCCCCTCATTTCAAACAAAAGATTCCCTCCTCCGCCAATTCATAAACAGATTTAATTTGCCCAATCATCTGAAATACCTGAATGAAATATCATCCCTTGAAGTGTAAGTGACGAAGTTATTTGGAGTAAAATTCCTTGGGTTCCTTGGTCCATTATGAATGCGTACCTGCTAGCGCAACGGGGTAGTGAGATCACTGAGTGTGTTTGTAGTAGGTGCTCAAGTTATTCATTCAAATGAATCAAAGCAGCGAAATCTGGTGTTCTGTTCACGTAGCATCGCTATTACCTCGCTAATAAGTTGAGAAGATTACGGAAAAGGAACATTAATGGCTGTTTCTTCTCCAAGAGCGTACACATGTATAAAACTTAAAGCGTTAATTTTGAGTTGGAAATGAGTACGTTTTTTTATTTGAATGAAAAAAATTGGGGCCCAATAAAGTCGTGACCTGGATCAAGTTGCCCCCGCTGTCCTACCTTCTAGTCGCATCTGCTACTCTACATCAGCATTGCGATAAAAAACGAGGAACAGACCAAACGAGGAAATAAATCTCTTCTACGCCCAACAATGAGTTTGGCACTCACCATCAAGCGAGAAAAATCGCTGAATTCCGAAGAGGTTGGACCGGTCGCCCGACGATGATCATTCTACCCACGAACAGAACGGTGGCCACGGCTTCATTTCGCTTTCTTTCTGCGAAGGACGCTTTCATTGGTCTGATCCAAGGCTTCCCCTGCACTCCGCAGGAATTCGCTTTTTTCATTTCTCTTCACTTGAAAAGCGCACCCTCAAATCACTGTAATTTGATATGCTCAATTTTGTTATGCCAGTAGATTGACCGCAATAATCCAGTGCCTCCGAAGAAAGAGTGCTATTATGTTCCATAACGTATTAGCGTAGTTGCAACCAGTGATGAAAAAAGAGAGAATGGTGGCGATGAAAAATTCTACGTCATAATAGCTTTACTTTCTCGTTAGTATTTTGAAAGCACGAGTAACGCGAGTTCAATTACTGAGAACAAGAGAAGGCCTGGCTGAAACGTTTTCGCTCTTTGCAGTTTCCTAACCATAATGGAGCAACCAGGTTTTTCCAACAGCGTGTCCCTTAAGATTTCTCAATATTTTGCCCATAATTTGCTCGATTATGCTGCATTATTACAATATACTGTTTATTGTTTGAAAAAGCGTCCCAGTTGTAATACACACTAGATTAAGAACTATATTGTTCATCTAAGGCGTAAATTAATAAATAATGTTAATATAAATGCAATACAATTGAATTATATAAGAACTAGTTTTGAGAAATGCCCATTCGGTAGAATCTGTTTGAATCTTCCCAAGTGCGTGATTTCTGTTGGGCAACCATATTTTAATCATTATTCGTGCAGAATTCGAGTCATTTACATGCACTGCGTCAGTTCCTGCGCTACGAAGTATGTGTATAAAATTCGTAATCTCTTAACGAATTCTCGGGCTTTTAACGTTTCCAACAAATTAAAAGCCTGAGTATACTGATAAAAGTACTCGTTAAGGTAGTTAAAAAGGGTTAATTAGTGTTCTTGCAAATAATAAATAATTGATAAATAATAAGTAATCATAATATATAATTTACATATAATATGTAAATAGTATCTAATATATAAATCTATTTTTTATATAAATATAATTTACTAGTTTTGAAAATAACGAAATTTTCTTAAACATATTGGTGTCAAAATAGCACATAATTCCTCACATTATTTCCACCTTTTGCAATTTTCGAAAATCAAGAAACGAAATATACAACGAAAATGTGACCTCCTCCATTTTTAAACGTCCTTTACTCTATCCGTTGTACAAAATATAGAAAAAATTTGTAGCCGATTTTCAGGAACTTTTCTAATTGCATTAATTTCAAGCAGAAATTTCGCGAAAAATACTTTGTTGTTTCAAACTGACAGACACGACCTATTTTGAAGATACGATTCCTTAGAACAGATTTCATTTAAGAAAAAAATCTCTACATTTTCCTTTGCAATGTCCCATTGTATGTTGCTGTGTGACGATGAGAAAATTCACTGCCAAGAACAGGCAGACTTATATTTCCAAATAAATTACATTAAATTATTTTAATATCTGTCTTTTTAAGTTCATTAAGGAAACTAGTAGTGCTACGATAGGAAATTATTACTTCTCGACAGTTATTTCTCGCATTATTTCTAAATTTGCAATTTTCGAAAATTGAAAGCGTTAAATCCAAATTAGTCGTAAGCCTTTCTCATAAGCTTTTATTGTTCCATCCGTGAGAAAATACTGAATGAAAATTTTGCAACTGTTTTTGAGAAAATGTTATTTTTCTAATTTGCATTAATTCCGAGCATCAATTGCCTGACTCTATTGCCTGACCTACTCTTTTTTCAAACAAAAATGTATATGATCTCTTTTAAAGTCTTGATTTTTTAAATAGATTTTGGACCAAATTTTCTATCATCAGATTTGTAGTTTGGGAATGTTATCTTTTGTTGTAATTTTAAGAAGTAAGGGTGACAAAGTAAAGTCTATCTTTAACATCTTAGTTTTAGAAAGTCGCTGCAAACGTTCCAATTTTTCAATTTCCGAAGAAAAACAGGAATTTCAATAAAAATAAGACCCGTGTTTTTTTGAAGAGTTCTTTATGTTACCTTCAGCGGGAAGATTTTAATCAAAATATTCGGAATGTGTTTGAGAATATTTTGAAAATGTTGAGACTTTATGAAAGGAAAATATCCACTTTAAACTCGCGGGGCCGCGAACTCTATCAGATCGATCGAGGAATATCAATTTTGGAAAAATTGGCTGAACGTTTTAGGCACTGGCGTTGACAACAGACACGGACAGACAGACGTTCGGAGAGGCAGACGGACTGACGGGCAGTTGGATAGAAAGACAGACGGACAGACAGACTGACTTATGGCGTCAATCGAATTTTCGATTACAATGACCTACAAAACAAAAAAATTGGCTACACTTATTACAGGAAGTAATTTACTAGATATGTGAACAAAATTGATCCCCTTTTTCGTCACCAGAGCCCTGTACTAAGAATGTTCTGTCGAAAAATTGTCGATTTTCATCGCATGATTACATAACTTTCTCTTCTTACGAAGTAAGTCGTACATGAATCTGAACGAGTATACTTTGGCTATTCAAATAGGGATTACTTGTAATACCAATTATATCTTTTTTTAAAATTTTTAAAATGATGCTTGTCAGGCACCTCAATGGATAATAATAATAATAATAATAATAATAATAATAATAATAATAATAATAATAATAATAATAATAATAATAATAATGAAATATTAGTTAAAATAAAAACTGAACATTTTTCGACCGCCATTTCTAGTTTTAAATCACATTTGTAGAAGGTGATTTAAAGAAAATTTTGTGCCTTATTCTGCCAGAAATTTCGGGACTAGCTTTATAACTAGTGTCAAAGTTCAGCCAATGTCTAGAGGAATTCTAGCGGCCGACTGCTCTGATCGGTAGAAATAATAAGTAAAGTGCAAAATTCTACGTTCAGCTCCAGTTCTCGGGTCAAAGATATCATATATTCCTATAACTTTGAATAGTAGTTCTGTAATTACTTGAATATTCTTTTAATCTGTCTTTCTTCCGACTGCTAATTCGCTTTTTACTTAATATAAAGAATATGAACGAAACATCGAAGAATTCCTTTAATATAAAGGATCATCGATTATATTACATAAAATTATTCCAAGAGGCAGAGGTGTTTAGACTTTTATCATTTCTGGTATTTAAATCATACAGTATCAATAATTTTTGTTATTTTAATAGTTTGTTACTGTATTTATTTTCAAAATTATCATATTAAATAAGGACAACTCAAGCTTGGAGATTATCGAAAAATCTGCATTTACACGTGGTTTTACTTATGAAAACCAGGTTTATATGCCTTTAAATGTATTTAAATATATGTTTACCTGACTCTAAAAGAAACTTTTATTAAGGGATCTTGGAAATAAGGAATTTATTTGTTGGGAATTAAATCAAAGAATAGCATTTAAAAATAAACACTTTATTGATACCTAATTCACATATGCATTTATACAATGAAAATGAAATTACATGATATTTGCACAATACAACAATGAGTTTTGGAAAAATATAAAATGAAGTTACATATTTACAAAAAAAGGCACTATATTTTATTTTTATAGCATCAAGGTGGTTATTGCTTACATTCTTTTTCACAACAAAGAATGAAGTGTGTTTGATAGGAATGATTTATGTGCCTTTGTGCTTTGGGGTTTATTTATGCCTAAGTATGTACAGTTATTTACTGACGCCTCCTTTGAATCTGTCAACGACGAAACCAACAGCTTGTATTGGTCTGCTGGTTTTTGTTGCTACAAGGTTTCAAGGACTGCGTGCAGTGGTGCCCATGGAGCAAATTCACAGGTGGAGCTCTGACTGGATTGCTCAGTAACAGCCAATGAGATTGCTAGCCAAATTTCAAATTCACAGGTATGAACACACGAAAGAAACTAAAATGACTCAAGTGTACATGTGCTAATATAATTTTAAACAATGAAATATTTGAGTGCTCGTGAGATCTCAATTGTAAGCTCCTTATATGCAAATTTTTCGTTGCATCTGATTTCCTTGTCACCGAAGCAACAATATCTCACCCACATATAGAAATTTCCTAAGAGCTCTAAATGTGGTGTGTGGAGTGTATTGTGAACACAAGAATTCTTTTTTCTGTATTTCCAAATTTCACTTTCTGTGTTTACCGTATTGTTCACTCAAACAGCTCATTTATTGCATATCAATCTTAGAGACCATACACTTCTTTGTAAAGGCCAATTTAGATGATGAAATTTCCATCCACATTTTACTCCGAAAATTGACACAGAAATGACGGGAAGTGTTTAAACTGTATAGACTCTGTACTGGAAAGGGATGATCAAATGAAACCAATTTACATGTACTGTTAGAAATTTAGATTAAAATGTTCTATTTGATTTGATTACAATTACGAATATTTCGCCTGACTATTGCAATATTTTCCCGCTCTAGTTGAATACCTTATGGCTCTTCGCAAACCTCTAATCCCGCGCATTTGTTTTTGCGTCATGTTCCATGTTATAGTTGTGGCGTTTCGGGGTATTTTAGATATTGATAAGTGATGCGCGATTAATGATCAGGATGTGTCATCAGCGCTATTGGCAGCCAAACGCAATCGCCAAATAACCTAAACTTAAACACACACCCAAGAACTCGCCAAGCATCATCCCATAATGGCGGCGTCGAGTTAGGAGTTATTGCAGAATGCCGCCAATAGCGCTGTGATCGATTTGAATAGTGTGGCTATAGACACAGCGTAGAGCAACTGGAACGGCTGCTGCCATCATCTCACCCGAAAGTTTTGTGAAGCAGCGTCCGAGAGTTGATGATAAATGATAACAAGTGACAGGATTAGAAATAGTTTCCAGTACAAAACCAATAAACGCACAAGTATATTGATTACAATATATTGTAATATATATATATATATATATATATATATATATATATATATATATATATATATATATACTTGAATATTGATTTGGGGATAGATTGGTGGTTGCTAACAAACACAGTTTGAACTTCTTCAACTGAATATAAAATGGCGTAGATATCGCCGAAAGAAATGCTCTACTCTCTCAATCGGGGATTCTGAAGCTCAAAAACACCTGTGCAGGTCACAGTACATCTCTACACTTCACGAACAGAGTTTAGTGTTCTTTGACGAAAATAAATCAAATCAAAATTATACTCAAAATAAAAAAGAATATTGACTCTAATACTAATGCTCTACTGATGTATGACCACACGTCATTTTCTTCATTCGAAAAACGACGAGTCTGTTGGGGTCAAAGCTTTGTAAAAGCGAAATTGAATGTAAATGACACAGTCTAAGTGAGCTTCATAATTTATATGAAATGCGATCCAATTCTGGCTAGTAAAATCATTTCTGTTCCTTAAAGGTCCCGAATCGCAACTTTAGATTCAGTGATTCTAAAACTTTGATATAAAAATTATTGCAAGAAAGAAATCCATTGAAGGTATACATTATTAACCCCCAACATTATTAGCGTCCCTTGAATCTTGTACAATGAATTCAAAAATTCAATATTACAACGAAGGGAGCCGATGGTTATACATTCCTTCTCAGTTGTACTGAAAGCGCGAGTCTCAGCTCGGGACCTGTGAGCAGCTCCACCCGTGGGCAGGAAGGGGCTCAGTGGTAGGACTTGAAGAGGAGCGGGGCGTGCGCGACGACGGGCACGGCGATGGGCTTGTGCACGGCCACGGGCACCGGGTGCGGCACGGGCACGGCGAAGGGCGCGTCCACGCGCACGGGCACGGCGCGGTGGATGGGCACGGGCACGGGCACGCGGCGCGGGACGGCCACGGGCCGGTCCACGGGCACGGCCACGGGCTGCGGGACGGGCACGGGTACGGGCGCGTCCACCGCCACGGGCTGCGCCACCGGCACGGGCACGGCGTACCTGCAACACCACGCCCACACGCACTCACACACGGCGCCACCACACACCCTGCAACCAATGCTGTGGGCAATTTCTATTCTCATTACTCTCACTTGAGTTGACACTGTTATAGCAAGGGATGGATTGATGGATTGCGGTGATGTTTGATGATTGATGTTTCCGGACGCTCAACTCCTACCGTCATTAGTCCCGTTTGGATAGAGACTGTTTTAGCCCGTGATTGAATAGTATCTCTGAAGGATATCGATTGGTTGATTTAAGATGCCTGGCTCGTCAATAGCGAAGGTCATTAGTCCCGTTTGGATAGAAACTGTTTTTGCGCTGGACTGAATAGTGTCTCTCAAGAGTATCGACTGGTTGATTAATTGTTCTTGGCACGTCATCTGCTACGGTCATTAGTCCCGTAAGTGTAGCATGTGTTTTCCTCGGAAGGTGGCAATAATCTCCCCGGCTGGATGGCGAGATCCGGGGCCGACCTACCGTTGTCTACGGAGGTTTTCCCCAACCAGGTATCTCCCACCAGATTGGCCCCGCCCCAGGCGGGAAAAGTTCTAAGCTCCCCACTGGTATCTCGATGTGTGGTATTGTAGTGCATGTGTGTGTAAATGTGTGTAAGAGGTGAGGATTGAACAAGGATGGAGAAGGAAAGATCGCGCGCGGTCCGTGGCCCGTTTATTAGGGCACTGCACCGGCATTCGCCTGGCGTTAATCGAAGAAACCAATAATAAAAACTCCAGATCACTGTAGCTGTCAGCTGGGTTTCTCATCCAGACGGTTGAATTCAAACCAGCTATATAGTTAGTGAACGAAATGCGCCAATTCTGACCTAGGATCGAGACCCTTCGGTGGCAGGATTTTCGACGCTAGCTAGTACATAGCTAGGTCGAGTACAGCCCCTGTCTAGTGGAGAATTCTAGTGGCCGGCTGCTCTGATCAGTAGTTTTCCGTGGTTTCTCCTATCAACACCAGGCGAATGCCGCAGCAATACCCTAATATACATGGGCCACTGACCGCGCGCGATCTTTCCTTCCTCTTCCTCGTTTTATCCTCACTCCTTTTTTACACATGCACTTACACTAACATGCACTACAGTATCACACATGTCAGGTGACTGGTCGGGAGCTTAGATCTTGTTCCGGTTTGGCGGTGTCCTTTTGGTGGGAGATACCTGAATAGAGAAAACCTGGATAGTGAAGGTCGGCGCCGGATCTCACCATCCAGTGGAAAAGATCTTCGCTACCTCTCGTGATAAAAACATGCACTACACGTACGGAACTAATGACCGTAACAGTTGACGCGGCCGGTTACACGAAATAATCAATCAACCGGATTTATGGGTCTTTCTTCCAACGACAATTGAATTGTTAAGCATCTAAGACAACGAACGCATTAATTTCCAGTGCATGTTCTGCTGCTTTTCAGAATGCTGCCGTTGAAATTTATTTTACTGCCAACGGCGACCAGAGTGCTTGATCTTGTAACCATTGGCCTGATCGGTCTTCAAAGACATTAGCCTTCTCTCAAGAAGACGTCTGCCTTGAGAGAGGAATGTTCCTTCGGAATTCAGGGCATCATCGAGTGCCCTGATTGTGGCACTAAAGGCGAAGGGGAGGCTTGTTTTCCAAGACAAGATATGCCAGTTTGATGCATTCCAACTGTCTGGTCGATCACAGGGTTTTGTTTTTTCGATCGTTCAAATTAAAATTATAGAAATAGTAGGTTGTATTCACGATGGAAATAGTTATTTACGTACTTTTTTTTTAAATTTGTTGCGTCTACACAACTTGACGCAACGCGTCTCCAAGCCCCTTAAGGGGCGTTGAGCGCTTTGTACTGGGGAATAATCCTCCATTAATGTGCTTTATTTCGGGAGTAATCCTCCGTTATTGTGTAAATATTACACTGAATAATTACTATATTTGTCAAGTCTCGTCACGTCGCAGTCAGTCAATGCCTTTTATCCCTTCGGCCAGGGGCTCGACGCCGTTAGATCCTGGGGTTCCTGGCCGGTCACCCAACCAGGAACCCGCGAGTCTCGAATTCGCTTAACCTTCGTGACTTCACGGAGCGTAGTAAACGAATTCGGCTAGCGCCGCCGGCTTGGTAGAGAAAACGAGTTTTGGGCTTGCTAATGAAATGCTGAAATAAATCAAAGGCACTTTCGTACGAGTTGCGTAGATTATTTTTAACACGAATTCATAAGAACATGTCCACGCAGTTGTTTTATATTTGCGGTACACGTATGGCAAAGTTGCGATATCAGTACCATCAAATAACTTTCCAATCTATAAAGTACTATTAAAGGTAAGTACTAGTTTCATGCATATATGCTGACATATAATTTTGATTCAGCATCATTTACTGATGCTATGTTACAGGAAAAAGTTATCCATAATGAGATTTATAACCATTCACTATCTCCTCAATGCAATCAATAAATTAATCTGAGAGTTACAAATTTGTTTGCGTATGTTCCAATTTATCATACATTTTTTATGCTATTAGAAATTATTCTCCCGTTTTCCAGATTCTGATAAATAAACTGCAGGGATATAAATTTCAATGATGAAAAGTCAAAAAGTAGACATATCCTTCTGAACTCTAAGCAAGGAGGGCAAAAATTGATGTTCAATTATTACAGAAAATTGTTTTGTTAAAGGAATCTCCCTCTTGTACATACGAAGAAAAAATGGAATCATTCCTTATCATTTCTATTTTAGGCTCTGAAATCATATTTATTGTTTACAGGGATTAAAGTTTACTAAAAATTACCGTGCCATTTTGCCTGCAAAGGTAGGCTTGTCTAGCAGCGAATTGGATATTAAAGACTGTAGTGGGTGAGTAGTTGCAAAATTGGTATAATTGAGGACGATACAATAACGTAGTGTTGAAATATTGTATACGACGTTGTAACTATAAATACATCTTCTAATAGCCTAAGAATATTTTTTGACGGTAAATTTTCACTGGAAGGTGTGTTCAAGGATTACAGTTTTCTTTTCGAACATTCAATAGTTCCACTGTAAAGTTCTGTGTTATTATCTGTTGAGAAATTACTGATGAATATTATGTTTTCCTTGAAAGCCAGGAAAACATAATATTCTCTCACTTGATTTTTTGGGATTTCAAATTTCTGAAAATAATTTTTGGCTTTTCACTTCTTAGAGGAAATGAGTCTCGTGAGACATTTTTAAGTAACCTTTGATCTTGAACCTATCGTTACATAGCATTTGCTAAATAATGATTTCCTTTTGATTTTTTCCAAATACATTGAGAAATAAAGAAACAGAATACAGTCGACCCAATTTCTCAATCTTCATACCTTCTACTGCAGCGAAATTTAAGTAACTTGTGTCTCCTCGTGTCACAGGCGGCGCTTATGTAAGTTCCCTCGCTCCACATGTGCCTTCCTCTGAGCCTCGCTTGAGCCGACTTGACACTAAGGGGTTTAGGGTGCTCGCCTGCCCAATTCCGGATTATGTGGGGAAATAGAATCAGGGCACCGCCCGGGCGTCACGCATGTTTCGAGATGAGACGAATATTCTACTATGTCTGCACTCTTTTCGCGGGAACCACCAATTGGGTTTTTCCTGTTTTTGATCGGAAAGTTGCCCGCGTACCGAAGACGTATAAAACAGCCATAACAACTAAACCGCGAGGAGGCATAAATCATCATAGCATGCTGTTGCTCTGGGCCAACTCAACCTGTGCAAAACGTTTGCGACCGGCCAAGGTGGCTGAGGGCATCAAATGATGTCACAGTAGTGAATCTGAAAGGGAGGTTCCAATCTCGCCGCTGTCTTGAGGAGAAATTTTGCGACTGGTTGCTCTGATCGGTAGTTTTCCGTGGTTTCTCCGATCAACACTAGGTGAATGCCGGGGCAGTATCCTAACAAACTGGACACGGACCGCGCGCGATATTTCCTTCCTCTTGCTCGGCCTGTCTTACCCCTTACACACACACACACACACACACACACACACACACACACACACATTCATATTCACCACACTACCACACTTGTCGGGAGACAAATCGGGTGCTTAGAGCTTGTTGGGTCTGGGGCGGTGCCCCGTTGGTGGGAGATACCTGGTTGGGGATAATTTCTAGAAGCCGCCGTATAGGTCGGAACTGGGTCTGACCATCCATCGGGTGATTACCGCCACCTCCGAGGAAAAACATACACTACGCTTATGGGGGGACTAATGACCTTAGCAGTTGACGCGCCTGAAATCAATGATCAATCAAAGAACAGTTTGGGGCATCACCTCTGGGTAAGCAGAGAGGTCGACAGCGCTCACCTGTTGGTGATCTGGATGGAGGAAGACAGCGGGGTCGCGGCGAGTGCCCCGCCCACGGCAGGCCCTCCCGCCAGGCCCAGGCCCAAGCCCGAGCCCAGGCCCAGGCCCGACACGCCGCCCAGGGCCACGCCGCCCAGGCCCAGGCCCAGGCCCGACGACGCCAACGCCACCCCGTGGCCCACGCCGCGCTTGTGCTTCGCCGGCTCCTCGCCGCACAGCGCCACCGTCACCGCCGCCGCCACCAGCGCCATCTGCGGGCCGACAAGACAACTCCGTTGACGAACACTCTCTGTCCGCTGATGCGATTTTTTGTCATTGCATTCTTTCTTGAGCTCCATAATCCATGCCTCTCAATTATTTTACCAACAATACTTCCATTACGAATCAAAGACAAAGAGAAAGTGTGATCACTAGAAATATTTGTTCCCTTGAATAGAAAATATTTTCATCCGAAAACGAGTTACAGATTTGTTCAACTGCCGTTCAAATTACCCACTTTCCACTTAAGATAGTTTGAAAGGAGAGCTCAAGGAACGTGCATGGATTACACTGAGGTCAGAATAAAATTAGAAGATAGTTAACCGATGCGAAGGGAATGTGTTGTTGCATGCTATGTGCTCTACCGAATTATCGAGACACGAAACTCAATTGACATTAACAACTAAACTAAAGACAAACTCTACCCACCATACCTGACCACGCAAATCGTTTTAATCACAATTATTCTCACCACATAGCTTTTGCTAGTCCAAACGATATCCTCTTTACAATAACAAAACTAACCCCACACGCTACCCATTCAGGCAATACATTTCCACATAATTAACATCGCTCCCGGCACTTATAATGAAACTTAGCTGATTAACTACGACATCTGCGCAAGTGCGATTCATTTGCTACGTAATTTAAGGTGAAAACACGCTGCAAATGCCGAAGATTTTTATTTGCTGTTGTTTGGGTCCCAGCGTCTCTCTGCTCATCATTGGCTTGACCATGTGACTACCACTACAGTCAACCATCTCCTAATTTTATTCATAGGGTAGTTGTATGCACGAAGGCAATTTTAAAAGTGTTATCATGTAGGAGGCCGCTATACTGAATTAAAGTAAGTTTGGGGGCAAATTATAATGGAAAATGTAAAATATGCATATTTTTGAACATAAAGTGTCAGTGTTTCCGATGAAACAGTCACTATATGTATTAATTTCACATTAATTCATTATAATATTGGATAAAGAAAGACTTTCGGAAACGAATAACATATTTTGTCACTAAACTATTTCAATAGTCACATTACTACAAGAATCCGATGTTAATATATAGTAAATAATTTATAATTTTACATATATTTGTCAAATGTTTAAATGTAGGTTATGTGAAAGTATTTATTTAAATACCAGTAAATGTAGCTTTCACGAGTATGTTTGCTGCTTATCATCGTAACATAATTCTACATTTTCATTTTTCCCCTCAAAATAAAACGTATAACATTTAAGATACGTGAAAAAAGAAGTGTCTTGTCAAATTTTAAAACGCGACATTTAAAAATCGATCTAGTGTATTTGTTTGACTCTTCAATCTTTGCCGTGACAGTTTACGTAGAGAGGACTTATATCAGGCGCACATCTTTCCGGTAATACAGAGAAACCTGACTCCGTGTGGTCACTAATGCTTCTGATGAAAATTGCTCGTTAAAAGAAGTTGTTTTATTTAGATCCTAATGAGTGTACAGGAAGTGCACATCAGGTCTAATCCTGTAAATTGCTTTTAAATAAAATTTAGTTTGCTTAAAATAGTTCTAATTACCTGAAACAACAAAATGCAAGGAATATATTGTCATTTTTCACTCGTCACTCGTTCTGAAACTCGATACGCTGTTTACGCCCTTGCCGAATCAAACTTCCAAGGGAAAGCAGACTTGAAGATGCCATTAACATTCTATAAAATCGTAGATCACGGTCATCGTACAAAAGACCGAATCGCTCTCAGATCGGTTCCTCCTGTGCGATGTGCTCCGCGCAATCTCTTCACGGGGAGAGTTCCCACATGGCCCACCAGGAGTCACAAAGCCTTGGGGTCGTGAACGCCGCGGAAAGTGAAAAGCGAACTGCGGGTTATTTCATAAATAAATATTTATTACAATCGTCTGTTATTACCAGAAACAAATTAATTCTCCTGTGAGAAAAGCGACTCTACACTCACCGTTCGAATTAAATTTTTCAAAAAAAATTATTTAGTCAAAAACAGTCAAAAACTGTATGTGACGTATGGGGGAGAAAATCATCTGCGCACGCTTTCTTGAGTTTCAGAATCCCTTCACAACAATTTAACTATTAATAGTTGAAAGATGAAAAATAATAATAATAATAATAATAATAATAATAATAACAAATTTTAAAAAGCGAGAGATTAACATTTCAAAAACTAGATATTTTTGTTGCCGAATTATAGAAAACTTTTTAGCGGTAAACGAACGGATTTGATTTTTCTTTATTGTTAACAAAATAGAAACTCACCCTAAGCTCTACTACCACTACAAGCAGAAGGAAAGTTCAACAAAACGTGCGCATAGTGAAGCTACATTTACGTCCAGAAGCAAATCAAGGGGCCATCTCAGTATTTGCTCAATAGATCAGGGAAACTGGAGAAAAACCTGATCGAGATGGGGGTCATTGACAATGACAATTCACATTGCATCGCGTTGTATGTAGGTAATGAAGGAATAGTAATCTTCACCGCTCTTCCATTGTAGTGTTATTGCAAAATTATAGTAAAATTATCCACCATCAAACATCGATGATTTATTATGTTTGTTTTATCGATTTACGTTCATGTTTAAGTCTGAGCATCGATGTTTAGAAATATCGATATTTTATTTTTGTTCATCGATGTTTATGGGTGTTTTAATTTTGAGCGTCGATGTTTAGAAATATCGATGTTTCATTATCTTTCATGTTTTGAGTGTCTACCTTTTGAAACATCCACAATATTACGATGTTTTATTATTTTGCATGTTTTTATTTATTTATTCATTTAGTCAAAAACAGTCAAAAACTGTATGTGACGTATGGGGGAGAAAATCATCTGCGCACGCTTTCTTGAGTTTCAGAATGCCTTCCCAACAATTTAACTATTAATAGTTGAAAGATGAAAAATAATAGTAATAATAATAATAAATTTAAAAAAGCGAGAGATTAACATTTCAAAAACTAGGTATTTTCGTTGCCAAATTATAGAAAACTTATTTTTAACTGTAAAGGAACGGTAAAGGTTTTAATTTTGAGCCTTAAGAAACTAGAAACGTCGATGTTTTTTATTATCATCTATGTTTTAATTTTGTGTTTCGTGTACAAACATCGATGTTGTCTTGCCGATATCGCATCCTTATCTGGCACTGGGATCAGGCGGCCGCTGAATTGAGGGAGTTTTTACGTGTGACTTATGGGAAAATCAAGCGGCGACCGTTAGTCGCGACAACCCCAAAGGCGACCGTTAGTCGAGGCTGCAGGTGGTGCAGGTGTCCGGTTGACGGTGTTTCCAGCGGCTTTCGCTTGCGAATGCAGCCCACGCGCTTTGGCAGGCGCTGGCGCCCGCCTTCACGCGTCTGGCGGTGTCATCGGCGCCCTGGAGGTGCGGCGTTTACGAGTCGCCCGGTGCTCGCTGCTCACTCGCGATGCCTACGAAGCGAGGAGCTCACAAGCACTCGAGCATTCCTCCTCCGGCGCTTTACGACTAAACTTTCGATTATCAGCTGACGCTTCCTGGCCTTGGCTAAAACGACTTCCTTTTGCGACGGTTGAGGTGGCTGGAGAGATGTCGCTGCAGTGCCTCTGACTGGAACATTCTAGGGTTCGAGTCCCGACGGTGGCACGATTTACGTCTACATAGTAGTCCAGACATTCAGTCGCTGTCTGTCTGGAGGAGAATTCCAGCGGCCGGCTGGTCTGATCGGTACTTTGCCGTGGTTTCTCCCATCAACACCATGCAAATGCTGGAGCAGTACCCTAACAAACGGGCCACGGACCGCGCGGGATCTTTCCTTCCTTTTCCTTGTCCTATCCTCTCCCCTTACACACTAACATGTATTACACTGGCACACATGTCGGGAGACCGGTCGGGAGCTGAGAGCTTGTCCCGCTGCCCCGCTGGTGGGAGATACCTAGTTGGGGAAAACCCCACAAGCCGACGTAGGTCGGCGCCTGATCTCGCTATTCAGCGGAGCAAGTTCAACGCCACCTCCCGAGAAAGCTCATGTACTACACTTACGGGACTAATCATCTGAGCGGTTGACGCGTCCGGAATCACTTATCAATCAATCATTGCGGAAGGTGTCGGTGATCCTCGTTCCATGGTGAGATACAGCACCGACCTACATCTCGGCTTGCAAGGTTTTCCCCAACCAGAAGACCAACCTCCCACCAGAAGTATCGTCCAAACCGAGAGAAGTTCTAAGCTACAGACTGGTTACCCGACATGTATGGTAGTGCATGTAAGTTTGTATATAGAAGTGGGATGAAAATAGGAGAACGAATAGTAAGAAAACATCCTGACTCGTTTCTAGGGTACTGCTCCGGCATTCCACTGGTATTGATCTGAGAAACAAGGGAAACTACCGATCAGAGCAGCCGGTCGCTAGAAATCTCTTCCAGACAGTGACTGAATTCAAACCAGCTATCCAGCTAGTGTCAAAAATCCTGCAGCCGTGTGGAGGGGAACCCTAGGATCTCCCGGTCAGAGGCACTGCAGTGACATCAGTTGATGCCCTGAGCCACCACAACCCGTGCGGAAGAAACTACTTGTTAAAGGTGAAAATAGTGCAAATTCAGCAAACGAACGTCAAAGGAGCCGCTTGCTGGCTTTCCCCTGTTGTTTAATTAAGAAGCAGTAGCGACTCGAACTAGTTTCCCGCTTTAGGCAAAAGCAACTCTTTCGTCCTTTTCCGTTGAAGTTCTTTGCGGCGTAGGCTTTGGAGGATGAATGCGCTTGTGCAACAGGACGTGAGATGAATGATATCCTCTGCGCTGCAAACCTCTTTGCATAATTTGAAAAATCTGACCGGAGCAGGATCGCGTTGAGCTTGTTAAGCGCCCTGGACCTAGTCAGTTTGCCAGCGCTTTCTGTTACGAAATTATCTCTAACACAAGGGATTAAGTCTTTGGTGAAAAAACTCCCGCGCCCCCTCGAGTTCAATTACGTAAGATTTTTTGAATTGAAACTTGACACTCTCTTCTCTACTCAAGATATCGTAAGATTTTTTAAACCTCGAGCATCATACTTTTTTATCTAATACCAAAAAATCAACTCTAAACAAGATGTAAAACAAACAAAAAAACTTTTTGAAACATTAAAATTGCTTTCAAACCAAACACAATACTTTACAACCAATGTTTAGAAATGTTCGAAATATATATAAAATTTATTTAACTATTTGATATTATGTTCAAGAAAGTCGCAAAGGACTAAGTGTTTCTGATGCTATGATGCTGATGCTAAGTGATTCTGATGATAAATGCTTACCGATAATGTTCACCCCTGCACAATACCGGACCTATATTACGAAATGCACAGTTTAGGGCCTGGCTATTTGAAGTTGGGGTCTCGTGTGGTCTTAATCGTCTCAAATGTGTCAACCGGGTTTTCTTAAAACATAAGAAAGTTTGAGAAAACCCACTTCGGTCCATCGTAAATTTACGGTGATTTGGACTCAGTAACAAACGTCGCTGAATTTATTGTTACTTATTAGATTAATACTAGATTCGAGATAAAAATTAGGATGTTCATGTCTTCTTCTCAACCTAACGATGAACATGATTTAAACTGTTTCATTGAAAGAACAACACCAATAAAAAAAAGGAAAACAGGGCCTGTAGAAGATATATTCTCATTAATGTAATAGAAAATTCAACATAATATGCAATGATGAAAGACACAATTGGAATACTTCTAGGAGAATGAATATCTGGAATTCCCTAGAAAACCAAGAGAAGTGGCATCTATACTTGTTTTTCTTACGAGGCACCTGGGGGTAGTATCTCCAAGATGGAATATGACACGACTTTTTGCATCTTTCTCAGTCCTGCCGCAAGATGTCGCATGATCGCGATCGTATCAAGCAGTGCTGCAGATCAAGCGACTCTAACGGCACAACCGAGCAAGACGTCACAAAAACCCAAGTACATGAAGAAGGCACCATTGATTTCATACTGCGTTGAATCTAGTGTCGTGTCAAATGCGCAAGGATAGACAATAAGAAACCCTTTACATGAAATATTTTAGGATTTTACACGGTTGTTTATTGCAACAGCAAATCTTTAATTAATTTTTGGTTTCGATGCTTATTTTCAAAGTAAAACTTCTGAAGTTGAAGAATTGTTCTTAAATTTTATGAGCTCTTTTAAGAAAAACTTTGCTCAAGTTCAAAAGTAAAAAATTCAATAAAATAAGTGGTCATTTAAATGTTATTTATTGCTATTAGCCTGATACTAGCATGTAAAAATAAATGATAAAAACCTAAAAAGATCCAAGTAGACTTTCCTAAAAGCCTAAAATAACGTTTGTAAAATCTAAAAATCCGGGCCCCAATCATTTAACTATACTTTTATAGAATTATCTTGGCACATCACCTACCACTGTTAGGATTTCCCTCCTGACAGATGAATTCCACCATTCTATGCAGTTGGTGTGGATAATCCTGCCACGATCGGGACTCGAACGTTAGGACCTCCAGGTCAGAGACACTGCAGTGACATCAGAGTCACCTTAGTCGGATTTTAGACGGGTGTGATAGATAAATGATGTTGGGAAAAGTTCAACAAATTTACGATACAAAATCGTATTCTTTGCATTGTTGGGTAAAAATCTATTAAAATTGCCATACGCGTAAAAAGAAAAATTACATATTTCTGTAGCTCGTGACGATTTTGTTCATACAGACCATTGATATTAGTTAACTAAAATAAATGATTTGGGAAATATAATTAGTACAGAAAACTTCTGTAGTTTAAAAACCTTTTGATCGAGAGAAAAGTAAGTTCTCAGTTAAGAATATCAAAAGCCCTATAAATAATTTCGCCAAAATCCGTATCTTTTCAAAAATTCTTTTAGCAAAAGAACAGAGCAATGTTATTTCTGATTCTGTTGCGAAGACTTAAGTATTTACAACCTTTAATTTAAATGATAGGGAAATGAAATTTCTCACATTTCAAATAATTTGAGTAATTATTGCTACGAAGTAACAAGAATTAGATTAAATTAGTATGTGATTGAATTTAGTTATGGACTTGCCATCTTGTAATAAAACATTCACTTTTGATGCACTAAATACGAGAAAGAATGGAAGGTGATCTTAAGAAAGTGGGGAACTAAGTTTCAACGTGCTCTCTGTGGGCAGACTGACACACTACGTAGCTTCTCTTTGGTTGCGTAGAGTGCTACCAGAGGGCACTGACGTTTACTACTAATGCACTCTGACGCCCAGTAATTGATATGTATCTCACACGCGTACAAAATTTGTTACTGTAATTACTTTAGATACATCGAGGGATAAAATAAGTACATTATATTTTTCCTTACTAATCATACAATGGAACACAAGCTGAGAATGAGAATTGAAGTCGCAAACGCAATAGTTTGATAATGTAAATGCTGGATTTAATACACATTTTTTATATTTTATAATACAAACTATAAATGTGTATGTCACGAAATGTGTAAATTACAAAAAAATTAATTATTATGATCAAGGGGATCGATTTCATGCTGCTCGCTGCCATTAAAAAAAAGGCCAATCGCAGCCGTCTCTGACACATAAGTACGACAAAGTTATCGATGTTGACAGCACTTAGTGAAAAAAGTGTTTCTTCATTTATTAAATATTCAAATTTAGGAGATAGTTACACATATAATATTAATATACAGATAATATTAGTGATATACCACCACATTAAATAATTACCTGGACTGGAGACCCCCAATTGTGATATTTGGGAACGAGTACCATATAGTTATTAATGTACCACATACATTATTTCCTGCAATTGATAAATTAATGATAACAGGTAAAATCAACCAGGAAAATTTTTGCTAGAACACTTTATTTGGACTCAACACATAGAATTCGTGAAATTAGTAAAAAAATAGTTAAAAGAGATATTACTTGGAATTATTTAGATTAACCGAAGTTTTGAGCGATTTATGACCCCTAGGACCTTCCTAGGGGTCATTTTATAGTACTGTAAAAATTGCGTGTTTTCGGAAGTCATAAATCCTGCTCGCTCTTTAATCCGTAATGTTATTCAATGAACATCACAAATACGTCATTTAAATGGCTGCTTATGCTTTAGATCACATTTTGGAATCCCTCAAGTTTAGCAGGAATTGAAAGCAAACATGTCTAAAAAGTCCTTGTTTATTCAAGATTTTTATGTAAAAATAGATTTTGTGTCAATATTGTGACATACCGATATGTCACATGAAAATAAACTAACATTTATTTGAAGACTATATGGTGGAATATGCATTAAGAAGTTTAGACGATCGAAAGGTCAGCTACACCAAAATATAACGAACGCATGGATTGGCTGGATGAGAGAAGGACGGTCAAATGTTATGAAAAAAAAGAAGGGAGTTTAATACGAAGCTTCGCGGGTGAATCAAGCAGGAAGATTGATTCTGACCGGCATCGCGTGTCTGAACTGATCGTAGGTTCGTGAGAGGGAGCGAGTGTAATGCAGATAGAGTCGGGTTTTCAGATCGTGAAAGTTTAAGGACAGTAAATGATATTGCAGATTTTGCATGTGGAAGTAATATTGATGCATAAATTGGGACTTTGTCGGGAGTGGTAATCGAGTTATAGGTTTCGGGACTATGTCATAGGACGTAATCGGGACTGATAATTTTGATAGTTTGACACCATCTTGGATAGGAGCAGAAGAGGATTTCTTGGAACTTTGGACTACGGCAAGCTCGCAAGATATTTCGACTGAGAAGTCTTCGAGGGACATCAACGAAGAATAGATAAGTTAACCGTTTTTTGAAAATGTGCACACAATTCACTTTTCCCCATAGCACGTCATACGCAGTTTTTAACTGTTTTTGACGTAAAATAAATAAATAAATAAACCGCGGTATAAAACTCTAAATTCAAAGATATCTTGATCAAAGGCCTAACATCAAAATCATTTATTAAATTCACTATATTGTTTACAAAAAGGTAACAATAAACTTTGTTAAATTTTGTTCTTTAGAAAAGAAAGTGATCTTTCATTTAGTCAATCCAAACAGTAATGAACTAGGAATTAGAATCATTCTATTTCAGATTCCCAGCAACGCTGTATAGTCTGCGGATCCTATAATCCATTATAAAGGTAATAAGGATTATAATATATCGTGACCCATTGACCCAGCAAGCCGGACGCTAAGATCTTTGCGAGGAATTAATGTAGAGAGAAAATTTGTATATCTCAATATGAGCGTGATTAAGAAAAATTACAAATTGTAAAATTTTACGTTTGCGCTCGACCTGCAAACTAATTATTCTTAGAGGGTGAGATAAAATCTGTTAAGATTTTATAATCAACAAAACAACGTGATCAGGTTGAAAATCAAGTTATATAATGACACTAAAAGGCAAGTGCTTGACTCAACAGCACAAGCAATGTGGCACTTCAAAATACCCTTTTACAATGGTATCATGAATTCCAAAGAATCAATTTCTGTCAAAAAAAAATCATATAATCCTTAGGACCTTCTTCCCCGGTGCATTTGCACGTTTGCATAAACAACCCACACCTGTGCTTCAGTTTATGGTTGTCCTGGCTGTGCTACTCCTTATATGCAGCAGTATTTATTTGGTTGCGTGTCAGTTGTGGATATAAGTCATTTCAATGCTACGTAGTTCAAAGTTCATGGGAATCGTCGTCTCTATCATCATCGCAAATTTGCGTGACATCTGAGGACTCAATGGCGGGCCCCCTTTTTCTTATTTTCTGAGATCTTTTACTTATTTCCGGATATGTCTAATAAACTCCAACAAACGGAACTGACTCTCCCTTTCAACTTCTTATTTTACTAGAATTTTAGTGAATACTTCGATATGCTAATATTTCTCGGGACAATAATTTTTAAGATTTCTTTTAATTTTCTTAGAAATTCGAAAACGTTTATTGATGGAATTTATTTTGTATCTTGTTGATTGTCTCGTCAAGAAAATCGACCTTTTTACTTCCTCGAGGAAATTATCCGCATTTCCTTTTTGCGCTCTCAAACACATTACCAACTTTAGTCTCGCGATATTATCTATGACATTTAATAATATTAACAATAATAATAATAATAATAATAATAATAATAATAATAATAATAATAATAATAATAATAATAATAATAATAATAATAATAATAATTCTGATGTTCTTAAACATTTATATTCTGAATATTCTGAAACAAGAATTGAATAAGTTTTAGAAAATATTTGGTAGTAATTCTGTATCACCCTAGTGCTGGTTCTTTATTTGGATTCTGAAAGAAAAACAACCTTATCTGTTTTTCCGGGTCAGATCTAGTTGACTGTAGTTCTTGTATTTCATTTCCTGCCTACAGGATTCCATGAACGATCGAAATTCAAACTTTTTTATCTGCACATGTTTTCGAGTCTCAGAATCATTGAATATCCTTAATATAAGGGAGTAAATAATTTTTGTTAATAGGGGTAAGCAATGTGAAAGGATTGCATATTATTCTTTTCCTCGTGACATTTTTCGATTTGATAAAAGTAAATTGTTTTTACAGTAAACGTCACCTGCAAATGCAACGAAATTCAATTATTCTACTTAATAAATTCGTATCATTTTTTTTCTAAACGGTCGAGGAAACGCCGTGAATTTAAACAGTCGCCTTAATACGGACTGTGTATCCTTGAAATAAGGACTACCTCCAATTTTATAACAAAATTGTATCCACATCTGGTTTACGCGCGTACGAACGTTCAGATAACGGTTAACCATGACCACGAATCCTTTAGGAGCGTCCAGAGATCTTAGGAAAACCAAACTTGACCTGAACAAAACCAAGGTCTAGCAGGATTTGTTCTCGTCAGTTTTGCCCGATAGACTATTGTTTTAGGGTCGGATGAACAGTCCACGGAACCACAGTTCTGTTAAAAAGCAGACCCTCAATCGCATGCATGCACAATTTAGTTTGTGTATCTTCTTTATACATAATACGTTGGGAAATTGCGATCTCTAAGAAAAGTATAGTTCACTAACGGTCTAATACGATTTATAAGACGTCATCTACAGAAAAGTAAGTTAATTTTCTGCTCGTGAATAGAAACTTATCGCCAAAATGTGTGTCAAATAGATTTAAGAAGAAAAAATGAGTTTTGTAGATTATGGAATACTAAAATGAGAACTAGCACATGCAACCCTAAAGACTCTAACATTGTGAGAAATCACTTGTGCATAACATGAAAACGGTGCGTTCTAGATTCTAAAATCTCCGTTTCCTGTTGGTTAAAAACTGTTTATTCCCAAAATTTATATAATGAAAATGGGCTAATCATATTAAGGGAAATTTTTATAACAAGGTTCTAAGAGTCTTTCTTAATAATAACGCTTCTGCTTAACTTACTCTCTCACGAAAATTCAAGAACGTATCACAAATTTTAAAAATGTACTCAAATCCACTGAGATTATGATTTCATACATGGTTAAAAATTAACGTATAGTTTCAAATGTAATAATGAAAGCATAAATGGATATACTTAAAAATACGTTTTAAAATTCCGCATTCAGAGATGTGGATTCTTTGTTTTTCAGACCACAATAATCGATAAGCCATTCAATGTGATGCCTTTTAAGTTTTTACATCGAGCTAATAATCTAAAGTTGCTGGTCCAAACCTCACCACAAAAGATGAATTTTACATCGCGAAAATGAACAACGCACGTGTAAGTGATTAGGTAAAAAAGATAATTAGAAAGCTATTTAAGCGTTTCTGACTATTAAATTCTCCCGTAAGTCAAACTCGCTCACGTAGAGATTAAGATTGAATTGCCATGAGCTCTAAGTGGTCAAATCCAAAGTCAAAATTCGCGTACACAGCGAAAAGGACAATGCTACTTCATGCTACTTCAGAAACAACGCACTGGAATCTCTGGAAGGTTATTGGACGCAAACTTGTCTACCGACACCCCCACCTCATTATACATTCCTCTGTGTGGTTCACGCATTTCTAGACCAAGAATTAGAATTAAAGAAAGCTGTCTGCATGCTATTGACAATGCTTTAATTTTAACATTGATATACACATTTTCGGCATTGCATTAAATCAGTGATTCCCCACCTTTTTTCAACATCGAGTCATTTTTAAAAGAATGTTTTGTTTCATAAACTTCCTCACGTCTCTTCAGTACACAGCTAATTAGGTATTCGTTACAAAAATATTGACACATAAATCGCATAAAGATAATTGACTCAAAGAAAACGAAAATTTCGGCGGAAATTACTAGAATTGTACTGCTGCACATTTAGCCCCAAATCACCCTTGACTCCCTATCTTTGATTCCCTATAAAATACTATCAACCCCTGATGAGTCTATAAACGCTCCTTAGGGACCCCAGTATTAGAGGAAGTATACATTTAGGAACAAGATTTATCATCTTTTTCGTGACCAAAGTCCAATAATATGAGGTTTTCTTTCCAAAAATTGCCTATTTCCGCAGCAACATTACAGTACTTTCTCCTTACTATGTAAGCACGTAGTAAGTCGAGAAAGTAAAAAGAAATTGCTATCAAGATGTTGTAACAGAGCTTGTACACCATGAGTTAATACTGAAAATGGATTGTCCAGACGTGTAAATATTCGATTTCTTGGGAATCGAGCCCGCGATTGCACAATGTGCTTCTTTTTCCATTTTGATATTCATCCATCGTGGCGATTATCCGTTCTAATAAACGTGAATTCATCATGTAACCGACATCGTACCACAAAAAGTAGCATATAAATAAATACGAAATTTTTACATGCTCTTCATCAGGATTGTCGCGGTGTCCATGCAAAATTTGGTAAAGATTAATAGAATACAAATGTGGAAAAAAATGTAAATAATATGTTGGTAGATTCACCACAATCCTTATCTTTCGCTTCTCGCTACGAGTACGTGGTTCGTAATATATTCCGCTAGAGGCCAGTTGCGGCGCGAAACATCTGGTACCTAATAGATTCGCTGGAGGCCAGTAGCAGAACGTAAGATAAACATTTTAAAAATAATAATAATACTGTACTGTAAAATAAAATGAAAAAAATACATTATTTTATTAAATTTTGAACCAATTACATTCAAAATAATAATATTAAAGACTGTCGTCTTTATAAAATTGATCATTTTCCTCTTTTACAAGGATTCGATGTGAAAGGAGCTCCGACAACGCCGGTTATTTTGGTAGTATCGAGTAACTGAATGCTGATTGCTACAAGTCCGTTAAACTGTCAGGAATGCAATATTTGATTCTATAGCTTGGAGGGTGCCGGGTTCGGTTCCCGGCGGAGCCAACTGTTTGCGCTGGGCGCGAGTCCATTCCGTGCACTTACCCTGAGAGCGAGCATGTTGCGAGAGCCGTCAAGCGGAGGGGGAGAGAGAGACAGGCGGAGCTGCTGCCGGGCCTCCTGCACACGCCCTCTTATACTCCACGGCCTCCCCCTCTCCTCCCCCGCCCCGCCCCGCCCCGCCCCTTCCACGCACTTCCGCCTGGCGCTCGCCGGAGCTCCGCTGCTCTGCACAGACGCAGCACTCGACTAGAGGCCATCGCCCACCCACAATACCCCAATCCACACACTGCAAGATGCAGCACCACAAACATGACCTCCCTCATTTCATCCTTGCATGGGACACACACACGCAAATGTTGTCAGGCCAAAATATTGGATTTTTTTATTGATTGATTTTTTCGTGTTTCCGGGCGCGTCAACTGCTTTGGTCATTAGTCCCGTGAGTGTAGTGCATGTTTTTTCTCGGGAGATGGCGGTTATCTTCCCCCGCTGGATGGCGAGATCCGGCGCCGACCTACCGTCGGCTAGTGGGGTTTCCCCCTAACCAGGACTCTCCCACCAGCGGGGCACCGCCCCAGCCGGGACAAGCTCTAAGCTCCCGACCGGTCTCCCGGAATATGTGGTAGTGTAGTGCATGTTAGTGTGTGTGTGTAAGGGGAGAGGATAGGACAAGGAAGAGGAAGGACAGATCGCGCGCGGTCCGTGGCCCGTTTGGTAGGGTACTGCTCCGGCATTCGCCTGGTGTTGATCGGAGAAACCACGGAAAACTACCGATCAGAGCAGCCGGCCGCTAGAATTCTCCTCCAGACAGCGACTGAATTCGACTTAGCTGAAAAGCTAGTGTCGAAAATCCTGCCGCCGTGGGGAGTGTAACCTACGACCTCCCTGTCAGAGGCGCTGCAGTGACATCAGGTGATGCACTGAGCTACCGCACCCGGTCCAAAGATTGGAAACATGCTTCTCTGTGTACAAATGTCGACGCGCTGAATCCGAATCTGAAGCCAGAATTGCGCCAACACCCTCCAATTTCTTTAAATTTCGAATAACATCCGTGAAATTGTAGATTGTAAATTCCAACGTGGTTTAAAAAACAAATGGAGGCTGGTGGCGCAATTGTTGCTTCAGATTCGGATTCAGCACGTCGACATTTGTAGATAAGAATGTGTCCAGTCTTTTAAGTCTGACAACTTGTTTTTGTGTGCCTGAGATATCAACATACATCCGTAGAGCCCGGAAGTTCAAGAATTTCTTTTACCTAAAATAGGTCCGAAAATGCATTTATTCTAGCAAAAGGAGGGGTACCAAATGCATTAAAACAATGAAATATAACAATTAAAAGGAATTATTCTAAAAAATTAATAATTACAATGATTAACATTTTTATTCTGTCTAATTCACGTTAGCACTTAAAGTGTAAGGAACGATCTTTTCTTTGTAATCTTGATTCTATATGCCCATCCTGTGTGATGGCTAGAGATTTCTTTTACTAGCAACGCTGTCTCTTCGAAATGCTATCATGAACTACCTTTTGAATCTTGAGATCGCATCAGCGGAAACGGAATTATATTTTTCGTTGTTCGTTCTTGTGAAATCGTCAGCACTGAGAGCGGTGTATCAAATACAAAGACCTGTCCTCGATAGAGATCAGAGGCCATACTCAAAAGTACGGTTCCTCTTGAGCGAACAATTGCTACCGGCATCAATAAAAAAATCAAAAATCTTGATTGGAATCATTTTCATTTTTATTAAGAATTTTAATGAAATATAATGAAAAAAAATATACTGTAATGAAACGAAATCCATAAAAACAAGAGTTCAAAGAATGGAAACAGCATTTCAATTAACAAAAATATATATAACAATGTCATGGAACTGCAAAATTCACCATTACCAGACAGTAATGAATCCGGAAGCACTCTATTCATCAGAAACTATTAACCTTCAACATAGAACTTTAAAACATCAGTTAGAAGTTAAAGAACGCAAAATTATGAGAAAAATTATTGACTCTAAAATCAAAAATGATATAAATAACCCGAAACCAAATGAGGAAATGTACAAACAAATTCCGAAAATCACAGATACAATGCAAACGCGAAGGATCCAATTTATGGGACATTTAGAGAGAATGAATGCTAGCAGGTTAACAATCCAGATCCATGTGTTCTTGAAAAGTAAAGTCACCAGATCGAAGTGGTACAGACAAACCGAAAATGATTTTAGAGAATTGGGATCTCCAAATTTACAAGTTCATGATATAATACGAAAAACTACAAAATCGCCGTTTCGAGGTACAAAAGAAAGCCAAACAAAACACGGTATGAGCAACGAAAGCACATAAAAGATTACTGGGCTAACAAGAAGGCCACAAAGTGTTCATTCTGCGTTGTCCTAAGTGAACCATTCGCGAAGAAGAAGAAGAAGAAAAAGAAGAAGAAGGAGAAGAAGGAATCACAGCCTCTTCTTCCAAGACGACAGTGTCTTTGTGTTGTTCTGGCTTGCAGGTACGTATATATCCAGATTGATCGAGATCTGGGCCAAGAGAAAAAAGCAAAATAATTATGTAAAACGCAGAAAAAAGTAAATCAAGAGGAAATCGCAAAAATAGGTAGCAGAAGCTAAAATAGGCAAAAAAGGCAAAATGAAAATCTACTAAAATAAATCCAGAAGTATAATTAAGTGATTTCATATTGTTAAAAGTCATAAAATAGGGACAATAATAAAAGCCATTTTGCCAAACTTCCGGGATATACTCATCAGCAATATTCCATGTTCCCTATATCCTCGAATATAGACCGAATCGCTTATGTACTACATGGAAAGTTCGGTTTCTTTTTCGTGCGATGAATTTTTACTTATTTAACGTCGCTTTTCAACTACGAAGATCATACAGAGACCACCTAAATAACCATTTGTTTTGAAACTTTAGGGGTAACGGATGAGATGTATCATTTTCCATGGAGCAGAATGACCTCACGGGCCTCTAACGGCCAACACAAACACGGCTCTCTTGCAGAAATTCAAGTGGGAGGTTCTCAGTCACCCTCCATATATCCAGATCTCTCTCCCTGCGATTTCGCCGTTTTTGTTCCCCTAAAGGAAAGCTATGAGGGGCAAACGATTCACCTCGGACGACAATGTAAAGCAGTATGTATGGAAATCGTTCACAATGCAGCCCCGGGAAATTTACGAGACAGCCATTCACCGTCTTCTCGCAGTAGGACAAGTGCCTCAAAAGCTAGGGTCAATACTTCTGGCATTCATGTAATGGCTTTTGTTCCTAGGCTTCCGGCTCGTTTCTTTCTGAACCTTATAGTTTCTTTAACCTAACATGAACTCCAAAACCCGTATATAACTTTTTAAAGTTTTGGTTACTAACGCCAGTGTTCTGTCGCCAAAACCACTGCTCCCCATTGAGGCTAGACATTACAAATTACAGAACGCAACACAATATTACGAAACGTCGCAATTAGGCGTTCCGAAAATAACACAAAGCGAAACCCGCAGGACCGCCTTGCATCAAGCGATAATCCAGAAGCCAAAGTAGAGCTTTTAGAGGTAGACAGGAGAATAGTTTTCATCTTAATTTCATTCAGTAAGAGATTCAGAAAATTTCTTTATTTCTTTATCCAATTTTTGTCCAGAAATGTTCATCCACATCTCGCCATTTCTGGCTTATTGGCGGAATGATTGATTAGATAGTGCTTCCCAGCGCATCAAATGCAATGATTAGTTTCTTTGTGCAGTGCGTTTTATATCAGAAAGTAGCAGTGTTCCTTCCTGAAATGTGAAATTCTGCACCGACCACCTCTACAGTTCTTTATGAAACTAAGATCTTGCGGTTGCGCTTACCTAAGATAATTTTTTAATCAATACATTATCGAGAACATATTGAAGCAAATTTGAGAGAAAATCGGATAACTCTGACCCACTTCTTCACCATTTTTTCTCTCTAGTCCTCCAGGCCGAGACCCTACCTTATCGATAACTCACTGAGGTAGCCGCAGCCCTTCCCATTTAGTACCTTGGTTATCGCCCATACACCGCTCCATACGTAGATCCTTAGCAGAATTATAGTTAATGACAGGATAGGATAAGGAATGTCTGATGCCGCATGGAATGCTTATTGGCAGCGAAAACGGGAGAATCCTGAGAAAATCTGCCGCGAATGCGCTTGGTCCGTCTCACATTCCACTTGGAACCACCTGGGATCGAACCCAGGCAACAGCGGTCTCACCGCTACACCATAAAATTATTTATGCATTTGATTAGCATCGTCATTATTACTTGACTGCAAAACCCAATGAGTAGGTTCGGATCTTATGTGTGTTTGTTGTTACTAATTACTAGGCGACGGATTTGAAGGACCTAAAACATCGCCAAGAATGATCAATAAAATACTCTTACAATGTTTTTAAAATGGCCTAAATGCAAAGAAAAATGACGTAAACAATGTGATGAATACCAGTTCTGATGAAACCGGGAGCGGTAGCTCAGTGCATCAACTGATGTCACTGCAGCGCCTCTGACCGGGAGGTCCTAGGTTCGAGTCCTGACGGCGGCAGGATTTCCGACACTAGCTTTGCAGCTAGGTCGAATTCAGTCACTGTCTGGAGGAGAATTCTAGCGGCCGGCTGCTCTGATGGGTAGTTTTCCGTGGTTTCTCCGATCAACACCAGGCGAATGCCGGAGCAGTTTTTCCTTCCTCTTCCTTGCCCTATCCTCTCCCCTTACACACACACACACACACACACACACACACACACACTTACATGCACTACACTACCACACACTTTCAACAAATTTTGCTGCTACTTTCTGAACTCTTTCGATGGAGTTTTTTTTACCCTTTCTATATGGATCCCAACACGCTGCTCCGTAGTCAATACCGGACGCACAATGGTTGTATATGCTAGTTCTCTTGATTTACTACTTCCCTTCCTTAACACTTGCATTACAAAATGTAAAGATTTCCATACTTTCCCAACACTAAAGTTGACGTGCTCCTCTCATCCAAGTTATTCATTAATTATCACCTCCAGATATTTACAACTAGTTACGTGTGGAATTATTTTACCCGCAAGCAAATACTTAGCTGTCCCATTATTTGTACTACGCGTAAAATTTTTGCATTTATTCGGATTAATATTCATTCTATTGATTTCCGTCCATTCTTCTAAGCATCGCAAATCTCGCTGAATTGTATCCTGATCCGATATGTTCTCGGTCTTTCTCAAAATAAGGCAGTCGTCTGCAAAACGTTTAATTTTTGAGCCTATTCCCCTTGCAATGTCATTTACATACACCAACTATAATAAAGGTCTAAGTACACTCCTCTGCGGAACCCCAGATGTTACACTCTTTCCGATAGGCTGTTTCCCACCCTCACTCGTTGGTGGCGGTTATTTAGAAAATCGTTAATCCATAGTATCACTCTCGAGTCTAGCCCTATTCTGTCTAGTTTTTCAAGTAGTCTATCGTAACAGTTTTAGTTAGTAACTGATAAATTAAAAAATAGTTACCAAAAATAGTGTTAATTGATATATTTGAAAAGGAGTACGAAATTGGAATGAAGAAAGATTACCCTTATCGATCTCTCTGACTACTCAGAAGTGACAATACTCTTACCTCTTGCTTAAAATTTCGGAATCGCCTCTCAACTGAAACCGTGAAAATCAGATCATTTTACTTCCTAAAATTCCTTTTGCGAGTAAATTCCATGCAACACTGTGGGAAAATACAGTCAGTCACAAATGACGCCACAAATTGCCTTCGTCTTCGCATGAAAGCAGACTTGCAACTAAGATGTGACACCACTCTTACTTCTTGCTGAATCGCCCCTCAACTGGAAGCGTGTAAATCAGATCAATGTACTTCCTAATATTCCTTTTACGAGTAAATTCCATGCAACACTGTGGAAAATACACTCTGTTCAAATGATCCCAGAAATTGCCTTCGTCTTCGGAAGAAAGCAATGTGGCAACCCAGAAGTGACACCACTCGTACCTCTTGCGTAAAACTTCGTTCGGCACCTGGAAGCGTGTAAATCAGATCATTTTACTTCCTAAAATTCCTTTTGCGAGTCATATCCACCCAACACTGTAGGAAATACACTAAGATCAAATGCCACCGCTGATTGCCTTCGTCTTCGGTTGAAAGTGAGCGATTTTGTAGGGTAGTGGTGTATTGTAATGAGAGCATGAATGCCGTCTCCACGTAACGAATCCTTGATGGAACGGCCGTGCGTCCTTTCCATCTTCATTAAGGCAACTTCCCGGCCTCAGCACAGCAGCTTCCGCGTGCGTAACGGGTTTCCAGAGAGAAAGGAATCGATCGATTTTAAATCGACAGCGGGTGAAGGAAACTGACGGCGGAATTCCCAGAAAGGGATAAAAATGTCAATGAGTGCCATATTCACTTCTGGGTGTGACCGAGGTGGGAGTCATTCTCTCCTTTCCTGGAGTCCAAGTGGTGGTTGATTGATTAATTACTGATTCCGGGCGCGACAAGTACCGAAGTCATTAGTACCGTAAGTGCATTGCATGCTTTTCATCGGGGGGTGATCTTCCCTCACTAGATGGCGAGATCCAGCGCCGACCTACGTTTACTGGCGGGGTTTTTTCTCCAGCAGGTATCTCCCACCAGTGGAGCACAGCCCCAGCCGGGACAAGCTCTGAGTTCTCAACCGGTCTCCTGGCATGTATGATGGTGAATAGTGCATGTTAGTGTAAGTATGTGTGTAAGGGGTGAGAATAGGACAAGGAAGAGGAAGGAAATATCGCGTGCGGTTCGTAGTCCGTTTGGTAGGGTATTGTACCGGCATTCACCTGGTGTTGATTGGAGAAACCACGGAAAACTACTGATCAGAGTAGTCGGCCGCTAGAATTCTTCTCCAGACAGCGACTGAATTCGACCTCGCTGAAAAGATGGAACATCCTGCCACTGTCGAACCTAGGATTCTAATTCGACCTAGCTCTCTAACCCTGCCAACGTTGGAAGTCGAACCTAGGAACTCCCCGTCAGAGACACTGCAGTGACATCAGTTGATGAGCTCAATGAGCCACCAATCCCTGTCCAAGTGGTTGTTTTTCTATTCCTTCGACTATATAAAGAGTGCAAGTGATGGATTATTTTGGGTTTCCGGGCGCATCAACTACTGTGGCCATTAGACCAGTAAGTGAAGTGAATGCTTTGGCTGGGAGCTGGCGGTGATTCACCTCAGCCTGCCGGTGAGATCCAGCGTCGACCTACACGGCTATGTACCGAGAATTTCTCCTCCAAGCGCCTTCCCCCAGCGTGGCATGCTCATGATCCCCATTGACCACCCATGGGGGGAGGCGGCTCAGGGCATCAACTGATGTCACTTCCGTGGCTCTGACAAGGAGGTCGTAGATTCGAGTCCCGACTGCGGTAGGATTTGCGACTCTAGCTTGTCAGCTGGGTCGAATACAGCGCGGTCTGGAGGAGAATTCCAACGGCCAGTTGCTCTGATCAGTAGTTTTCCGTAGTTTCTCCGATCAACACCAGGCGTATGCCCGAGTAGTACCCAAATAAATGGGCCACGGGCCGCGCGGGATCATTACTTCCTCTCCTTGTCCTATCCTCACCCCTTACTTTCACACACACTCACTTGCACTACGCTACTACACATCAGTCAGGAAAACAGTCGGGAGTTTAGAGCTTGTCCCCGCTGGGGCGTTCCCCCGTTGGTGGGAGGTACCTGGTTGGGGAAAATCTCGCTAGCCGATGGTAGGTAGGCGCCGGATCTCGCCATCCAGCGCGGCAATATCACTATCACCTCCCAGGCACTACGCTTGTAAGGCTAATGACCTCAGTAGTTGACGCGGCCGCAATCACTAATCCACTCACCAACAGCCCATCGGTCTCTCAACATGTGCAGTAGTGTAGTGCATGTGTGTATGTAAGTAAGGGGGAGGACAGGACAAGGAGAGGAAGGAAAGATCGTACGCGATCTCTGATCTGTTTGTTAGGATACTGCTTTGACTTGGTAGATTGTTCTGAGAAACCTCGGAAAACTATCGATCCGCCACCTGACAACGGTTGAACTCTATCTAGCTATATAGAATGGTCAAAATTGTGTCACCACCGTTGGGACACGGACCTTAGGACCTTCCAATGAGAGGTACTGCAGTGACGTTAGTTGACGCTCTCAACCTCCTCACGCAATCGATGAAGTGTGTTTACGAGAGGTGAATGATAAAAGTAATTGAATCATTATTGCTCTGATGTTGCGCAGTAGGGATACTTCTTGGGGTGGTAAATAATTCACGTGATTACATGGTCAATACCCTCAAGTCTATAAAGAAATTCTAAGGCTGTTTTCATTTCACGTACTTGGTCGATACTTCTAGCAATGATCTGGCCACAATTTGTTTATATATATATATATATATATATATATATATATATATATATATATATATATATATATTCTACACTATCGGAAATCGATTAAGAATTTTTCAGGTGATTGCATCGTAGCAATGTCATAACAATAATTAAACAACATTCAATGCAAAAATTCAGGACACACATATTATGTTCTCTATCACTGGTAAAATCAATTCGATTCTACAATACCTCACATAAAAATTAGACTAACCATTTAATATGCAAAAAAGTCAGTATACGTAATGATCAAAATTGTCTAAAGGGCACAATGCCTTTGCCATTTTAGTTTCCTCTTAAACTATGAGTATCTAGGCAAGAATTCCATACGTGTTAATCCCTATTTTAAAAGTGTAAATATGTAGCTTCGTACTGGAACACAACTGACAACTTTTGTACGAAGTGGGAGTTCCTTCCAAAAAGGTAATAGATAGTTCTAAGAGATCTCTAAAATGTGACCATTCGGAAGAAGGAACAACTGCACGGCACAAAAACCTGGTTCTAATGATTTAGGACGCACCGTTTCTGGGTTGCGAAGGATGTGATTGTTTGACAGTGTAACGAGTGTTGCGAGTCACAAACACGTTTGTTGTTTCTTGATTGATTGATTATTTCGTGTTTTTGGGCACGTCCACTGCTACGGTCATTAGTCCCCTAAGTGAAGTGTGAAAACCTACACGTCGGCATGCAAGGTTTTCCCAATTCAGGTATCTCCCGCCTGCAGGCAGCGCCACAGCTGGGACAAGCTCCAAGCTTCCGACTGAGCTCTCGATAAATATTTTTTATAGTGATGTTCATGTTAGTGTTAATCTGTTTAAGTGGTGAAGAGAGAACAAGGAAGAGGAAGGAAATATTGCGGACGGTCTGTGACCCTTTTTTGTGTATGGGTACCGAAGCTGCTTGTCATATGTATTTACAGTGCCTCAGGAAAGTCTTTCTGCAGTGTCACCTCGCTCCGTGCAACATTATGTTGTAGTACGAACGAACTGCTGCTTAAAAACGTAAATTGTGTATTCACCTCATTCATAATGGATGCTAGAATGGTTTCCCCTGCACTCGTTTCCCAATGATCTGGTTGCTACCAACATAAATGCAGTTTCTTATTACAAGGTCTTGATTCGGTTCACTGCGGAGAGGTTTTTCTGGCATCCTGTATTATTCAAATAATCTGCGTTCGTTTGTCCTCCACTAACAGTTAGACACCTTCCCACCCACCAGTTGAGACAAATCAGAAGGCATTGGTCAGCCTCAGTTTCCTGGCGGGGAACGTATCATTTTGTGTGGATACATCCAGAAGATTCTGAGGAATTTCTTTAAAAACGTGTTTTTTGCGATTTTAAGTGCTGCGATCTGGTAGTGGCCACGCTAACCACGAGCTCGAAGTTGCTAGAAATTGTATCGCCGGACTTAGATCACTCGAAAAGAAAAGGGTCATCTGAGTTGCCACCCGTAGGACAACTATAAATTTAACGGATAATCCCTTAAAATCCATAAATGCTAATGGGATAAACCCCTTTTGTAGTATAATTATAACTACAAAATTAAATTCTAATATAAATGTATCACGATCAAACGGTATATCTTGGAATAGGAGCTTGCGAATGTACAAGTTTTCTTTAATAAGACGCCTGATAACACTCTGAATGAATGTTCTCTTAAGAATAGCTCTAACCGGCTTAGGTGCGTGATGGTATCAATTGATGTCACTGCAGTGCCCCTGAGCGGGAAATCATAAGGTTCGAATCCCAAAGGTGGCACGATTTTTGACACTGGCTACATATCTAGATCGAGTTTAGCATCTGTCTGGGGGATAACTCCAGCGGCCGGCTGAGCTGATCGGTAGTTTTCCGTGGTTTCTCCCATCACCACCAGAAGAATTACGGAGCAGTACCCTAACAAACGGGCCACGGATTGCACCTGATCTTTCGTTCCTCTTGCTTGTCGTATTACCACCCTTCACTTACACTAATATGTACTACGCCACCACACATGTCCGGAGACCAGTGGGGAGCTTAGAGCTTGTCCCGGCTGAGGCGGTGCCATGCTGATACCTTGTTGTGGAAAACCACCACTAGACAACGAATAGGTCGGCGCTGAATCTTCATCAAACGGGGGAAGATTACCACCACCTCCCGCGATAAAAACATGCACAATATATACAAATATAACTTAACGTTTGACGCTCACGGAAATTCAAATCAATGAAAACAACTCTTCTAGGAGCGTTCGGATTAGGTTCTCTAAAACCGTATTCTGTGGTGAGTAGTGCACGCAGCCCGAAAGAACATTCGACAAGATTTGCGACCACACAGTTTTTTTGTACAGTAATTTAAATACTTGGTAAATTATTTTTACGTTCTACGCCTGAGAATAATAAACCAAATAACTGTATATTTAAAGTTTCTTTTTGCTAAAAACTTGCGTAGAAGAAATTTTCACAATCTATTTTCGTTGATAATCGACAACCTCCGATGTAACGGAATTGGCGATTTTTATATTTTGACACCAATGATTCAGAATTTGCTTGTTCTTTAGTTTGATAATAAAACTGCCAAAGGAAACTGGAAATGGTGCCTAGGAAATAAAAAACCTCTTATATGACCTTTACAATTTATTCTTGATAGAATATCTCGTACGTGGTCAGAACCACAAGGGAAGTTTTCGTAAGGTGCTTTCAGATAATATAATTTAATACTAATATATAGAAAGTGTAGAATGCGTAAACTTCAATAACTGTTCATTATTGACATCAAACAGTGTTTTTCCTCCCTTCTGTAAAATTGTATTGTTTTTTCACATATGAGGTTTTCTATCATCGTCGATATGATAGTATTTTTAAAACACTTTAAAGCTTGTGCGGCGCCACGTTCTGCTAGTCCCTAATACAGTCGACTCCGGTTATGGTGAGCTCGTATATATATTGAATCTTCGGTTATAGTGAACTTAAGTCACTGGTCACTTTTCTATTACATTACAAATAAGCTTAAGAAAACTCGGTCAAGTGTACCTGAACCTCGGCTATAGTGAACCTAGGAAATACAACGTCCTGAAAATAATTCCCTCCTGTTAAGGAATATATCGCCTCAGTGCCGCAAATGCAAGAGACATTGAAGGGTGTCAAGACTGAATTACGATACTTTGATACAGAGGGCAATCTAAAATAAATTATGGAGAGAACACGAATTCTAGAGAAGAATCTAGAGAAGTTACTAATGAAAAAAGTACGAAGCAAACAATTGAAAAGAAATTGTTTTTTTAAAGGACGAATAAAGGTATTGAAATTTTCAGTTCGTGCTGTTAATGTGTTTTGCTGTATCTCTATGTTACTAAAATTAATCTTTATAGACAAATTCTGTTTAATTTGGACATCATCGGATATAGTGAACCTCGGATGTAGTGAACTAAAAATGTTATTCCCCAGAAGTTCACTATAACCGGAGTCGACAGTATATTTTTGGGGGGGAAATAGTTAGAAATTGCGCGGTGTCGCTTCGAACGGCAGGGGCAAGAAGTAAAATTGGTGTGCGATCATAATTGCGCGCCTTGTGGCACCCCAGTGATCGCTTAAGGAGCAGCGCGGCCTTGCGGCGGCTGCTGCGCGGCAACCGGTCTCCAGCTGAGAGCGGCCGCCGCGCACGGAGAAAGGGGGGGAGGAGGGCGAGTTATGACACTGACCCTGGCGGAGGCGATCGACCTCTGCCTCGACCGCCCCGCACGTCGACTTGACCGCGGCTTTCGATTCCGCGGACTTTGCAATTCATTTCTAGCTTCCAGTGGGTGGGCTCAAATATTTGGTTTAGTTGGTTGATTGATTGATTGTTAGTGATTCCGGGCGCGTCAGCTACTGAGCTTATTAGTGCCGTAAGTGTAGTGCATGTTTTGTCATCGGGAGGTGGCGGTGATCTTCCCCCACTGAATGGCGAGATCCGGCGCCGAGCTACCGTCGGCTAGCGAGGTTTCCCCAACTAGGTATTTTCCACCTGCGGGACACCACCCCTGCCGAGACAAGCTCCAAAGCTCACGGCATGGGTGATAGTGTAGTGCATGTAAGAGTCATTGTGTGTAAGTGAGGGAGAGGATAGGACAAGGAAGAGGAAGGAAAAATCGCGCGCAGTCCGTGAGTACACCGTAACTATATAGCTAGTGGCGAAAACTGTGCCGTCGTCGGTACTCGATCCCTAGGACTTCCCGGTCAGAGACATTGATCAACAGGACTGACACACAGAGAATACTCCACGAATATTCTTCAGCGAATTCTCAACTGTAGTACATTCAGTAGCGCAACCGGTTGCAATGCATCACTACCGACATAATTGAACGCTCCCTGCGGATTTACAGCAGGTTACTATAAACATGATACTCCTCGTGCGCTGTACATGCAAATTTTTGCAATTAATCAACTTACACATCGCAATATATCATTCTGGTTGATCGTTTGTACACGTTGTTACCTGATGATACCATCAATCATTCATCACTCATAATTCTTTTCCAGGTTTTTATCTATCCGAGTAATAGTACTTAAATAATCTCTTCGTTGTTTCTGAACAAAATGCAACTTTACTTTCATAGATGCTTATTCTCTCACTAGTGGCATCATGCGTTTCAGTACTATGGAGAAAGGTTCTTTCATGCTGAAAGATGCTACTTGTGTGATTTTCTTATGCATTTTATCAATATTCTCATAATTATCATAAAAATATTCTTCAACGTTTTGTTCATTGATTTTTAGGGGTTCATGACTATCATTATTATTATTAATAATTAATATTAATTATTATGATAATAATTATTATTATTTCTAAATAACCTAATGCCTTTCCCATGAAATTGTCAAAAGCATTCTGCGAAACAAATACATTTCTATTCTCTATGTTTAAATATTTTTTCTTTAATCCGTATTAATAGAAAAAACGTACACTATCCCTCTGTACTTTTTAAGGAGACAGCTGTTCATTAATATTTCTCTTTGAGAGAAATCTGGACAAACTGTGCATCTATTTCTCGAGTTGAGAGTTTTTAACTTTTAAAATATTTTTAAGAATGAATAAATGTTTTGAAAAAATAATTCAAAGGGTATTTACCTTTCTGTATTTATTCAATAAATATTTATTGGGGTTAATTCACAACAATTATTCTGGAAACAATGAGAAAGGTATAAGTTGCATTATCCACTTTTCTGAGGCGCATACTTGTAATCCCCTGCCAATTAGGATTTCAGATCCAAGAATGGAACAAACATCCTACTACAGAACTACCCCAGCCAGATGATACATTTTAGAGGCGAAATGCGCAACTTGTTTGATGAGTAAATGGTTTTTTGGTATTTTCCTGTCCGGCGACACTTCACGTCACGTTAAGAAACTTTAATGAATTGTATGCTAATAGTTAGGTAATTAATGTTTAATGCATCTATACATCTTGGCAATGCTATTAGACCGACATTGACTCATTCATAATGTTTATGTAATCGAAAAAGTGTAACTTCAAAAAGCTATCATAGTCATTGACTTTCCTGAAATCAAATGCGTCTTCGGAACACCAGCCTATCGCATAACGAATGCAAAGTGTACAAATATCTTTCCTGAAGTGATCAAAATCTCGCCGGCATTTTAGATTTTGTGGATAAAGAAGGAAGTTACGTGAAAAGATTTGAGTATGATATTCCTGACTCAGAAAAACATAAAAATTATTTGTCATCCACGAGCGGTTAACGGTGAAGAAAAATGACTTCCATTTTTATTAACAATGACAATTTATTATTGTGCTATATTTAATTCATCTATTTTTATTGTTTATTACTATTTGATATTTTTGTGAACTTTGTTTTTACGGAATAAAATAGTTTGCTATAATTTTAAAAACAATACTTTAGTAAACAATAAATAAGTAAATAAATTAAAATTTATCTAATTGCAAAACATATATCATGTATAATGAAAGAGTAGTTAAATGTCTCACCACTAGCCTACACTCTTTGATATATTATGCAACTTCTCTGTTGAACGCCTGAAATGTTTCTTTTGTTATAATGCATAACGAAATGTCGCAATTGCTGAAACTCTTCTTAAAATTAGAATTACGAACGTATAAAGATCATAATGTCGGCCCGGTGGCCGAGATCGCTAAGGCAGTAGTGTCGTAGTGATATCCGAAGGGTCGCTGGTTCGAGTCTCACCTTGGGTATGGTTGTATTTGTGTTCGTCCTTTCACCCCTTATCACCATATCGTTTCATCTTCATAGTACAGCTTCATACAGGATTCATTTTTGAGACTTGAGAATCGACTCTGAAGCGAGACTGTTTCCTTTCCCGTGGTTTTATAAAATCAATCTTCAGCCACGTGAAAGGAATACCCCCGTCCTGAATGAAGTGTGAAGAGTATTCACGAAATTCCTGCATTCCTTCTACAAGCTTGAACACTGATTAAATTCCTACAAAATGGAACAGATCGCATCCGTACGATTATTTCTCGAAATTGACGAGAACTGTGGGTATCTCGACTGGGGCATGATCCTTTCCCATCACGTGGTGTCATAGAATCCGCGTGCAGCCCCGGGACATGGGTATTGTGACGATACAGATTATCTCATCTTTAAACAGGTATAATTTCCTTTTAAAAGCTGTGTCGCAAAATATGTGTTCGACCATGTTGACCAAGGGTCAATTAGCTACGCGCAGCTGGGACTTTCTGCGCCACGGAGCCGCCCAAAAGTGGGAGGGGTTTGTTTAGCTAACTCACCCCTACGGCCGCGGTCTGCCCTAAGGATTTCGAAGAACGTCTCGACCCATCCAATATGAGTATAGAGTTAATGTATTATTAAACAATCACCGCAAACTCGCTGTTTGAACACTTACCCACTTTTCCACTCAAATTATTTATAAGAAGTCCTGACCGATTGGCGGAGATTTAGTAAGGCGTAGGAAGGTCTGGCCAATTACACAACCTTGTTTCAAAATTTTAACAGATCCTTCTAGAACTTTTGGGTAAGAAGAGGGGAGAACACAGGCCTGGGGCTAGCTCGCTAGCGCAGGGCAAGGAGACGCTCTCGGGCATCAGATGCGTTCGGGCGGGTGCTCGACAGAGAATCGGTCGCGTTGTTGCCCACGAAGTTAGTCGACTAGAGAGAGACGGGCGAGTGCCCGAGTGTCTTGTTTGGGACTATTGCCCACAAAGGTTTGAGTTTGTTCTTAATTTGATTTCAGTAGAGTTTTCGTTAACCTTCGAACACTTTGCTGTGCGCCGATGTAATTATTCTCTCTACCCGGTCACGCTAGTATTGTACGTTTTTCTTAATAACGTGAAGTAACTTCGATTAAATCGAGAATATTAATAACCGATAAATATCACGCGGCCCGTCTCGCAACTGGAAGCTGAGCTGTCGCGGCCTCGTTACGTCACGGCTGTCGAGTTGGAGGGCGGACGGCGACCCACGGCCTCCCTGACCCCACCCTCCGGACGAAAAAGAACCATGACGAAAGAAAGTGAATCTTCACAGCTGGCAGTGCGTCCGTCTGCAACTAAATGCTCATATCAATGAAACATGCCTTCACCAAAGTCTCTCAGGCAATATTAATAAGAAAGACTCTTGTTTGATTAAAATTGGAATAATTCTCAGGAAGCATTGACCGGGCATTGGCCTCTTTCTTATTAATGTTCATCTTCAATTTTTTATTTACTGTAATCTTAATTTATAAAATTTTATTGTATTGATTTTTGTACTTAGAATTAAGGGTTAGGGAAGGGAAAGTAGCACCGCTGAGCCCATGCACAGTCTGTTAGCAAACAATTTTAGTAATTTGGGTAATTCTATTCTATTTTTTCTATTTTAATTAAATTTCATGTTCTTTGATAATCTTTTCTTCTCATTTCGAAAAGTAGCTATTTCCATCCACGACCCCTATTTCAGGCTCTCGGCGCCTCCTGAGCTAGCCGGCACCTTCACTCAGGTGAGAGGGGAGCAAATCTACGTTAAATCTGGCTCACCCAACGTGCGGTCGAAGACTGCGCCGTCGCAGTATATTGAGAGTTCGTCTTGAATGAATAGTGAAGAGTATTAAGAAATTGCTGCATTCCTACGAGCTTGACCACTGACATAATTCGTTGCAAATTGCACAGAATACATTCGGATGATTCTCTCTCGATATTGCCGAGAATTGCATCTAGACTGGGGCGTGATTCTTTCCCTTCACGTGACGTCATAAAATCCGCGTGACATGGGTATATGCACATTTCGTCTTGAATGAATATATAGAGTGAAGATCATTAAGAAATTCCTTCATTTCTTCCAGCTTGACCCCTGACAAAATTCGTTGTAAATCGCACAGATTGCATTCGGACAATTCTTTCGAGACTGGGGCGGGACTGCTTCCCATCCCGTGGCGCCATAGAACCCGCGAGCCGTCGCGTAGTCCGGGCGCGGCCACGCCCCTTTCGCCACGGCCTGCTGGAGCCCCGCGCGTCGCTAGACGAGTTATGACGGGGCCGAGGAAAGTTGCAGTGAGAGCTGGACGCGGCGTCCGCACGCGCGAACTCGTCCTCCGTCAGGGAATCTCCTCGGGAGCTTTCCTTCCTGACGCCTCCTGCAGCGCTCGCCAGACAGGAACGCCAACCAGTTCTTCCTCGGAAGACTCGCCTTGCAGCGCTTTGTCATTCCCAAACGAAGAACGGGTTCTCCACTGCAAACTACGTACAAGGGGCTTTAAAACATATTCACTCTTCGAACTGTCGTAAAACATTTATTTTTCATTTTGTCAACTAAATATCCTCATTAATTCCATGAAAAATTGTTGATTGTCGCTATGTTAATAGCACGCAATCAATTAAAATTTCACCCTGCAATTAAAAATTCACACCTACCAATCAGAATTAAGAAAAGGAGGGAAATCGAGTAATTAAGAAACTGCAACACAGACGTAGCCAAGGTATTTGTAGTCGGCCACGAAACACGAACAAAATAGTACATCACATATTAAATTCCTACAATATAAACAACGAATGAATAAAACTAAATTGGTGAAGTAAACGTTAAGCAAGCATGCTTATGTAACAACATAAAATATTTAAGGTGAATTTATTAAATGTTTACCAGTTAAATGTAAAATATTTTTTCTTAGGATAACGAATGTAAAAAATGTAAACGTCAGTTGTGTTTACCAGTTATAAAACGTATTCTATCACAAAACTGTATTAGAAGCACTAGTAGCTTTTCCCCAATATTAATACATCTTGTATTCTCTCTCATACCTGTCTTTACTTTTCGTGAGAAGTAATGTTTTCATGACTTTGTCTGCTTGTAATGTTTTATCCGCATATGTTCAGTATCTTCCATTTGCAAATATTTCGTAGAAACAAAAACAATGCAATAATCACTAAATAGATATTTACTACCTCAATACTACCTCATGAAATGCATGCCCGGGTGGAAAACGTGTAAATTTCTTACAATTTTAATTATTTGTAAATGAAAACGAAAAAATATTGAACATAACATGTGTATCAGGGGGTATAATTTCACTCATGGTATATAAGAAAACTCGCTCCTATCGTCGCTCATTTCCTTGAACATACCACCACTCATGCAATTATCCCCCACTTTATACAATCGTTTCATTAATTACTATTCCAAGTCTAAAACGTTAAATTTTGGAGATAAATAAAGTCGGATTTGCAAAATGATTATGTGTCGCGTAGCCACAGACAGCTAGCGCCCGCCTAAGCACAGTTACATAGCTCCGACTCAGCAGTAAAGGCCTATAAAACAGCTTGACCTCCGCTTAGCGGGGGGACGAATGCTACTCGTGAGCTCGTTGCCCGTGTGCGCGGACCTTCCACTCCTCTGTCGGTTCAGATCGGCCCAAACTTGCCCTGCCGACCTCCCTTCACCCCTAGTCGGTTCAGATCAGCCCAAACTTGCCCTGCCGACCTCCCTTCACCCCTAGTCGGTTCAGATCAGCCCAAACTGGCCCTGCCGACCTCCCTTCACCCCTAGTCGGTTTGGATCGGCCCAAACTGGCCCTGCCGACCTCCCTTCACCCCTAGTCGGTTCGGATCGACCCAAACTGGCCCTGCTGACCTCCCTTCACTCCTAGTCGGTTCAGATCGGCCCAAATTGGCCCTGCCGACCTCCCTTCACCCCTAGTCGGTTCAGATCGGCCCAAACTGGCCCTGCCGACCTCCCTTCACCCCGCTAGTCCAAACCGAGCTTCCGGCGTCCTGCTGCAGCAGCTTCCCGCCCTCTCCCTGACCGCTGTACACTTCGCGTCGCTAACTCGCCTGATGACCGCTGCAAAGTGTCTCTTCCGGAGAACAGTCCTTGGCGAGGCTGGGCTACGTCAGATGCCTATGTAAGAATACCACTCCAATAAACTGCTGTCTGCCGTGATTGGGGTCATCCCTGTTCTTCTTGCTTCCTTCAAAATCGTCCCAGTTTCTGTAGCTGTGTGGCGAAGAAAAGCTCAAGCAGGCGGATCTAGCTAGTTTTGGTGAAGAGAATACGTCATGTTCGTCTCATATCTCTCTTACCCCCAAGCATGGGAATTTAAGGCGAAAAAAATTAATTTTGTAGTTTTGAAATATTGAGTTTTTGCAATTTTCTAAAATTCATAGAGTTCCACGGAAATGAGACGAGAACCAATTTTTTACAGTCGAAAACAGTTTGAACATTGGCACTTTTCCAAAAGTCAGAAATATCCACAAAATGAGGCCTGCACCATTCTGTTCAGCCATTTGTGAACAAACTTGAGTAAAATAAAATTAGCGATTGTTGACAAATTTAAAAATATTGATCAAGCTTAGTGTAAAGTACCCCCAAAACTCAAAATATTCGTTTCTAAATAAAAGAGCCTCGAGGTCATTAAATTAAAAGTAAATTAAAAGTAAATTCACATAAGGTGAAGTAAAGGTATCAATTTTGGAGAAAATTACCTGAACGGTTTAGGCACTAGCGTTGAACGTGGACGGACAAATGGATGTTTTGCTGTCGATCAATTTTACTTTCTCATATACATACGTATACACGGAGTAATACAGAGAAAGTAAGAAAGAGATTTACGTAATCCCGCGCGAGGAAACGGCGCATTTTCGGCAGAAAATGAATCATTGTCGAGCCATGATAACGAAAAAGTAAATAAATCCAATTGCTAAATTAACATGAAAAATCCTCTAACAAGTGGTAAAAGGATTCCTGTTTTGTGGCTAGAATTCCTGTTTTGTGGGTACTTGATATCAGAAAGTTACTTGACACCAAAACGTCCGTCCGTCTCTCAGTAAGTCTGCCTGTCTACTTATTTATTTATTTATTTTGTCAAAATCTGTATGTGACGTATGGGGGGAGAAAATCATCTGCGCACGCTTTCTTGAGTTTCAGAACCCCTTCCCAACTATTTAACTATTAATAGTTGAAAGATGAAAAAATAGTAATAATAATAATAATAATAATAATAATAATAATAATAATAATAATAATAATAATAATAATAATAATAATAATAATAAATTTAAAAAAGCGAGAGATTGACATTTCAAAATATAGATATTTTCGTTGCCGAATTATAGAAAACTCATTTGTAGAGGTAAAAGAACGGATTTGATTTTTATCTATTGCTAACAAATAGAAACACACCCTAAGCTCTACTACCACTACAAGCAAAAGGAAAGCTCAACAATAGTTATAGTTAATAACGTCAAAAACCTTTTGAAAGATCTAAAAATATCCCAATGGGTTTTTCATTTTGGTCCATTGATGAAGCAACATCTTTAAGGAAAGAAAAAATGGCAGTTTCCGTAGATTTTGACTTTCTGAAACCGCGTTGTGACTCTGAAAACGCTTCGTTTTTCCTGAGAAAAGTTTTCATTCGCGTATAGAAAAGCTTCTCTAATATTTTTGAGAAAAACACAAATGGAAAATTGGCCGGTAATTTTGAATTTCTTTTTTGTTCCCTTTATATATATTAATTTGTATCGTGTTGTCAACGGATAAATCTAAAAGGAATATAGAGTGAAATTTTTTTAAGAGAGAAAAAATGTTTCTTTTAGATATTACTGGGAAATAGAGTTTTCAGATGTCACCTTTTCAAGTGCGAGGTTCTATTGTATGCAAAACATCCATGAATGCGACTTCCGACAATTGAAATTTAAGCTTATCAATTTCATCGTAATGCTCTAAATTTGATCAATATCGGAATATTCTCATTCTCGGAAAATGTAGCAACAAGCCCTAGATAACCTCCTCGTCACATGATTATGTAATGAATAATATAACAATAGTTTCATATGCCAGAATATTGCAAATATTATTGCAATTTATTGTTAATTAACATACAATCATTTTACATGTCAGATGATGAGATTTAAAAAAAGATATAAATTCACAGCGAAGTGCAAGTACACGACCAACAGCAGCGCATAGATTAACGAACGGTTAACAATTGGGTTCGATTTTCTATTTATAATATGAAGAGCTCTTTAACACATAATCAAAAGACTGTACATAACGTCCTTGCAACTGTCTTCCGGTAAGTCAACACAGAATCAATAACGTTTGACGAATCTTTATAGTGATTCTTGCAACCTAGGGTACGGGTTTTAGTATAAAATATCTTTTTCTAAGTTCTTTCTATTCAACCAAATTTCGTGACTTTTTTTGTTAAATTAGAAGTGTTATTCCTTGCTGTTACTAATTTGTTTTATAGTATGAACACTGAATATTTTTAATATCTCGATATGTACTGATAGAATGAATGCTTATCTGCCGTCATTTGTTCATTACATCGTTTTGTGAGGCTAGTTACAACCGATTTATCGAAAGTGGTCGACATTTCATTGTCTGTCGCGAGCCAGCGTGTGAATGTGAGGTTGTAGATAGCGAGGTGAAGCTAGAAGTCTTTGAATGTCATTTCAGTCGCAAATGAATAAGAGTCATTTCAGTAATTTCTTCTCAAACAGTCAAATTTTGGCGGGATTTTACTGGTACACGTTTATACCACATGGCAACAAAAATCCGGACTAAAAGCATTATTTGACATCTTAAGGGCGTTCTATTTTAATGTATATGATTCAATATCAGCATCATCGAAATCATCATGGATTAGGCTGTACGCCAGTTTTTAAGAGATCCAATGATTTCCATGTTAGGATTAAGCACTATTACCATACAACTTATATTCAATAAAATAATTATTCAATCAAATTTCATTTATACCAAAGATACAATGGGAAATTCAAGAAATTCAATGTAACAGATGTGTTTAGATACAATGGGAAATAAGAAATTCAATGTAACAGATGTGTTTAGGGGGAATCTACTGCAGATTTTCTTCGAGTGGGAGACCATTTGATCTAGCTTATTCTTTGCATAGCTTGGAGATGTTCAGTGATCTACCCTTCTTGTTTTTCGGATTAAAGTAGGGTTATCACTAGGGAGCGGATTTTAATGAAATGTCATTTTTTCTTTTTCATTTTACAACGATGTCTTTTAGAACAGTCGTTAATTTTATGTTATTACAAAAGAAAATGACCTTTTTTGCATGTTTCCTCGATTTCGCCTAGTAAGTAATTATCACATTTTTCCCATCCTTTTTAAAGCGTTTTCGCTGACTTAATCGATTTTAATATCATTTTAATGGTACTTCAAATAATGGGTTAAAATAATATTTATGAGACTTCCTGTGTAGCCTATTTGATTTCTTCGCTAAGAAATTGTAATGTCAGCCGTTGTATGTATTCTGAGGTTTTTGTGGCGCTTAAAAGTGCCATTGTCAGTTCGGCCGATTTTGCGATAACAAAAGACAGATATTTCCTGGTAAAGAACAGTCCAAACCAACATTTGCAAGCTAAGTTCACTTGAAAGAAAGAATCCTCGACTACATCAGTAAAATATCCAACAGCATGGATTGTTCATCTGAACTGATTTTGATCAAATTTTTTACGACTTTTTCATTGCTGTTGGAGTATTTTTAAAACATTTTAAGAGCATTTTATTGATCATTTTTGGCGATGTTTTAGGTCATCAAAATCCTCCCCCTAGTAATCACAAATACGCTACTAAAGCTTCGTAGATCGGGAAGTGTTAGGTTCGAGTCCACCGGTGCTCAGAATCTCGACACCAGCTAAGCAGTGAATAATTGTAGAGACCAACTACCTGCTCGGTTATTTTTGGTGATTTCATTCGATCAATTCCATGCGGGTGACGGAGCAAGGTCTTAGACAAAAGACCACGGACCGAGTGCGATGCTTTCTTCATCCTATCTATCATCACTCCCATTCTTAGAGCATCCCATCTTCAACGAAGCATCTCCCTATGATAACGAACGACTCCGGAAGTTACGCAAATTCGTGGTTCTTGCAGAGGTGGGGTATTGTGTCATCGGATGGAGAAACAGAGACTGACAGAAAAGGAATTGTACATACAGACAAAGTCACCGAGAAAGAGAGAAAGTTGAAAGAGAAATAGAGAGAGAAAGAGAAAGAAAGAGGAGAGAGAGAGAGAGAGAGAGAGAGAGAGAGAGAGAGAGAGAGAGAGAAGAGAGAGACTACTAAACACGTATCAGACGCATACTAACCCTTTGTACATACGGACATTGTACAAACAAACTAGTCACCGAGAAAGATAGAAAGTTGGAAGAGAGATAGAAAGAGAAATAGAGAGAGAAAGCGAGAAGGAGAGAGAGGCAGAGAGAAAAAGAAAGAGATAGATAGAGAGAGAAAGAAGAGAGAGACAGAGAGACAGAGAGAAGAGAGAGAAAGAAGAGAGAGACAGAGAGAGAGAGAGAGAGAAGAGAGAGACTAATAAACACGTTTCAGACGCATACTAACCCTAACGTTCGAGTGCTTTCCGCAAAGTTCACATGACCAAGAGAGAGAGAGCGCTTATCACACCGAATCCGGACCCGAGAAGGCGAGTAGCTTCGAACTCTCAAACTCTCGCCCAGCCAATCTCTCGAGCACCCCCCAACTAACCGCATTCGTCGCGTCCCGATAAAACACTCCGGGCCAGGAAGCGCCCGCCCTAAACCCCAAACCCCGCGCAGCGCCGCGGCCGGGGAAATTTCCACCCTCGGCTCTGCTCTCCCACCCCTACGCGCCCTTCGTCGGAAATTTCCCTTCGCCCGCGGGAGGTGCGAGGGAGAGAGGGCCGAAAGGGCGCGGGGAGGGGAGAAGGGGAGCGAAGCCCGCGTCCTTCCGCGCCCTTCCGTCCCTTGTCCTAGGCAGGGCTTCTGCGCCCTCGCCCGCTGGAAAATCCCCCCGCGGACCCTACGCAGCGATCCATAATGCGAGTGGAAGGGTAGGGCTCGCCACTACATTGAATTTGATGCTATTCTAATTAAGGTTGGCGATTTTTTTTTATTTTCAAAACACCTACGATACCGGGTGTCCCATCAACTATGGGCCACCCCCATAACTTCTAAACCGTCCACGGCATCGACATGCAGTTTTCTCTCAACAATGCAGAATCATGGTGCAAGTAATATGCCATATAGGTATTGTTTGAAATATTTTTAGTTTGTGAGAAATTTAATAATCTTTGAATTTTTAAATAGAACTATATATTTTTCTCATCAGCAGTGAATAGTCGTTACCTGCAACTGCAAAAATGCTGTGGAATGAAACAACAATTGTAAGCGAGTAAAATCGTTAAGTAGAACGCACATTGCTCAAGAACAACAAACGAATAACACTATTCTAGAGTATTTCGTTTCGTAGCAAGAAAGTTCTTTACATGACGAGAATATCAAACAGTTCCTGCTCCATAATGTAACACGTGAATAGTAAATATTTAAAGGCTGTCGGCCTCTTCCTTGGAGTCTTGCTGACTCATGATGTTAGCTGTGTCGTAATCAATGATTCTCTGATTGTGAGTATGAGAATTCACTCGATACGCGTAGTTTGAGAATAGGCGAAACAAAACAATCAACTATTGAACTTTTAAGTTAAATAGAAATTGTTACATTGTTTTGTTTTATTTACGAATTTCTGGGTATCTAACGAAAACATAGACATTTTTATGTATTGAACTTCATATTATTATTATTATTATTATTATTATTATTATTATTATTATTATTATTATTATTATTATTTATTATAAATCCTAATTGGACGTCATGATAGCAATAATCCAACTGCTACTTTTACTATTATTGACAATCCTCCACAGAATAAATATTTAGGAGCTATCAATTGTTGCTAAGCAACATATAGTTAAAGAATTGGTCTCCTTTTATGGCAGGTCTCCTGAGCGAGGCCAAACAGAATGTTAAAACAAGTAATTATCCCTAATTATTACGAAGTTTCAAAAATATAATTATACTCATTTGAGGAGAACACTCTTTAATTCGTCCAGGAACCGGCCAGTATCATAAAAACGCTCACTAAAACTATGTGCAGCGATTCACATTATTTTTACTAATTTCTTAACCGGCTTTTTGTAAAACTGTACTGTTATAATGACTCCGCAATCCCAGGTACGAAAGAACATTCTTAACGTCCAGTATCTATAATTTTAACAGTCGTCGGAAACTATAAAAACATGAGCTGATCCTGAAGGTGACGTATGAATACTCCTATTCAGAGTAAAGGCAGAGTAAAGTATTTATTATTGATATGAATTATTCTTAAAAGCAGGTAGTATTACGAAATTAGGTTTTGAAAGACATACCACTTATTTCACCAAAAAGCAACTTTCAATAAAATCCGATATTTGCTGTCTATCGGCCTAGTGACGTTGACAACACTATGGATAAATTCCTGACAGTTCCGTCCCTGATATATTATAAATTAATGAATTAAATAAAAACAAATGAATGAAAAACATGAAAAAACGTGTAACCGTTAATAGTACTATGCTCAGTCAGTAACATGCTCAGTTTTAGAAAACGTTATACTAATAAATGTAAAAAAAGGTCAAATTGGTTTCACTGCAATGTGAATTACACAAAAGACCTTCCAACTATTCATAATAACATAATGATAGGTAACCTTTCCGCGAGCGCTTTGTTTAAACGTGTCCCGAATGCATCCCGCAGTCAACTTTTCCTAAGCCATGTACCACCCACCTCAATAAGGCGTAGCCCAATTGCATCCCGTTCCGTTTGCCTTGTAAATACAAGGATGAGCTCGCCCTGGTATCAGTGCTTCGGATATCGCTCTTTGCTCCTTTTAACGTTGTTCATTTTGTCTTACTCTTGCATTATACCGGTCATATAGATAGAGTAAGGAAAACATTGATATTTTGCAAATAAACTGAATTGAATATTTATTGAAACTAATTTCTACGTCTATCGTAGGCTGCTCCAAGAAGGAAGTCTTCCCTAAAAACATGCAGAAATAAAATAATTATAAGTTAGAAAACATAAGTAGTTCCGATAACTGCCATACTCACCTGTGTTCGAGGTTTTATCTGAAATGATACAAGAACGTTACTCATGATTGATAACTAACTAGTTCATTGCTTCCTCTTTTCCCCTCCAGAAACACCGACCGGAGTGCAATCGGTCTATGCACGTAGCCAAAGCTGAAATGGGATTTAAGTGATGTAGGAAGGAGGGAAACTGACCATGAGATGTAATCAAGCTATCGCTTCTCAGGTAGCCAAAACTGAAAAAAAAGGATTTTACGGAAAGGGGCGGGAGAGAGGGGAAAACTGACCTCGGGATGCAATTGGACTACGCCTTTTCACGAGGTCAGAACTGAAAGACAATTACAGGTTGGCGGTTGTCAGAGAAAACTGATTACAGGGATGCACTCGGACTGTATCTTCTCAGGTAGCCAAAACTTAAAGGGAATTATAGGAATGCGGGAATGAGGGAAACTGACCGCGGGATGCAATCGGACTACACCTCACAGTCAGGAAGCCAAAACTGAAAGGGATGACGCGAGTATGAGGAGGGAAATGACCGCGGGATGCAATCGGGCGATTCCCTTCGTTTCGTAACCCTGGGGCCCGCGCGTGCGTGCAAGGTAGATTGACGATCCGAAAAAGGGGTGTGGAACGGACAGGTGGAGGGAGGACAGTAAAAGATGATCGCAACGAAGAGGGAGATAGAGAGAGAGAGAGAGCGTGTTGGCGGGTCACGTGTGCAAGCACACGGCGGGCTCGCGGGCAGGTCAATAAAATGTGGACTCGGGGGACTTTTTTATTCATACATTCGTTTTTTAAGACCATGGTACCTCCTGACGCGGCGATGGCCGTGCTATCCGTCCACCTCCGTATTCCGGGGTTCGTATGTCTGTAGACTAATTGCCATTTTTATGTAGATACAACCACAAGAAATCCTAAGTCGAGCGTCGATTTATCGAAAATATTTTGTAGACAGGAAAAGATATGAAATTTGTCATTAGATAAAATGGCATACATAAGATAATTGTGGATTGCACCTCTCTTTATGGAGCAGAGAGGCGCTCTTTATGGGGCGAGGGGAGTGAGAGAGAGAGGGCGAGAGAGGGAGGCGAGAGAGAGTAGAGAGGGAGTAGAGAGAGGGAGGGCGAGAGAGGGAAGGCGAGAGAGGGAGGGAGAGAGAGGGAGGGCGAGAGAGGGAGGGCGAGAGAGGGAGGGCGAGAGAGGGAGTAGAGAGACGGAGTAGAAAGAGAGGAGAGAGGGAGAGGAGAGAGAGAGAGAGTCTGCGTGTGTCTTGTTTCTCCTAGTTTCCGCCGTGTCGTTCGCTGTACGGCCGACGACGTCTCCGAATTAATTCGGGCGCTTGGGGGCGGGGTGGGGGCGGGGTCACGGGCGAGTGCCGTGCACTCGAGGGTGCGCGCCAGGATTCAAATCGAGGGAGCACGATTGACGCACGAACGGCCGCCCCCCCTCTCCCTCCCTGCCGCCTGACTTAGCTCACAAACAGCTCTACCCTTGTCTCTGCAGCGACTCTGACCGGGAGGTCCTAGGGTTTGAGTCCCGCCAGTGGCGAATTTTCTATACTAGCAGAATAACTCGGTCTGTAAGCCTCTGTCTGGAGGAGAATTCTAGCGGCTGGCTCTTCTGATCGGTAGTTTACTGTGGTTTCTCAGATTAACACCAGGCGAATGCCGGAGCAGTACCCTAACAATCGGGCCACGGATCACGCGCAATCTGTCCTTCCTCTTCCTTGTCCTATCCTTCACGCACCTACTTGCACTACACTACCACAAATGTCCAGAGACGAGGTGGAAGCTCAATGCCTGCCTCAGTTGGAGGAGATACCTAGAAAAGGGAAACCACCGCAAGCCTACGTGTAGGTTGGCGGCGAATGTCATCATTCACCGCCACCTCCTAGGATAAAACATTCACTACACTAACGGGACTTATTAAATGCAGGTGACGTGTCTGGAACCAACACCTCTTTCCCGGCATCACTTTCCATTCTTTCCCCTTCTCCCACCAATCCCTCCCATTCTTTCCCTCCTCGTTTCACTTATCCTCCGTCCTCGTTCACTTCGCTTTTCTCCCGCCCTTTCTTTCCCTCCTTCCATCCCCTCCCTTATTTCATCCTCTTTCCCCGGCCTTCTCCTCCGCCGTGGCTCCCCCGCCCGCTCATTCCCTTGCCAACCCGCGCTCCTCCCCTCCCCTCCTCCCACTGCCCCCATCACACCGATCTGTCGCACGAAGCCATTGCGTGCTCGGCTCTTTTAGAGCCCCGCTGTCGCAGGGGACTCCACAAAGCGGCCTCTGAAAAGCGGTCGTTGGTTCGACGCACACGACGCTTAAAAAGGGGTCGATTGAGGGTTGACGGTCGATGAGTTAATTTTGCTTGGGAGGATCTAAAAACAGGCCTATTTTGCACATCAGGATACCCCAGATGAAATCTGGAAGAGTAATGTCTTAGCAATGAAAAAAGTCAAGATTTATGGTTCGATCAATTTTGATTTATGAGAAATGAACACGAACAGGTACAAAGAGACCCAATCAATTGAGCCGAGAGCACAGAGGGGTGTCATACATTAAACAACACAAGAGGGGAGAGAATACACAATTAAGATATAAGAAAATGAATACGATTAAAGTAAATGGATATAAGTAATTTCATAATGAACATTTGAAGTTCATGGAATAATCACTTCAGAATCATAACTTACACAATACTGATAAAAATAACTAGGACTTAATAATAAGGGAGAAAAGGAATATTATAAGAGAAAAATCGATGGCTTACTTTCTAACCATCTTTATTGAATTCGTCAATAAGCGAAGATAGACGATTGGCCGAGACTGAAAAGAGGAGAATGCAAGGAAGGGGAGGAAGAAGAAGCAATGAAAAATAAAAAGGGATTTAAAGAGAATAAGAAAGGAAATAAATAGGCAAGAGAAGTTAAAAAAAAAGAAGTTGAAGAAAAAATGAGAAAAAAGTTGAAGAGAACAGTCGAAGAAAGAAAAGTTGAAGAGGAAAAATTTGAAGTGAAAAAAAAATGAAAAGGAAGAGGTTGAAGAGGACGAGGTTGAAAAGGACGTGGTTGAAAAGGAAGAGGCTGAAAATAAAGAGGTTGAAGAGGAAGAGGTGGAAGAGAAAGAGGTTGAAGAGAAAGAGGTTGAAGAGAAAGAGGTTGAAGAGAAAGAGGTTGAAGAGAAAGAGGTTGAAGAGAAAGAGGTCGAAGAGAAAGAGGTCGAAGAGAAAGAGGTCGAAGAGAAAGAGATTGAAGAGAATGAAGTTGAAGAGAAAGAGGTTGAAGAGGCAGAGGTTGAAGAGGCAGAGGTTGAAGAGGCAGAGGTTGAAGAGGCAGAGGATGAAGAGGCAGAGGTTGAAGAGGCAGAGGTTGAAGAGGCAGAGGTTGAAGGGGAATAGGTTGAAGGGGAATAGGTTGAAGGGGAAGAGTTTGAAGGGGAAGGGGTTGAAGAGGCAGAGTTTAAAGACGGAGAAGTGTGAGTGAGCGAGGAGAAGTGTGAGTGAGGGCGGAGGACTCACGCCGAAGAGGTCCTTCCAGGCGAGGTAGACGCAGTGCACGTGGAAGCGCACCATCTGGCGCGCCACGTAGCGCCGGTAGCTCTCCACCAGCACGCGCTCCATCAGCTCCTCGCGCAGCGCCAGCGCCGCCATGTCGCGCTGCTCCGCCTCCACCGCACGCGCCCTGCGCACCCGCCCACCCGCTCGCACCCGCTCGCTCATCCTCTCACCCGCTCACCCATCCTCACTCACACGCTCACCCCACACCCCATCGCCCACTCGCGCGTCCTCTGACTCGCTCACCCACTCACCCGCTCCCCCTCTTTCACACACTCACTCGCTCATCCTCTCACTCTCCCACCCACCCACTCGCTCATCCTTTCACCCGATTGCTCACCCCACTCCCTCTCGCTCGTCCTCTCACTCGCTCACTCACTCATATGCTCATCCGCTCTCCCCTCTTTCACCCCACTCACCTACTCAACAACTCACTCTCCCACCACATCACTCACTCACTCACTCACTCGCCCGCTCATCCCCTTACCTACTCAATCACTCACCCAATCACCGCTCTCCCCCTCCTCCTCTCGCCCAGTCTGCTCAACAACTCTCTCGCTCTCCCACTCACTCGCTCATCCTCTCACTCTCTCACCCATCCACTCAACCGCGCACCCCCTCACGCATCCACCCGCCCGCTCACCTCCTTACTTACTCAATCGCTCACCCACACATATATATATATATATATATATATATATATATATATATATATATATATATATATATATAGCCTTCGCTTATTAATATATAGATACCGACTGGTAACTTGGCGTTGGTGGGATATTTTGTACAATCTATCACGCAGCTTCAGCAGTTCCGCACCGCGAGCGGTGGGTCAGTGCATCAACTCATGTCACTGCAGTGCCTCTGACCGGGAGGTCGTAGGGTTCCACTCCCAAAAGTGGCAGGGCTTTCGACACTAGCTACACAGCTAGGTCGAGTTCAGTCCCTGTTCGGCGGAGAACTCTAAAGGCCAGCTGTTCTGATTGGTAGTTTTCCGTGGTTTCTCCGAACAATACCAGGCGAATGCCGGAGCAGTACCCTAACAAACGGGCCACGGACCGCGCGCGATTTTTCCTTCTTCTTCCTTGTCCTATCCTCACCTCTTACACACACACACACACTAGCATGCACTACACCACCACACATCCCAGGAGACCGGTTGGGAACTTTGAACTTGTCCCGGCTGGGGCGGTGCCCCGCTGGTGGGAGATACCTGGTTGGGGAAAATCCCGCTATAGTCGGCGGTAGGTCGGCGCCGGATCTCGCCATCCAGTGGGGGAAGATCACCGCCACCTCCCGATGAAATACATGCACTGCACTTACGGGACTAACGACCTCAGTATTTGACGCGCCCGGAATCACTAATCATTGAATCAATCAATCAATCAATCAATCAATCAGTTCCGCACTCTTCGTCCATCTTCTCCCTCTCCCCCCCCCCACACCACCATATTGAACCTTGCAATAGCCGTCCTACGCACACTTCTCGCCTAACTCTTCAGTCTCTAGCGCTCATCGGTTCCTCCTGTTCATCACGCCCGCTTCTGCCGCTTTTTCGCTACGCCCATTCTTCCACTTTGTCGTTCCGCTTCCCCCTTCCGCTCTGCCTGCTCCGTCCGCCCACTCCACCTGCTTTTTTTTTATGAATAACTGCATAAAGGACTACCTTTAATGCTTCTGTCATATTCTTAAATACATATTTCAATTCTACTATAAGGGGTCCGAAAAATTGAGAAAATGTGAAAAATGTCTCTTTGGCGCCGATAGGTAACACGCAGCTGGGACGAGGGTGGGGCAATTCTGAAAAGCTGGCCCAGACTAAAGAGATTAGAAAAGTAACTGGTGCGAGAAAGTCTGTACTATTCCCCACTTACGAAGCACCACTAGTTATTCTTGCCCCATGTAAAGTATTCATGCCAAATTTGAGGCCAATGACTCGAATGGTTCTAAGTTTTTGTAGTTCTCTTTCTTTTATATAATGGATTGTTCCGGTAACTATCTGGAACTCATTACAAGTCTCGGTTGACCAGAGCAATCGATCTCTAGAATTGTCATTTTATGGTGCAGCGCGATAGCAGATTAACTGGCATCGAAAGTACTCCACCGTTGGGACCTCAACGTAAGTTCTTCCGGACTAAGAATAATGAATTTCCGATTGATCTTGGCCTAGATTTGATGAGTTTTCAATTACAATTGCATTTGAATTAAACGACTTTAATTTGCCGAATCAGGAACGCCAAAATGAAATACGGGTACCGGTACAAATGTATGTGGGCCCTTTTAAAATATTTACAGGCATGCAAATTTGTATATTATTATTTCTTACAATCGATTTTATTGATATATTCCGATAAGACTTAGATACCCTACGGCGCTCTGCAGTTCTCAATGGCATTTAGTTGCTTTCCCCGATTCGCGAATTATTAGAACGTGACATAATACACAGTAACTTTTATTTTTGAAATATATGAATAATAATTTTGAATATGAAATGTATAAATATACAATAATTAGGAATAAAACGCAAGACTTTTAATTTTGTAAATATATATTAACTAATAAATAAATAATAATAAATAAATAATATAATAATATATTGAAAATAAATTAAAAAATAAGGCCCGCTAAAAATGAAATAAATGTTCAAATTATAATAAATATTATGAAACGCGTTGGGTTGATTAATTGATGCTCCCGGGCGCGTTAACTGCTAAGGTCATTAGTGCCGTAAGTGCAGTACATGTTTTCATCGCGGGAGGTGACCGTGATCTTCCCCGGCACAATGGTGAGATTCGGCGCCGACCTACGTCGGCTTGCGGGGATTTGGAACCCGTTGGGCTTCACTCTGGTCACCGTCAATTCGTCCCTTGAGATTCATAAGCCTCGGAGTGGTGGATCGGCTGCACCTCTCGTCGGACCTGGGTCGACACTGGCTGGATTCGTTAACTTCATTTTCAGACGGGGATTGGAATTATATATATATATATATATATATATATATATATATATATATAGAGAGAGAGAGAGAGAGAGAGAGAGAGAGAGAGAGAGAGAGAGAGAAAGTCAAATAGATGGCCTAATATTAGACCAAGTAAATTTTAAATAAACTCCTAAGTCCATCCAAAATCAAACACCTAACAAACGGAGCAGCGATGTAAAGCTCAAAAAAGTCAAGGATACCCATTCCTAATCATGATAATATTTATATATCCAAGCCCTTGAAAGGCCTCACGGCCGAACAAGAAGTAAATAAATGAAAAAAAAAAAAAAAAAAAAAAAAAGGATACACGCAGACTAAGCACGTCCTTAGGACCTCGCCAAATAGGGACCCAAACGTGTTTTACACAAAATTTTATAATAGTTCATTACACAAAAAGTATATTTTAATATTACGTTTTAAAATTGCAAAGGTTATAGTTTATTTTCACATTCATATTGATTTCTTCTGTCATTTTTGAAATATTGTGAGTGAGCTCCCACAGGTCCTTAGGGCCTCTTAAGACATTAATCCCGCCTTGCTCATTTTAAATTCACTGACCAATTTTAAGTAAAAATGTAATTACCTCAACTGACTTCAGCGTTATCATGGTTGCGTATTTTCAAGGATAAATAAATATTCTATTCCTAAAATCGTATAGAGAAATCGAATCAGATCAAGGAAACTTACCAAATAGCATCTGGGAGGCCTGTAATTTTATCAGACAAAGGATATTCCTCCTCTGCTGCTTCTGGGGTTATAGATTCTTTCTTGGCAGTACTTCTCCTCATATCTTCTTACTTCGCTTATCTTACTTATTGATCGAACTAGTAGGTATAGGTAGATATCCGATGAAACAAGTTAAACAATTAGCAGATATCTATTAGCTGCTGCAATAATTAAATGGGTAGCTTCAAATTCGTCTTACAAGATGTGGGATAGTAATCAGTACGGTTCTTCTCTTTTAAAATCCCTTCTGAATAAACACAAAAACTCGAATGTACTCGATATTCTACAACGATAGCATTCGATTTTTTACGCGGATATGTTCGAATCTCATAGATGGTAATAGTTCCTCACTGAGTGTCTAGAGTGCAGCAGGCGAAAGACACTTGCGTCATTGAACGGCTGTACCGGGCAGTACTTTCCATGGAAAGGAGAACGGATACTTGTCTAAAATTAGAGTAATTTGCATTTATAGCCAACGTTGCCATACTCTTCTACCCTGAACCTCAGTTCGTGGTCAAAGAAATCATGAAATTTCTTTCTAGAGTTCTTTTTTCTTAATTACGGTGAACCTTGTCGTTTATATTATGAAAGATAGATGTCGCGCTTCGATGCACTATGTTTTGTTCGTGAGATGCCGGACATTCAAATTCCCGCTGGAATTGCAAGCCGGTAGGTGTTGGTATGAATCGCCTGAGTTTCCGATGGGTAATATTTGATGTGTTATGCGGAGTATTTTGTAGTCGATGTGTGTCTTTAATTTTTATAATGGTATGGAGATTGTATGTTGTTATTGAGCAAATCTTGCGGGTTTTGTAAACATAACCTTAATTTTTATTGTGTTTTTATTTTCAGATCCATATTTGTTTAAGTTTTTGAATATATCGTTGAAGACTATTTCTCTTAGTCCAGAAGAATGAACACCTTGCAAGGAATCTTCGACAATGGCCGTAATACATTTTAATTATTAAATGAAGTTAGTGAAGTTAGTAAAGTTAGTATTTAAACTAACAGTTTGTTGTTTTTTTGACAGGATCAACGAGCAAGCGAAATTTTATTCAAGAAAATGTTAGGCAATTGCGAACCCTACAGAAATCATGGAATAAAAAAGAGAAAAGTGCCGAACCACCCCCAAAGTCGAATAAATATCAACATATCACAGCTAAAGTTCCTGCACATATAACAGTAAGCTTTCAGAAACTAGTCATTAAAATCAGCTCTGTATATTGTATACTATTGTAATGTGTTACATGTAATACACTTTATATGTGTATGTAATATATTTTGTAATGTTTTAGGCTAGTGCTAATTCAAAACAGAAGGATTCATCTGCACACCCAATTGACAGGACAAGGAATGGTACTATTCCCACTAGGTCATCGTTTAGTTCAGGTTTATCAACTGGACCTAGTGTAGGCACTGCCCAAAGTAGATCAAGTACAAGATTGTTGTCTAAAGCAATGCCAGCAAGGAAATCCCGAATATACCCACTTTCTGCTGGTAATCAGTCAGTAAGTTGAGGCAAGTTTAATGATAATTCATGCACCCAATCATAATTCTTGAACATACTTTTTTATTCGTTTTTTAGTACATGTAGGAAATTTGAAGAAATGAAAAGTAATTTTGCAATGAAAAATGTTATAATTTTTTGGTAGATTCAAAACCATTTTACCATTGCAGTGTAAATGGTAGCTACTGAAAGAGCATTATGGAGATGTCAAACGTAGCTCCTTCATTGAATGCCATAATGAGATGTAATTTTAATGAATGTTATAAACATGCACGCTTATTGAATTTAAATATTAAGAATTGTACAAGTTAGTTTTTTGTAAAACATTTTTATTTACAGTACAAGGCACAATCTGATAACGTAATTAAAATTTCACATACTAATATTCTAAGTGCAACATTATAAATATATCCCATATTAAAGCATAAACAAAGTGTCTATAAAAAATGATGTGTGTGTTGCAAATGCAATATTTAATTTTATTTTATTTTTAATTGGAAGTAAATAAATTCCCATTTATCCTTTGAACTTGTCGAATTATGTAAGCTAAGGCATTTACTGAACAGGACTTATATTTCTGAAGTTCATTATTAAAGATTTCTTTAGAGTTTTGTTATTGGATAATTTGTGTATTCAGGAGTTTTTTTGAGTTTTATCTATCACGTTTTTTCTTCTATTCTTTTGAATATTAAACAAATACCAGTAAGTAATAGTACCTTGTGTGACTTCCAACAACTTATAGAATCACATATTTAAAATGCTTTTTCAGTTTTAATGTATTGTACAATATTATTTTTCATTTCCAATAAACATTTATTATTGCATCTGCACGTTTTTACTTAATTACAGATGTGGCCAAATTAGTAGACTAAAGACATTTTTTGTAAAATAGTTGCATTTATAACAGGTTTACATCCATGTACATGTTACATTCATACATTTAATATTTTGTGTGCATGCCTTTGTTCTTAATCATCAACTTTATGCTGTGTGGCATAATAATAATAATAATTATTATTATTTACCAATAGACTTATTCTGATAAGTTTCAAGCATCATCAAAATGTAATAACTTAAAAATGGTATAAAACAAAAATGAACATGTACTATACAATTTATAAGAAAATACACAAAATACATAAGACACATGCTTATAAAATAATTTATTAAACTAATACATTTTTTGTTCCATTGGTTCTTTGTAATTTATAGGGGCACATTTCTATTAAATACTTTTTCAACTAGTCTTTGAATTTCAATTTTTCACGTACAGCTAATATTTTTAGAAAGTTTATTATATAATAAAATGGCTCTGTGTGTTAGAATGTTTACCAACTTTTCATCTGAGTTTTCAATTTCATCTTCATAGTACCAAATTTCCTCTAATTTGTCTACAAATTCTTGTTCTGTGATTATTGTATATTTCCTTATCATTCTCTTGGCAAAACCCCATAAATTTTCTGTAGGGTTCAAGTCTTAACTTTTCCCTGGCCAGGATATAGGCCTTTCAACTGCTATTCTCCCAAATTCTTGGAGACACTTTTGGCTTTGTGGCACAGTGCTTCATCATGTGTTAAACTCAATTATGTTGGATGTCTGATGCTTCACAAATTGTTGCTTACATTACTTACAGACTTAAAAGTTTCCCCTGGTCTCCGATGAATATACTGTTTCTGCCATCACAGTTAACACAGATTTCATCAGTGAAGCATATCTGAAGGATGTGTAGAGAGTTCCAAATGAAACAAGACTTGAATAATACTATTGCAAAAAATTCTGTGCTAGTACAGACCTCAACAACCCCAAAATTAAAATGAATGCCAGTAAATCTACAGCACAAACTTTATCTTGCAATACACTTCTCTTTAATTTTGTCATAGAATTGTTCATGACTTTTCTCAGCCCTCATTTGTTCACTTCAGAAGTTGTTTGGCCCATTGCAGTCTCTTGTGTTTCATTGTTGGAGTGATTTTCTCTTTTACTTTCCAATCTTTTTTCCTTGGTTGGCGTGCTTTGAACCCTAATTCAAACAACCTTCTCCTCACTGTCACAGGAGACACTGCAATCCAAAACCTTTCAGCTGATGACTCAAGTCATTAGACATGTTACGTTTCAATGTGGAATGATTATTAGTCTTCTCATTGTTCTAGGACCAACTTTTCTCATACAGCCACATTTTTCTGCTCTCTTTGGCTTGAATTCACCACTTTCCTTTTATTTTCTCTCTCTCTCTTTTTTTGATTTTTTCCCTTTGAGTCTTCTGACAGTTTTCAGTGCAATTTTCATTCTGTGAACCTGCTGTGTATAACAGTTTTCGGCTGTAAGTGCTGCCACAGCAGCAGATTTACTTGATGAAATGTCCTTTTTTATTCCCATTACCTCACTTTATTTTGCATGCTTCAAGATTTATCCTTATATTATTCACAATAAAGTTTTCAGGCTTTATAATGTCTATAAAATGTAGCAAGAGGTATGGAAAATGAAAACCAAGCCTAAGTTCTCTACCGAAACATTCAATAACACTGTAAACAGAATTTCAAAGCACATGCCCTGCCAGCTTACACTAGCACAATTTGGAGAGAAATTGACAACTGCTACCAACAGTGAAAAATAAATTGATTTGGGTGATCTCTGAAAGAATAATTTCTTAGTATCAATCAAGAATGGGGAAACCAGTAAAAACAATAAGGTATTAAGAGTTTCTCTAAAATGTTTATATCATGGAACTTAGGAACATTAAAAATGCATGTTTTAGTCTAATAATTTGAACACATCTGTATAGTGACCAGAATTTATATTTGTGCATTTTTTAGTTTTCTAGATATTCATGCATTTGTTGTAGAGTACACTAGAGAGGGAGATTTCCAACAAACCTATGAGTAATGGTGCTGTATTTCATGGAAGAAAAGCAAATTCTGTTTCAAAAAGTTTATCAGCTGTGTCACTTTCTGGGTATGTATGTCTCTCAACGTGATGAGTATTAAAATAGAATATCTGTCATGAATAAGTTGCAATTAAAAATTCAGTAAATAAGTCAATGTTCCTCTGCTGCAATGTGTGTAGTGTTTATGCTGATCTGTGAAGAAATGCCCTTAAAATAATTAGAGTTGCATTAGCTCATCATCTAATATGTTTGCGTTGAGAATTGAAGGGCTTAGGATAACAAAGGGCTATCCCACATTGACCTATACTTGGGTAACCTGGCTGATGACAGCTGATCAGCTGTTGCAGTTTTGTCCAATCGGGAGCTTAAATGTCACCACAGTTATGTCACCATGATGAAGTTTTAGCTCTCAATTGGATGACACCATAACAGCTGATCAAGTGTCATCAGACAGGTTTAAAAAAAACATGTATAGTTCAGAGATTTTGAGGGTTTCACTAGAACTTTCTTAATATAACCCAGTACATTTTTAAATTTTTAAACACAGTACACTTGCATACAAGTCCAAACTGGATTTCAATAACACATTACATTAAAAGAACAATATTTGAAGTTATTTTTAATGCTAATCATTTCACAAAAAATGTGGGATAAGTTCTTGTTGTACTGAGCCCTTCAATTTCTATATCATGTTTCTCTCTGGAAGATAAAATATTTCTGTGGGGTGGTTGCTTTTTGAATTTGATTGCGTAGAATAACAAATATAATGAGTTATATAATAAGTATCTGTATGTATCTTAAAAATTTCACTTCTGGTGTGATTAGGTCAGAATTACCAAAGGAGAGCTCTGACAAGATGCACCGAGCTGTGTCTGAAAATTCCATATCTGTTGAGCCTGTTCGAAGTTTGGGATGCCAGACTGTTGCTCCCGAAGACACTGATGGCATATTCAATGATGGAGTTATAAAGTACCCGTCAACTTGCTATTTGGGTGTCATACAAACAGAAGCACCATGCAAAGCTGGACGCCCCCCTACCTGTGATTCTGCTCAACAAACAGAAATATTTTCACGGGTTTCATCTTGCGTTACATCGACTAGCCCAACTCGCCCTAGTACAGTTCCTCTTGATAATGCATCATCAAGCTCAAAACCACTAGGCATTAAAGTTTCTCCACCTGCTCATGTAAGAAATTGTTTGTTGTTTGATTGAAGCACGATTAAATGCTAGTTTAACTTATTTTCTTTCAAAAAGTTATTATTTTCATACTTGTGAAATGCTAGCGCAAGTCTAGTTGTATCTTATAATGCTGCAGATTGTTAGAACTCTAATATTTAAATTAGATAAACAGGTAGATTTTTCTGTTTCCTTGGGAACTAAATGGTAACTGTTATTTGTAATATGTTATGGAAAGAGAGTTACTTTATTATTAAAGAAGGAAAGTTCACTCAAGAGGGTATTTGTTGTTGTTTAGACTCTACTGTATTCACTAATTGATTTCTCATTTTTTGAACACTTCTAGATGATATCAATCACACTTTTGATTACACAGCTCACAGATGTATTTTTCTCTAGGTTGTTCGGTTTTTTATTATTTTACACTCTTTATGGTGGAATCCATGTATTACATGGTGTGTCATAACATGTTTTTGATCTTGATAAGTTTTTTCCCCAGTTTTGATTGAGCATAGTGCTTGTGTTGTAGAAATTTGATTTGCATTCTTTTCTGTCTTCTATAAGTGTGCTGTACGGGGCGGTAGATGGCAGTAGTAACTTCACTTGGTCTTTCATGTAAAAAGTTTATTTTGCTAACTCATATAAGTCTTGAGGGTGCTGTTTTTCCTACTCCTAGGGCTGTTTTAATTAAGCAGACTTTTTCCTTTTGTATGTCCTTAAGATCACTAATTGTTAGTTTCTCTCATGTTAATTCCATATGTAATTATTGATGAGATTGTGGTACTGAATAGTGTCATGGCTGTGGCTAGTGATAGCCATCTAATTTTAGTGATGGCATATATCATTTTGGTGCTGCATCTGTCTTTTCCTGTACATGTTAGCTGAATGAGGTTAATATTGGTTGTTGGGTCAATCCTAAGTACTTGAAATGGTTTGCTATTTTCAGCACCTTGTTCTTCAGATAGAGTGTATCTTCTGTAGAGATTCTTCCACTTTTTCTAAAGATCAACTGCACTGTTTTTTCTATGTTGATATTTAAGCTGTTTTCATCAACCCATTTCCCTAATTTGCGTAGTGTTGCTGGCAAGTCGGCTTTGTTTGTGCTTTCAAGGTCCACATCTTCTGCGTATATGATTAACGTATCTTGTGATTCCCTTAAGATGGTTCAGATGTTGGCTGTAGCAGTATTGAACAGCTTAGGGTTAAGAGGGTCTCCCAGTAACACTCCATTTGTTTGGGTGAATATGTTCGAAGTGGTCACTCCATCATCAATTTCAATTTGGTTGTATGCTAGAGTGCTTTTATCATAATCATAGATATGATATCTAAGATTGTGTTTTTTTAGGATGATTGAATGAATATTTGTGAATGATAACTTCAACACAAAAATCCAAAAATGTGATATTACTGGATGGGGAATTACCTTCCAGGGGTGCATCAAATCAATTTAATAGAAAAAACGTACATTTTTTTTATTATGCTGTAAAGAAAAGGCACAAACACAGTCCACAACAGGAATCATCATGCATAACTAAAAAGCTCTACATCATAGGCAGGGTTGGTTAAATTTTGCCCAACCCCCATAAAAACCACCTTTTTTCAAGAAACAACTTGTAAAAAACTTATTGAAATGTTTTAATGATTTCAAATAAATAGCAAAACTTATAATTTTATGTTTGAAATATTCATTAAAAACTCAAAGTTGTTTGCAACAAATGCAAATAAAAGTTGATGGGCTTAGAATAAGGGGCTATTCCACACTTTTTGTGAAATTGAGTTATTTGCATTATACAAAACTTATTATATTATAAACTTAATATATTATTCTTTTAGTGTAATATGTTATTTAAATCCAGTTTGGACTTATATGTAAGTGTATTGTGTTTAAAAGTTTAAAAATGTATTGATTTATATGAGGGAAGTTAAGATAAAACCCTCATGATCTCTGAACTATGTCTATGTGGGATAGCCCCGTGTTCTACTGAGCTCTTGAGTTATGAGAAACAACAAAATTAGAAAATAAAGTATACTGTCAAAAAAAGTACCACTTTATTTGCTAATACTGATAACACACACCCAAATGGCTGAGTTAGCTCAGAGTCAGCATTATAGTTGTCTCTGCAGCAGCTCTGACTTGGAAGTCCAAAGTTCGAGTCCTGGCGATGGCGAACTCTCAACACTAGCTATACAACTAGGCTGAATTCAGCTACTGTCTCGAGGAGAATTTTGTAGCCGGCTGTTCTGATTGGTAGTTTTCTGTGGTTCGTCTAATTGCTATCAGACATATTCCCTTTGTGCTTCTGCCCTTCCTGTATCCACATTGTACTTCACTCATGATGTTTTCACTGTACTCATTCATTCTATTCCTTATTATGTTAGCAAATAATTTAGAGGAGGGTGGTAGCAGCATTATCTCTCTGTAGTTGTTGCAGTCTATTTTTGTTCTTTTCTTTTGTGTATTTGTTACCAAACCTGTTTGCCATTCTGTTGGGGTAAGATTCTCTGTTCATATTTTGTTAAATAGTTCTATCAAAATCAGTTTTAGTTCTTTTCCTCTACATTTGACAAGTTCTTTGATAATTTCATCTATTCTATAACTTTTTCTGTTTTTAACTTTTTTAACTACTTGTTCAAGTTGTTCTATTATTAATTCTTCCACTGGTTGATTTTCCATATCTGAGGTCATGTGTATGTTTGATAAGTGGTTGCCTTTGTTCACCAATCTACATATATAAAAAAGGATGTTGGTATATATAAGAGTGATAAACTCCATTACACCACGCTATTACATGTTTCCTGGTCCGGCGCTTCTTGATATTACCCCACCTGCTCAGAGACTTGCAGAATCTGCAACTCATTGTAAATAAGAGGGACAGAGAGAGACACAGAGACAGACAGAGAGGGACACAGGGAGAGAAGGGGAGAGAGAGAGATAGACAGACAGAAACAGACAGAGATAGACAGAGTCGAAGAGACAGACAGACAGACGGAGAGAGAAAGACAGACACACGCACAGACAGACAGACAGACAGACATTCGGACAGATAGACACACAGACAGACAGACACACTCACCCACACACGGACAGACACACCAGTGTTGGTGTGTTTGTCTGTCTGTCTGTCCAGTGTTGTCTTTCTCTAATGATTTTACAAATTTTCCCTACGCTTCTCTTTTTATTCTTCTTGTTTCTTTCCTTGTTTATGGTCTCCACTTTTTATAAACTAAGTAGTCTCCTTGTTCCTGTGTCTCTAGTCTTTCAGGGCTTCTTCTTGTTTAGAATTATTTTTTTAATTTCTTCATTCCAGGATCTTACCCACTTCTCCTTTTTTGGTCGTGTAACTCTTCCTTCAGTTTACGTGATGATTGAAATATGTATGTTGAATTTGTTCACACTAGGAACAGTGCATAGGCTTTATATTTATGAATTGTATTAGTAACTTTCTTGACCAAATGAGCAATTCATCGGATGTATTGGTGCATATAATTTGTACTATCGTTTGATTCATTTGTATTATATTTATTTCTATTAAATACCTCAACAGAACCTTTTTTGTGAGTGAAATCTGATATTTTCCTATATACATTTTAGGTTGTATATTTATTGATTTTTAAATATCACAAAAATACCAGCGAACTGTGTTTGTGAAGTACTTTCTGTAATTTTTTAGGAGCGCCTTTTGCAACGTTTTAAAGATATGTCTATTGGTGCTGGAAAGAACCAAGCTTCTGCTGTGATGAATTTAAAAAACAACAGTCAAAAGTAAGTGTTGTAATGTTACTTATCTCAACAATATGAGCATTGCAAAACTTGTTGTAAAAAATAAAGTTACCAATGATTACTTCAATGTAGAATGCCTTTCTAAATAATTTATACAAAAAATATTTTCTATAATCTTAAACAGTGTTTAATTGAAAGCCAAATGTAAGGATGGCAACTATAAGGTTCAAAATCCAAAGCTACTTCTCAATTTCCATAAAAGGTAGTTCTTATGTCATCTTTGGTAAAATTTGTTAAGAGTTTCTAACTAGCTTTGAAAATGGACACTACTAATGTGCATAAATTGGTGGTGATACACAGGAATTGAAAAATTACAAACACTTTCTATGAGAATCTGTTGAAGCCAAAATGATAAAGGAATTATTTATTTAAAATATCAGCACAGAAGCATGAGACAAAAGGAGTTTTCTTGATAAAATCTTTAGTCATACATAAGTGTGGCCTAGGTTTCCTCTTCATAGATAATCATGGACCTATATAATATTATTGGGAGTCATCTTAACACATGGAAATTTCCATGGCCAACTCAGCTGAGGGCCAACCAATTGCAACAGTTTGGTTGTTTTTTACATTTATAAAGATATCTCCATGTTCTATTGGTATGAAAGAAAATGTGTAATGTAAATGTCATCCTTCTCCAATTTTCATCATGAATTCAAACCTTCACCTGAAGATGTGGTTACATTAAACCATGAAACATCGTGTTGTTTTCTGTTATCGAAAATAAATCTTTCATGTGTTGAGAAATTTTCTGTGTTGTATTGATTGACTGTAATTGATCTGAAAACTTCTACTCTTTTAATTGTGTCACTACAATCAAATTGGTCTCTTTATTTACATTATAAACAACTACAGTAACTGCTGAAATTGAGAGTAATTTCTGAAGGAAGGATTTCTTTCTTCCTTCACTCACTCAGAAAAATATACATATATCAGGAGGATGGAAACATGCAGGAAATCAGTATCAGGTCCTACCATGAATAATACAGTGAAACACATTGGAATAATTTTTAATTTCTGAATTTATTAGAAAAAATTCTGCAAATCTAAACTTGACCTGTTTGTACATTGAAGGGGATGTTGACCCCAGCAGGGCATATGTGCTCGGTGCATAATGTTCTCTCACAATAAAGATGCAAGAGACTTTCTCTTTTGACTAATAACCTTTTGTGAACCACATGCTGGCCACAGGCCACCAATTGGACAACCCTCTCTTTGGTACTGCCCAACAATCATAATTTTTATATAACCCGTTCAAAGCTAAATGTTCACTTGTGTACATCTCAAAAGCATTTGTGTGTTTTATCATCAAAACTGGAATTAAGTAATTAATCAAATTAAGAATACATTTAAAGAGTGAGGCCATTTCATTATTTTTAATAAGCCCCAGCCTGTTCTTTACTTTATTGTTGTGATATATACCCAGATGTTGATTACTTGCAAATATACTAGTGAGCATAGTTTTTTGACAGGCAGATGATGTAGATGTTTCATTATTAGAACTTCTATAGCATGAGAGAAAGCATTATGGGTGCCATACTTCAAGGCAGAACTAGGCAAAACTTTCATCATTAATCCCTTTCTTTTTCATCGGCAAATATTGATAGTGATGGCCTGCTTCAGATGAGTCATGTGGTGGTATGTGAAAGCTAACTACCCCAAAGTCTCCTGGTGATATCACTCATGCTTTGAACTCATAGTTTTCAGATGTATAAACTTGGATGTAGTTCCAAAGGCCTGTGCTCTTGAGGCAGGCAAGAATCAAACTATGTAGATTACAACACTAATGGGCACAGATCCAGCAATCATTTGCCTTTGGATAGAAGGATTTACGTTATCTTGCTGTGTATCGTTCTGTATATTTCGCAAATGTTCATTCCTGCCTGAGATATGGCATAGCTCCCAGACTTTTAGATTGCAAAAACGAATTGTACGAATAATAACCAAATCCCACCCACGTGATTCTGTAAGTCTCTCTTTATTAATATAGGAATTTTACCATTACCTTGTCTCTTGATTTACAAATCAGTAGTTTTTGTCAAAAATGACTTGCTTAAGGGCAGGAATATATTTTCAGAAAATGCCGATGTCTATAACACTCAACGTAGTAATCATATTCATCAGGTGACAGTATCAACAGCTCATTACACAAAATTCACATACAATACTTGTACATTATTTTACAACACTTTGCTAGATGACATCAAACGATTAAATTCAATAGAAAAATTTAATTCTCAAAGAAAATCGTTTCTGCTGCATAACTGTTTCTATACAATTAGAGACTATACTGAGCATTAAAAGGTCATTAATTTTAACAGTGATATTTAATGTATTATTTACCATTTGGACTGTATAATTCTAAACAACCTGTAACAAGTATTGTACTGCAGCTTCTGGGTCAATGACCCCCATCTCGATCAGGTTTTTCGTCCTGTTTCCCTGATCCGTTGAGCAAATGCTGAGAGGGCCGCTTGGTTTGCTTCTGGACATAAATGTAATTTCATTATCTGTGCACTTCTTCTAGAATTCAGTGAGGAATATAATTATTCAAATTATCGTTCTCCATGATGTTGTTGCAGCAAGTATTATTCCTTGATGAAGGACATGATGAGGGATAAGAACCCAGATTTATTGTTGATTTACCCTTGAAAATAGATTGTATTACATTGGAGCAAATATTTTGTAATAGTCCTTGCAAAAAATGCTAATTTTATTTCTGTATTCAAAATTCAAGTAGTATATGGCTTAGGGTAGGGATCACAGAATTTTGAAAACATGCACAGAATTTATTTCTCCCTATAGCATGTCACATACAGTTTTTAACTGTTTTTGATGTAAAATAAATAAATTGACATTGAAATTAGACTGATAAGTAGTGAAAGATACCAATCCCAAATTCAATTCAATATACTATTTTAATTTATTCCAGGAAGGGGCGAAACAAAGAAAGAATAGCGGATATTCTTCGAAATCAGTCTTCAGAAATTGATAAACCTCTTTCCCAAGAATCTCCAATATCTGATCCTGCATGTCCCATAGGACATGTTCCTCTTCCTGAAACTGAAAGACTAGAAACATTAAGGATACTACAAAAGAGTAAGTGCATTATTAATATTGTAATATTTTCTAGATTGTGCAAGCATAATTCATAGGATGATTAACTCTGCATTCTTGTTACGATAATATACAAGACTTGCTCTGACTTATGCAACAATTTAAATCTGTATTTGAAATATTATTTCAAATAGAGCTTTTAAATTATAAAATAGTATTATTAAAGTTAGATAGTTTTATTATATATTCAATATCATTCATAGTATTTTCTTTCTTAAATATTTACGAAGAAACAAAGTGTGACATATTTTATAGTACATAGTAAGGATTTTGTAAAAGTAATCTGTATTGCATTTCTGAATGAGATTAGTGAAGAATAAGAATTTTACAAGAGGAAAAAATTGGGAAATGTGAATCTTCACTTTTTGGCCCTTGCCCTGGAGTAATGTCATGAAAAGATGAAATTTTGTATTAGTTCTCTGGAACGTTTTACACATTTCTGACTAGTTTTTATGTTGTTGCTATCGAGTAGAGAGAAAGGTATGTCATGCTGCATGAAAAAACTGTGAATTTTCAGCAGAGGCAGAAAAACTCTTATTACAGGGCTTTGGTAACTAAAAAGTGGATAAATCCAGTTCCTAAATTTAGAAGAGAAAAGAAAGAAAGAAAGAAAGAAAGAAAGAAAGAAAGAAAGAAAAAAAAAAAAAATCCTTTAACTTGTGTAGCCCTACACTTACACCTAAGTTTGGATGATTGGTGCTTGTTGGCTTTACCACAGAGAAAAGAGTAATTTTACTGTAACAAACACTGTCAAAATAAAATAATTTGGTAGAGTTTATGTTTGTGCTGAATTTTGTATATAATATGAAATTGAAATTTTTATTGAAATGTTAAAATATCAGTATGATAATTGACCTTATTATTTAAATCTTGTAATTTTTTCTTCAGGTTATGAAGACTATATAAGGCAATTAAATTCTTTGCCAGTAAAAACTGATACCCTGAAAATGAAGTTAAGGAAGATAGACCTTGAGAAACAACTGAATAAATTGGAAGAAGGTATAAAGGTATTTTCTAGGCCCAAAGTGTTTATTAAAATTGATGGATGAAATGGAAAATTTCCTTATACAAAGAATTGCATTTAATTTTTATTAAATAGGTGCTAATGTATTATTAAGAGGTATAGTATTTTTGTATGTTGCTGACATTTTATTTGATTGAAGTCTAACAAAAATGTTTCTGGATTCTAGTACAAAGGCTTATTTAGAAAAAAAATATAAGCATAATGCAGAACTTTTGTTTTCTGGCACAAGACTGATAGATTGAATATATATATTTTTGCATTTTAGAAACCTCTCCCAATCATTTTTTTTAAAATTACTATTCAAAGTAAAATAGCAAAAATTAAAATAGTTCAGGTGTGAGCTTGTAGTTTGAGTTGTGAAGTCAAGTGTTTTCTGATGTCATGGGGACCATAATAGTATATGTTCAGTAGTTTTATTCGTTTGTAATATCAAAAGTGTTAATTTAAAAGATTTTAATGATGTATTAATGTTTTTAAGAGATAAGCCTTGATGAGAAAGCCCTAGGATCATGTCATGTTATGAGTTTCTAAACTTTGTGCTTGTGTTTCCTTAAATTAGAGAACTTTGTTTAGAACTCCACTTATTGTGATATTCAGTTCATTATTGTATTTTATTAAAAAAATATAGAAGGCTCTAAGACAATTTTATGTGATCAGTTTCTTCCACATTCTTGCCCTTACATTTTCATAAATTAGAGAACTTTGTATGTGACTCCACTTTGTTATATTCAGTCCACTCTTGTTTGAAGAAAGGGAAAGAGAGAGAACAATTGACATGTCCATCTTTTGTTTGGATGAAAGATTAATACTTTAGTGAAGGCAATACTATGTATAAAATATTTGAAGGTTAATAAGAGTTAATGATAAAATGAGTCTGGGCAAGAATGTTGTAAATCTATGTATCATAATATTGTTCTACTGTTCTTCAACACTATCAATTAAGTGATTGATTTCAAATGTTATTTAATAAAATATATTTATTTCACTAAACCTCAGTAATTTTTTTTTTTTATATCTTTTCATGACTAATTCTAGTGCTGTTTTGACATAGACTAAGGAGTTAGTTCTTTTCTCTATGGGTTTGATGTGTGTCAGATACATCTTAACTTTTAACCCTGTTCAATACGTAGATAAATAATTGTGGCAGTTTACTCTCCTAAAGTATAACTGTTTACAAACGCGTATGAAATGTTTTGGAAATTCAGTTTTTTAATTGGTATTATCTAGCCAGATTTGTAAACTTTACATCGTTGTTAAAAGACGATTCAAAAGTTACTTACAATTTATGGAATAGGTGAGGGAGTTTCCTCACATATGAGAGAAAGAATGTAGAGGAAAAGAGAGAATGAATGCTTGGGTTGCATTTTGACACTCCCTTGAATATTTATTATTTTCAATTGAGAAAATGAATTTTCTGCTGAGCAATAATGTGAGTTATTTCCACTTGTGGAACCACTGACTGAATTCTCTCTTTCACAATAGTGTAGTGCAAGAATTGATAAAAGTGATTTTTTGAGAGCTTGAAAAAGAGTGTGACCCACAGCTGTAGCTCATTAAGCTTATACTAAATACAGCATGATTTGTGACAATTGCATTTAGGAATGCACAACCAAATGCATACTACAAGGAAAAATACAATTTTGCAGTTTGTATTGAGGGAAGATGAAAGCAATAGGGTACTTTAAAGATAGTAGACAAATTCGTGAACAAGAAAACAGTAATACTGTATTGCAATAAAAATTCAGATACATAAACACACTTCTGTATAATTACATTGATATGTACAGTTTAACTTGCATAAACATTGTCTAATTGTACTATATACAAATAATACACAAAGCACTTTGTACTATTGACAATGTTATTTGTAAAAGAATTATAATAGTTATGACATTATATATTACTCCAAAATGGAACAGAAGTATTTGAGGCAAAATCATTATCAACTAGCTAATGAAGGTGTCCAAACTTATTAACATCTCTTTAAAAATTGAGTTGTGAATACCTGATTAAGCTATTCATTCTAATGATAGAGTTACAAACTAATGGAATAGATTGATTACAAGTTATACCAACTTTAATTAAATTAACATTTGATAAACTAACATCTTCATTGAAGTGGACTGTAAATTACAGTCACAATAATTCATGAACATAGATGTGTGATTGGCACAAGCCATTTCTGTTTTCAGATAAAATTTGAATCCATTTCTGGACACCCAATATTACAAAAGTACTTGCATAAGATTGTGATTGGTAACTTATGAAGCAATGAAAAGTTAATTTAAAATGCAGCTTTTTGCAAATTATATGCATTTGCAAGCAATCTTCCTACTTTAACATGCATTGTAATTGCAGATGTTTCCTTTGGTGTCAGATGACTACAATAAAACAGCCAAAATCAAAATGTACTACATTGTCAATTGATAATTTGGGTTTTGTAAATCAAGTTGGGAAATGATGCACAAATCTATCTTCATCGAACATTACAGTTTCATTGCTGACCACTTTAGTTACTCTTTCTCTCCAAGCATCCACATTAAAGCCAGGAAAGAAAAAATCTATCTCACGAGCAGCAGATGTCTCGGAATCTGAAATAATGCATACATGAAAATATAACTACATATGACCATCATGCAGGTATGTTACTTCTAACATATCTTCAATCTGACATGTGGTATATTAACCAGTGTGTGTTGGATTAATTAGTGTTGAATATGATACAGAACTATATACATAAATTATTGCTTATTAATTCACTAATTTGTGATAAAATTTCATAATTCATATTATATGTTGCCCTATATACCGAAACAAAAGAAATAATGGTGTTCAGTAATTTATGTGAGTATTAAACACTAGCAGTTTACTCAAGTAACTTCGGAATTTCCAAAACAGAACTTTATGAAGAGAGATCAAGTGTAATTTTCACAAAAAATTTCATACCATAAAAACTAGTGCCTTTGTTTCAGAGTTCCTGAACGAAATTTGTAAGAAGTTAATGGGAGTTTTTGTCTAGGAAAGGAGGAGAAGATGGAATTTATCAAATCAGTTGGAGAAGTCTTTACTGAAGTCATGTAGGTTGTTGTCTGCACTTTATTCTAAAGAAAAGGTGAAATTCAATAGCATGATTATGGACTCGTCACAGACTTCCGAGAGCATATTGTGCTTATGATTGTAAATTGGTTTTTGTACTGGCAGCAATATTCTTTCTTACATTCTAAATATTTCACTAAAAATCCTCTTACACTCTGTATGCCCACTATGCAATCTCTGCACTCTGAGTAAATGGAAGAAACCTACCCGAACCATGAACAGCATTACGGGTGTCTGACAGTCCATGCTCTCCTCTAATGGTTGCTGGTTGTGTGAACTGTGCCATATACACTTTTGTTGGCCCCATCAACTCCCGCCAGCTTTGAATGGCATTATCTTTGGCTAAGATATGTACATGTAAAGGCCCACTGTAAAAGTAACCTCATAAGACCACATTCAGTACAGAAATTAATCAATTTTTAGAGAATATGATCACCTGCTCATCAGAGTTACTAATCTATTGTAAAAGAATTTTTGTTTATGTTCTCCATAAAATCTCTCTGCATCTGCTTTGGCCAACATGACTTCCTTTGTATTTAAGACATAAAAGTTATTGGATATTATTTTTCTCCGGATGCTCTGTCAACAAGTACAGGGAGGCAAGTAAAACGATGATAAGTAATACAAGTCAAGACAACGAAATTGCATCAGCTCAGCAACTTGCTTACGTGCAAAGCAGAAGGCATTTTCACTGCATGTGGTTTTATAATCGCCAGAGTGAGTTGAAAGCACTTGGTCATAGCACGCTTGATACTCATTCCAAAATACTACCCATTCCTTCAAACCAAATGGGCGCAACACACATCGGTCTCGATCTTTCCTGTCGGTAACCTAACCCACGTGTGAACGCAGGGTATTTACAACGTCAGAATGGTGCCAACCACGACGAAGAACATTTTAGTCACAAGTAAGACATATTATGAAAGAACATAAATTATATTACGAAAGTTGAAATAGTTATTGTTAGTAATTAAGTTCACCAATCGATTAACGATGTAAGATGAAAGCAAGTGAAAAAATGTGTGCTATATTTATCTTGTCAAGTTGTCCTCACTTCAAGAAGCGATGCAAGTGCGAACTTCATTGGGCGGGAAATTTGGATTACACTTGCGCGCCGGCACGTATGTAACACCTAATGAACAATGAATTCTATGAATTGAGTATATGACACACTATTTTTCAAGCTACTTATCATTCCGGAACTTTTGGCCAGACACATAACTTCTTGTACACTTACATGACACTTGATTTCAAATTACTGGCGTCGCTAGCCCAACTACATACTCACGATCCTTGAAGTCACGGAGGTTTCGCAGCTTATGACTTCGTGAGACTCTGGATGGGTAACCAGCTGAGAATCCCAGCATATTTTCGTAAACTCCTTTTCACTAGAAGCGAGAGAAGTGGGGGTTTGGTTTGTTCGGCGCAGGAGTGTTCTACAAAATCTGAAGCTAGTTTTTCAACGCAAAACAGTTTCTAATACGCTGAAGTGAATACGTTAGGTCATCAGACTTTGTCATCAACGCTCATTGATATCTTTCATTCTTAATTCAATAAATGTTGATAAAAGGATCAGGGTTTCCAGGGCTCAAGAATACTTGCACAGATAAAACTAACCAAGCCCCTGGCTGTTAGGGATGAAAGGCAATGACATGACAAAATGATTATGTTTAAGGAGAATTTTCTCCTTGAAGAAGAGCAGAATTGCAGGCCTTGCAAACCCGAATGTTACACCACTGTTCTGAAATTTTTAATACAGCAATCATAAAGCCATTATTCAATAAAGGGAATGCCAATGAAATTATGAACTACCATCCCATTACTCTCTTTCCCTTCTCAAAACTTCTGGGAAAAATATTTTATTGAAGATCAACAAATTTCTTGACTATAAACCAAATTATAACTGACTCACAACATGGTTTCATAAAAAAGAAATCAACTGACACTGCAATATTCACATACTTAAATGAAAAGCTAGCTACTCTGAATAACAAAGAACTCCCAATGCGACTATTTCTAGATCTTCCAAAAGCATTTGATCTGATAGCTCATAAAATTGTTCTCAAGCTAGAATCTTATGGTACTTGGGGTCTAACTCACTCTTGGATGGAATAGTATCTCACAAATCATAAACAGGTTGTAGAAATACCTATTTACAATGGCAAAATATAACAGCATCATAAATCAGAACCCAAGTTCATGATGTATGGGGGTTCGAAGGGTCAACACTGTTATTCACTTTTACAAGCATTCTTATTCTTAATGTAATAAAACTTGCTATATGTGGAATCTCAAGAGACAAGTATTTTTTTCCATATACAATGTAATACTGTAGACTTTATATTTTCCAGGATCACAGTTTATGTTCACATTAGTGAGATTTCTGCATTATGCATTAGGAAAGACATTAATGATATGCCACAAGCTTTAGGAAATCCTAAAACAGTTCTTTTTGCAGATGACACTAATGTTATAATTAAATCAAAAACACAAAAAGTTTGAATAGGTACTGCTGAGACAGCATTACAGAAATTGTTTTTCATATAATACATGAATTGTAATGGGATTCTGATAAACATAGAGAAAACAGTGACTAGTTTATAACCATTACATTTACGACAATCTAAAGTTTGATGAAAATATATTATTTCAACTGAAGAAAGACAATTTCTTGAGATATTCTTAATTTAAAATGGAATGTTTACATACATAGTGTAAACCAAAAAGTCTCAAAAATGTGTTATGCTCTAAAAATCCTCACAAAAAATTCCACAGATGAATTTGTATCCACGTTATATTTCACAAACATTCAGGCAGTTCTGAAATATTCTGTAATTTTCTAGAGGTCATGCACCAGAAATACACAGAAAGAGAGAAGAGAAGGAGAGAGAAAGAAAGTAGATTTTATTAGTCTCTTTCTCCTTTCTTCTCTTCCTCTTTTTCTTTTTCTCTTTCTTTCTTTGTCTTTCTCTTTCTCTATTTCTCTTTCTTTTAAACGCACTATTCTCTATCCGAGAAAAAATCCAAAAAATTGAAGTCATTTTTGATAAAAGTTTGAAAATTACTTCAAGTAAAATAGTTATTATTCGCGCACATTGCCTTGAGCCCTCATTTCGTTCAGGCCCGTGTTAACAACCAGTTCACGCGAACGGCTGGATGACAGCACGGGCTATTCCTAGGCTCAAGAAAACGTACGTAGAGAATATTTTCCTACTTCTGTAATCTGTACAGCTACTGCCTTTTGTACGATGTGATGTGATGTGATGTGATAGCAAGGGTTCAGCTAGAAGTACAACTAGAAGTCTAGAACACGGTACAACCTAAGGAAGTCGTTTAAACCGGCACTTCGCGCTACTCCGGTGAGGGAGAAATCCAGGGTGGAGGGGACGAGGGGTGGTTAGGAGATTATAAGGGGGAGGCAATTACACCCTAGGTTCTTGCCGGAGCTCTATTACTAAATAGTGCTTCGATCGTGGTGGTATGTGATAACTCTTGTAGTGCTCTTTTTTCTCGTGTTTGCAACTGCACAATGTGAATTATTGAGGCTTTCTTACAAAGTGCTTACTGAAGTGCTTTCGTAGAAAAGTGAATTGGTAACTATGCGGTGGATAGACTCAAGGTTGTTTATAGTGATTGCGGATGCCGGAGGCCCGAGCCTCGCCGTGACTTGGATCCGGGCGAGCGAAGCGAGAAAATTTGCCTTAGTAATTTGGCATTAAAATGCGACGGGGACATGCAAATTAAGTGAGAGCCATTAAAATCGCCTATCGGTAAGTTGTATTCATTTCTATCAGAGCGCTTAGCGTAATTTGAGGGAGGGAAGAAGACTCCCCTCCTTTACCCCCTCCCCCGCCGCCCTTCTATAAGGGTGTACTGTGTTCCCTACTTTAACCCAACTGGATAATAGATGTCCTTGACGAATCTACTAGGTTTTATTTATTTTCCACTGTAAATCCATCGACAAAATTTAATATTTCTTGAATTAATAATAGCGAATTACAAATTTTATTTGGTACTTCTTTCAAATACTGGCTGGTCAGAAAATAGATAATATCTTTTTATGTTTATCGCGTGCAATGGTCAATTCCATGGAGGAAGTCAATACTAACTTTATTTTGTGTGAGTGTGCTGAAAATTTTGAAATCGTAAATGCTTGGAATTGACATTTTGGCTTATGTTGTGGACTGACGAAGAAATGAACTTCTATGCGAATGTGCGAGGTGAAAATTCCATTTCACACACTATAGGCATACTAATAGAATAGTAATGCAGTGATCAAAAAGATGAAAAAAAGGCAATGGAGAACGGTCGATCTGAATGCAATGAATAGTGGTAAGTACATGATTTTCTTCATAAAAATTCACTTATTTACAAAAATAATTATATTAACTATGGGTCATCAGTGACTTCAAAGTAAACATTTTCGATTTGAGTGTCATGGTGGTTACCAGTGAACTCATTTTCTTGCTGCGAGTTTAATTCTTCTGTATCATGTTTTAGGTATAAATGTGTATTTTGCCCTGTAAATAGCCATGTGTTATTGAACTTTTTCCTGTTAGGACACTAGGCTTATACTTTACTGTGTGAATGGTGTCAGCCAATGGGTTAAGAAGATGGTGAATTAAATCAGGAATTCATGTTTTTCAGGGACCCAGCCGAATTTTCTTTCCTCAGCAATTATGAATATTGATGATCGATGATTCAAACTATTATATGGGATACCTGCATTTTTGTTCACATTTAAGCATGGGAAGGAATTTCAAGTGGCTTCCTGGAAGGAAAAAAAAACAAACAATAAACATGAATATAAAATATGTCTGGAAATTCAGTAGGCCTGCATTCTGCGTGTAGTTACAATTTCATTGAAATGTGCAAATGTTCTTTAATTTCATTGCAATGTTGCTTGGCAAACCTCTCAATTTGGTTCATATGATTTAGATCTTCTTAATATAATGGTTGTGAAACTAAGTTTGATAGCAGTGTGGTTGCCCAAGTTGGAATATGTGATGAATCTGTCCAATGTGTTTGACTTGCATTGAATATTATTCAAGGTATTAAGGTGTCCACATTACCATTAAACTGAAATTAAAAATATGGTGTTTCTATCTTCTATATTTAATGATGTGTCTTTTGTATTTAATGTACTTTTGATAAATGTTTTCTATATACTAAAAGTTGTACATTCATTCTAATGATGTAATATTATACAGTATGGGAACGTATGTTATTGTGAGCTAGCAATGATGAAGTGTGTAGGGGAAAATGCATTTCAATGAATGAAGTAGATCTTTGAAAGGTTTTGTAAACATTGTTATTTAGACCATTCTCATATGTGGATGAGCTTATTTAAAGGACATATCTAGATAATTGCACTAAAGGTACTAGTTGTTTTTTGTCAATTGCTGAAAAGCAAATTGGATAATTTTATGATACCAACAAAAGGATAAGATTCTTTGATATTTGAATAAAGATATAAAGAGAAAAAAGTAAAAAGAGAGATAATGAAGCAAATTGTTAAGTTTTAATGAAGCATCAAAAAATAAGTAGATCAAACAGGGAAGATTAAAGTGGTTTAAAAGATTTCTAAAAACCAGATATAAATTACTGATATATTAGTCTGTTAAGATAGTTGCTGTTAGACTGATAAGATCAACTGTGAAGATCCATATTATTTTAAATACGTTATTCTCTCCTGCAAATTTTATTTTATGAATACATGATTAAAAATCATTTCATAATTCAAAAATAAGGAGTTTTCTCGGGAATGCATTTTCTTTTAAACTTAAGGGACGTAGGCAAAAATGACTAAAATTTGCGTTTTCTGTTTATTTCACTATAAATTTGCTTAATATCTTGGGACCAATCTCCCAAAGTTTGACGTTTCTACGACGCCGCGAAGTGTCCTTTAAAATTTAAAGAGCGCGGGTCCGCGCGGTGCCACGCCCCCTTCTGCTGGGGCGACCTGTCTTTCTTTCCGAAATGCTGCACAGGCAACCGTTTAGAAGGCGTTTTCTTGCATACTTTTGTACAGGGCAAGTTTTATATAAGGCTGTGATCTGTGTTTTGGCGGTGTTTGTGGTAGCTTACGAGATACACGTGCGTTCTTTTCCTGTTTTGTTTCGCAGTTTCTGTGTTGTTGGGTGAGTGCAGATTGTGCATAAAGTTTCGATTGCATTTTGTGGTGGGTTTTACTCTTCGTTAAATAATGGGGACATTGCAAAAAGTGTTCAAGAAGATAAAAGAGCAGAATACAAAATCTACATAAGAGAAGAGCACCGGAAACTTCCGAGGTTATGATTACATCCACGCCTCCAAGTGCATCACGCCACAAAATACAGACTGAGCTGTCAAGTGAGGAATTGGCTGATGAACACAAGTGGATTTAGACTAATTGATTTGTCTTTGTTATCACAAGCAATTAACAGTTCTTGTAGTTGTATTCATTGTGGCAATAGAGGTGTAAGTGTTAGAGATGATGGGAAGCGAGTGGACATTGTGTGTAATTTACAAATAATTTGTGACAGCTGCAATGCAGTAACTGACTTCAAGTCATCCAAATCTTGTAATTGGCAATATAAGGCCAATATAAGATTTGTTTATGGTCTTCGGTGTCTGGGAGTTGGCAGAGAAGGTGGCAATCTTTTATCAGGAATAATAAATATGCCTTCACCCTCTACAAGATTTACTGCAGCAAATAATACTCTTCTGAATTCTGTTTCAAAAGTGGCAGAGGAGAGTATGCATAAAGCAGCTGTCAGTGCTGTAAAAATTAATGATGATTATACTGATTTGTCTGTGTCCTGTGATGGGACATGGATGAAATGTGGACATCAGTCACTGCATGGTATATCCACTGTAATTGCAGTGGATACAGGCAAAATTGTGGATATGCAGGTAGTAAGCAAATTTTGCTTAGAATGCTCCTTACGAAAACCAGGAAATGATCCACATAAAGAAGCTGAATGGCAAGATGAACATAAGAAGACCTGTCACAGAAATTATGATGGCTCATGTGGAGGGATGGAGGCAGCAGGTATGATGATTTTTAATAGATCGATAGAAAAGCATGGAGCCAGATATATGAAATATTTAGGTGATGGGGACTCCAGTGCTTTCAAGACTGTGAGTGAAAGTTTGCCTTATGGAGATAATAAAATTGAAAAACTTGAATGCATTGGGCACATACAAAAGAGAATGGGGAGTAGATTATTGAAACTTGTGCAAGATTTGAAGGGAAAAAAATTGGAAGATGGGAAACCGATAAATGGTAGAAACAGATTGACAACCAAAATAATTAAAGAAATTCAGTTATTACGGAATGGCAATTCGAAATAATATTGCAAATGTAGAGGATATGAAAAGAGCAGTTTGGGCCACATTTTTTCACTTTCTGTCCACAAATGAAATTCCTGTTCATGGTTTGTGTTCAGAAGCATGGTGCAAATTCAAGAAAATGCAAGCCGGAGGTCCCCAATATGAACACAGAAGTAGTCTCCCTAAGTCAGTTATGGATACAATCAAGCCCATTTTTAGAGCATTATCTGAAACAACTTTACTGAAAAAATGTACTCGTGGGAAGACCCAAAATCCCAATGAGAGCTTTAATAGCATGATTTGGAAGAGGTGCCCTAAAACATCCTTTGTATCTTCCAAAGTTGTAAATATTGCAGCATGTGATGCTGTCATTACCTTTAATGATGGCAATCTAGGTAGAATTAAGGTAATTAAAAATTTAGGTTTCTCTCCTGGTGTATTCACTGTACATATTCTTGATGACATTGATTAGAGACGAATTGCTGCGGCTGATGCTGAAGTGGAAAATATGTCCAAATTTGCACAGCAGCAGCAGCAAAAAAAAGAGGAGTGTGTGAAGAGAGGCAAGAGGATGATGAATATTCATGTGGAGTATTTTAGTGAAAAAATTATGTAAGTGATAAAAGAAAACAAAAAAAAACAAAAAAAAAAAAAAAAAACTTCAACGCATGTTTTCTTAAAACTACATTTTTCAATATTTATGTCCCTTTTTCTAAAAAACTATTTAAACTAGAAGTCTCAAATTTTGTAGCATTGTTTGAAAATACATATTTCATGTTTTTATGATAGGAAAAATTGTTTGAACCAGTATTTTGGTTTTTATACAGATGCTTGTTAACAAAATTGAAGAATAATTTTAATTTCTAATTTCAAATTTTTATTAAAAATTATCTGATCCTGAAATAAACAAATCCTCTCATATATTTAAAACCGGGTATCAGTAAAAAATGTATAAACAATTTCAAACAATTATCTTGTATAGATTCTGAGAAAATGGGCATAAATAAAAGGAAAAAAATTGTTAATTTAAAAAATTTTCAAAATATTGCTCAAAAAATTCTAAAAAAATTTGAAATGTCGCTACTAACCAATATTACAAACATACCAATTTTGATAATTATATCTCGTATAGTTAATTTTATACATAAAAATATGAAAATGTATGTTATTTTGCCTACGTCCCCCCTTAACAGCTACTGCCCGTCCCATCTTCACTGCCTCTATACATTTTTCCTTGTATAAAGTGCATTTGGAAGTATATTATTAAAGTGAATTATTACCCTTTTTGTCAAAATTTTGTACACTTCAATTCCTTGTCTGATTTCCTTATTTTTTAATCTATCTTCTCTTGTATTACTCCTCTTTATTCCCTTCCGTCTCTTGAATTCTCTTCATTCATTCTTAAAGTTGTAGGCCTGCGCTACTCAATGTTTTAGATTATCTGATATATTCATCTCTACATTCACATTTCCATTTGTAAAAATTAGCATTGTGAGACCATTAAAAAAGAATATTAGAGGTGCTACAGCAGCACATACTTTCTCACATGGTTAAAATAGTTATGTAATATTAAAATATTGTAATTTCTCTCATACTAAAACTCGGTTATAACTTGACAAAGTTCAATTCAAACGAATCGCCTCTCGTGTTTATCTGCATTTATTTCATGTCATTTCTTACTTTCAGAAATGAAACGAAATGAATAAATTTAAATGTTGTAATATTTACAGAACATAATACAGAAAAGCAAGAATAATTTCACTGAAGCCTACCTTGATTCCATTTGAAGTGAGCTTTTAATTTTTTATACCGTAATCAGCGATTACGGTATACTATGGTATTGCTATGAAACTTCTTAAAGTATGAAAGTGTGTTTGTTAGTTCTAAGTTAAACTTAATTACCTTCAATATATTTCGTTTCATAAAAACATTATCTACGTAATACAATAATCATGACCGATAACAATGGGATGAATTTCAAGAATTTTGAAACCTCTGTGTTGCTATTTCCCGAATCAGCGATTATGGTATACTACGGTATTACTATGAAACTTCTTAAAGTATAAAAGTGTGTTTTTTTTTAACCGCCAGCGTTGTTCACAGACGGACACTGACGTCATTCAATTTTTCGGTATCAAGAACCCACAAAACATTGATTCTGGCTACACCACGTGTTTTATGATTCCCCCTCCTAAAACTATTTATCCACTTTTTCGTTACCAGAACCCAACTATGAGTTTTTCTGCTAACAATTCGCCATTTCCCCCGCAGTATGTTTGTTCTGTTTGAGACTGTTTTCTATGTTGGTTAGCTTCACAACAAAACGTTTTCAATATACTTCACATACAAATAATAAAAAATATAAGAAAGATAGTATATTATTAAAAATGTAATGATGGGTATTAATACAGGAGTGTGATACGAGCGAGTATCGTAAACTTCACAGGATTGAATTAATACCCATTACATCGAGTTTCATACGGTACTTTTTTTACGACTTTTATAATTTAAACTTTAACATTGACTTGTTTCGTGGCAGTTGACATGCTGGATTCAGCAAAGGTCACCTAGCAACCCTTCCCTCGCATGCTACCGCAGGTGGCTGTGGTTCCAGTCCGCTTGCGAAGGAGTACTGCGTGGGTCAAATAGTATCAAAATGAAATTACGATCCAATATATTTTAAATAATATTCCACGAAAAAATTCAACAAATAAAAGAAATTTAAACTGCCAAGCATGAAATACAATTTTAATGCACGCAATCGAACGAAACATTTACTGGAACAATTCGCAATGATTAATAAAGTGTCAATACTTGGTGTGTAAACACTCTGTGATTGTTCAAGGACTTGTATCATAATGAAATCTGCATCATAATGGGTTTCTTTATGCAACGGGTTGCAGCCATCAAATGACAGCATTATACAATGGGAGCAGAAAAACTACCCTTTTGAGCGCAAAATCATTCCATTTCCCCTTAAAAATTATCCCATTGACAGCATGATGTAGCTGAAGCCAAATGAGCCCGATTAGCTGCCGACGTTTTCGATACATACCCCCTCCATAGAAGTTGGGACTCCTCCTTACAGACTTCGTACATCAGACTCTCTTGGTCTGCCGTTGACATGCGCGAATTTGTAAAATATTAAACGAGACTTACTCCGATTTAAATGTTGTGACCCTTCAAGGTCACGAGCTGGAAGGAGAAGAGGGACACTGTCATCCAATAGGATGACTTCAATATAAAAAAAAATCGTAACGAAGGTCCCGACTGGATGGCAGTGTCCCCATCTCTCTCTTTTCAATTCGTGACCTTGAAGGGACACTACATTTGAATTGGAGTACATATCTCAAAACTGCACGAGTGTGACTTATAATAATCTCTCACTGAACTCTTCATTGATTGATATTTGTATATTAATTGCCACAAAAGCTGAAATCGTTAGTACCTTCTACAAAAGTACATTACTTGCACTACTATAAAACAGAGCGTACCTTTGTGAGAACTTTCGCATGTTAAACCCCACCCTCTTTCCTATTTTGTAATTTTCATATTAAACCTGTTATATGTTCTTTCAAGACCCTCTTATCGTCCGTCACTTGTTCTGTGTCTCTCCTGGTAATTGATATCCATACAATACACCCTTACAATACAAACTATTCTTATTTAACGTTATTACCGAGCAGAGAGGTACACCCGTGTAATTCAATCGCGTAGAATATGAGTTAATTAGTTTAATTTCCCATACAGATGCAGATTCTACAGACTCTAAACAGGTTGAGTAGAATTGTGAAGCGTCGAATGAGCAAAAATGAAATAGAATGTTCAAGAAGGTATCCTGTAGATTACGGTGTGAGGAACGTTTTGGTTTTTAACGAAAATTTTAGTTTTATGATCCTAAAACACTTTTTTAAGGAGTTATTTAACGATACAGATTAAAAAATGCGGCAGTGTGTTGTGTGTTGCATTTGATATAAAGATTTAGATAAGTTTTTAAACAAATCCTTAATATTTTTTAGTCAAAGTTGAATTCGTCACGTCTCCGTGAAATTCTTTCTTTAGAGACCTCATGGTTGCGAAACTACTGGTTGCGTGTGAGAGCCGCAAAAGATACCGTATTTGCCGGTGTAGAAGACGCACTCCTATTTTCAAGGAGATTTCATTCTTTAATGTTAAGCTTTATACTTGATGTTTATTTTTATGAAAGGAGTGGGAATTATGACCTATGAAAAGCTATGATCTTTTCTTCACATTCCGGCGGGAATCTTAATATTTTCTAGTACGCATGGAAAGACCATGCCTTTTCATAAATCTACTACGCCATGACGTTGTCTCAAAAAAAATTTCAGCATTCTTCCTTTTTGTAATACTTTTAGCTTCTACAACAATCAATTTTGTAGAAATACAAATTCCTGTTTTTCAGTGTACAAAAATTTTATTTTTGTAATGCTGTATACAACTTATTCAGTTATAAAACTTTCCATCCGTTGTATAAGAAGCATCCCGTTGTTTGAGTTATAGAAGGAAAAAAGTGTGTCTTATACACTGGCAAATACGGTATGTATACCACTGAAATAATACAGGAGACGATAAGAACTGTTTTATTAGAGTACTTTTTGAACACTATTAACAACTTTTTCGCTTAAAGGATAATTTGCTTCTTGATTTTGCTATTTCTCAAGAATTCTATTCCACTGAGGAAAAAAAGGATTACCTATTAATATGTAGGATTCGTCTTTGTCTCAAATTCGAAGAACAGTGGTTTTGAAACATTGCAAGAATCGGTCCTTTCCCACCATTCCTCCAAGTCCGCGTACGTTTTTGGCTCACGGGACTCGTGGAGTTTTTCGCACAAGCGACAAAGACTGAACTGCGTTTTCACCGAGTAGTAGGTCTTCCACCAGAAGAACTTGGAGTACTCGCTCCGGTGATTCGCCAGGTACTTGAGGTACTCGGCCAGGTGGTAGAGGGACTGGAAGTCGCGGGCATCGATGTAGGAGAGGGGAGGCGCCAGTGCACTATAGTTGGCGCCTCCCAACACCACGGGCACCACGTAGTAGTTGAGCACGTTGAAGAACTCCCAGGAAACGTAGTCTCTGGGAAGCGAAAGTTTCCAGTTGTTAAGGTGTCCATATTACTGATTTCCAACGCACGCAGATATTGAAAGAAGTCCTCCTATGCAACCTCCGTCTCTTTAATTGAAGTCTGTTGTTTCGTTAGATACCAAGGGACTCGAAAAAATGCCAACTACCACAACCGTGCATGCTTTCTCGCATTATTTTTACTTTCTCGCGACGGAGTAGTGAGAAAGTTATATAATGCTGCGCGGAAAAAACAGCGAATTTTCGGCAGAAAAAATCTTATTACACGGCCCTGGTACCGAAAAAGTCGAAAAATCCAATTGCTAAATTTAGAAAAAATCCTCTAACTCGTAATGTAACCAGAATTCATGTTTTATGGGTCCTTGATGCCGAAAAATCGAATGACAGCAAAACGCCTCTCCGTCCGTGTGTGAATAACACTAGCGGCTAAACCGTTCAGGCCATTTTCTCCAAAATTGGTATTCCGCAATCGATCTGGCTGGTGTGGTGGCCCCTTCAATTTGAAACCGATCTTTTAATTTTGGGGGAATTTTACATGAAGCCTCTGGGATATTTTCAAAATGAAAAAAATGACTCCATGGTTTTTGATTAAATTTTGTTGTTGGATAGTGTGAAGGACGTTTGAGAGAATGGCCCAACTCATTATCGTTGAAAACCCTGCTTTTTCGATTGCGAAATTCGTTCGGCGTCTTTCTACAACTAAAATATTTACTGATTGTTTACAATCTGTTTTTTAATTTAAACATTCAGTTAATTGGTTCTTGATGGTGAACATAAGGACATTAAAGATTATACAGAGTATCTCTTACATAAATAATTTGATCGGAATTGGAAACGATTTTATTGGATTTTCTCCTCTACTAACACGTTAGCAATAACTTAAAAAAGTCAAATTGAACCAATTTAAACGAAGATCCTATGGTGGATATCTGCATTTATTTTGTTAGTACGCAACAGTAGTCATTTCTTACTTCTACGAAAGAACAGGCATGAATAAATTTAACTAAATTTAACTTAAAATTAAAATTAATTTTGAGCACATTATAGAATAGCAAGGATAATTTCACACAAGCTATCTTTAATTACTTAGAAGCGGGCTTCCAATTTTGAATGAATAAAGAGCGATCATACATTTTTACAGTGAAAGTAATGCATTTGTTCTAAGCCAAATCTCTGACCATCCTTAAATCTACTTCCTTTCATAAGAATAATATCTATATTATCACATGCCTACGTTCCAATTCCTTTAATACACGCATTACACAATGAAACACAATTGTCATTCCACTGTATATTACGAATGCTTTCTACCATATACGTAAGATATATATGTATTTCAACATTTTAGTATCGTCTCACTGTCTGCAGTGTGTAAAATATATTTAATGTATACGGAACTATGGTGTCATTACGTTATGCGCATCTTAAAAACCATAACTTGTTTTACACTTCTTTCTGCTAGTATATACCTGTATTTGTCGTATTTATCGTATTTATCTTTTTTAATATTAGTATATATTGCTTGTTATAATTGTACTTTGTAATTTTTGTATTTCTTTTTACGCCTTACGAATACTTCGTAAGAAGAGAGTTATATAATCTTGCACCAGAAAACGGCGAATTTTCGCCAGAAAAACTTATTCTGATTAACTGCCGCCGAGCGCAAGCTCATAAAGGCGGTTACAAAACAACAACAACAACAACAACAACAACAAGCGCGAATGCAGTGGCTTGCGAAAAAAGTTACTTTTCGTTAAAAGAACTTCGTTACCTATAAAACAGTTTTTAAAATGGGTTTAGGGGTCCCAAAAAAACATTAACACCCCCTTTTTCGGCATTTTGTCGCTACTTTTTAGAAAATAACGAATGAATATTATTTGTTATTTTTATCAACGATTTTTTGGCTAAGGTGGTGCTCACATTTTTCCGCAACAATTTTATGATCATCAAACATTACTTGTTTCAAGCAAATACTGTACGACTGTAGTTCGATTATGGCCAATTTTACGTTAAACCATAGAAATAGACATTTTTCAAATGGCCATAGCTGCGTGAATTTTTATCCAAAATACGTTTAATTTAGACAAGATTAAAGCTAACTACTTTAAGAAGGTTGCTTCGAACTATTAACTATTTCACAATTTAACTATTTCATGATTGCAATCGGCAAAAAATTGCGCCACGCGCCATCACTGTTAATGGCAATCATTTGAGCTGCACTGCTGTCTGATTTCTTTATTCAGAATTAGGCTGCATTGAACCTATTTGGGGAGACATCAAACAGGATTGGAAATTACTAGGTTTTAAAAAAGAATACTGTAAGGCATTTGGAAGCCCATGAGCTATTTTTCTCTTTGTTTGGGTGCGTGCAACAGTGCCCATTGTCATCACAACATTATCATTGCGCCCGCCGGCCTCCCTCGCACGCTGTTCGAGCCCACGCCCACGCCACTGTTGATGGCACACTCATTAATGTTTATTTATTTACGTCAAAAACAGTTAAAAATAAATAAATATTAAATAATAATGTAATTAAATAAATTTATTTATTTACGACAAAAACGGTTAAAAATAAATAAATGAATAAATAAATAAAATAATAAAAATAAATAAATTTATTTTAAATTTTCAAAAAGTTAAAGATATATGTATTTTTTTAGATCTTTCGGCATTCGTTTCATGAAGAGATTTTCCAAAGAAGGCAGAAGTGTTAGGATAGAAGTTACAAATTACACTATGAAACCATTACCATTAACACAAGAAAGTCTATGCTGGTGTAGCACCACTATTAATTCCATAGTTTCGCAACTCTACATTGGTTTAAAGAAGTACGTACCTACAAAATGATTCCTCGAAAACAAGGTAGAACTTGTATTTCTTAAGTAGATTTTCAGGGAGCGTTTCCCTTGTTGGAGTAGTCCGTCTACAATTTTTGAAGACGTCCACGGTTGTGTACTCAGCCAATCGGTCCACGACTTTCATTCGCCAGCTGAGGGATTGGCAATCGCTGAATACCGTCGCAACCATTCGGTCATGTATCGGTGCAGTGGTCCAATAAAGGATACCCCTGCAAGCAAATGATACATAAAACCTGTTTTACAAGGTTCATTGAATGATTCTCTAATATGGCGTTTCACTTTTCCAAAGTTGTGGTTTTCATAAGATTTTGCGTATCTCAGCGATGCAAAAGACATATATGCCAAATTTCAAAAAGATGGGTAACATTTAGGGATTGCACACATTGATCACATTAATCTCAAACTAAAAAAATTCTAAAATAAACTGCTTTGTACTAGTAGGATTATCATGTATTTCTTTCATCTTTGGCAGGTATTTGATCTTTAAAATGGGAACCAAAAGAAGCATTTGCCTGCTAAAAAAGATGTTTAGTGATTGAGTTTTTATGAGATCAGCTCCCTTCAAGGTATAAGTACTCTTAGTTTTTATTTACCATCGCAAGGAAATGAAATAAACACTGTAGCATGCTTCTGAATCTACCAGGACTTAACCATAGCAAGTGTAGAGGATAGCAAATATTTGAAAATCCTCATATGGTCTTGCATTGGGAAAGCAAATTGTTGCCCTCAGTTGCCAATGGGAATGTCAAAACTTTGGAAGATAGTTGCAGTTCTAGTGACTAGCAAGGATTTTGAGTATTTGCTTACCGTACCTGTTACAATAAAAGACACTGGTGAATAGATGGCTAAAGTGGGTGTTCAGGAAGTGAACTGATTTGAGCTACGTGAGAATATCATCGGTATACCTGTTGATACTACAACATCTAATACACAACTGTTTCATGGCGTATGAACCAGAATTGAAAGGGAATTCCGACAAACATTGTTATGGTTGCTTGTCATCACACCTGTGAACTAATATTAAAAGGAGCGTTTGAGAAGTTTTGCGGCTTACCATCCACCGTGATGAGGAATTGCTCTGATAAAGAAACTTTAATGAATCTGTCAGGGACAAAGTGTAGGGGCAAAGTGGAATTTGCGTTTAATAAAACCCACCGATTTGAAGCCCTTCAGTTCTAGGACATATATTTTGTCGAGAAGTGTGTTGGCACGACTGTGCGAAATCGTCATGGGGCTGGTATATCAGAAGAGCGAATTATTGCTGTTTTTTTGATTTTCTTCTCTTTTGTAGAAGTGTCGAGCAAAATGGAACGTTTATTTTCCACCAGGCTCCGAATTTTTTCCTACAAATTATTTCAACTATAATTGTTTGTTTTAGGAGTAGGTAAATTTAATGTTACCCCTGAGTACCTTTTACCCAGAAACTGGTAAGAACTGGCTTAGAAATCACTCAGGCAAAGTGATGACTCTCCACGAAATCAGTTCTCTCTTTGGAGAAGCATTTATAAGGCCAGTCATAACACAGAAGGCTTTTTAATGGATTTAGAAACACAGGGATAAACCCTCCAATATTTTCTAGTGATGCTTTTGCTCCAGCAGAAGCCACAAATTGTGAACTGTCTGCAGAATCTTCAAAAGCTACATTGCAAGCTACACCCATTATGTCATTAGTGGAGGCAGACTCTCTGTCCCTGATAGTTTCTCCTGAAGAATTTTTTCCAGCGCCAAAATCAGAACAAAATTCAAGTAAGTCCACCCGCAGAACTGGAAAAACTGCCACAACAACATCACCTTATTTGATGGATCTTATAAGTTCTACCAAGGGGCCCACTCCAAAACACGTGGTAAAAAACAAGCTATGTACGTTGAGATAAAATAAATCTTCATTACAGCAGAATTTGAAATTTTAAAATTCTAATTTACAATATTTACAAATATTTGTTTAAGCAGGAAACATTTTCCAAGTAACTTTGTTCCACTTTGCTCTACCTCTAGAGCAAAGCGGAAAAAATGCAGACCCCTAGAAAATAAGAAAAAGTAAGAACCAGTTTGACTGAAAGCAGCACAAACTTTCTATATGTTATAGCAGACGGTATCTAATAATTTCTGAAGTATGTATCAATATTTTTAAACAAAATGTACACCGTATTGTTGCTACGAGCTTAACGGTTCCACTTTGCTCAACGTTCCCATACTTATCTGACGTATCCCATACTTAACTGAAAATCGGGGCGTAAGCAAAGTCGGCAAAATGTTACATTTTACATTTTGCCTTGCATACTGGAACATTATACTGTCTAATATGGACACCAAAGGATGTGAGTTGTTTACCTTGTACATTTTCTGTGTAGAAAATGGATGAAGGAATGATGGCTCTAAGCGCGCGCTCGATCGGTATGGAACGGACGGAATTTTTTAAAAGTTGGCTGCATTGCTTCCCGAAAGGGCGCGCGCCCGACGGTGGCAGGATTTTCAATACTAGCTACATAGCTAGGTCGAATATAGCTGCTGACTAGAAGAGAGCAGTCGGAGCAGTGCTCAAAAGAACGGGCCACGGACCGCGCACGATCTTTCCTTCCCGTTCCTTGTTCTATCTTTACTTAGACCAGTCGCGAGCTTAGAGGTTGTCGCTGCTGGGACGATGTTACGCTGGTGGGAGGTACCTGGTTGGGAAAACCCAATAAGTATAAGTTGGTGCCGCATCTTATCTTCCAGCGGGGAAGATCACAGCAACCTCTCGAGGAAGAAACACGCAGTACACATACGGGACTAATGGCCTTTGCAGGTGACCCGCCTGGAAACACAAAATAGTTATTCGGACCGATCTTACACTCGTTCTATACGAAATCTGAATGAAAATGATTCAGAAGTAGTGCTTCTTGCTCATAGATGTGTTGTCGTCGTTTCCGAGCGTTTGGTTTTGTATTCTATTCTAGAAGAATATAAGGAATTTTAAGTCTTAATTATTCTATTAAAAACAGAGGCGCAGTCAGGATTTTGCTCGGGGAGGGGGGACTATAGTTGTAGTTCTCTGCTGACTTAATGTTGAAATTGAGGCATGGTGGAGAGAAATTGGTTCTTTGATTGGGAAAAACGGGTGTAGGTTCGAAGGAGGAGGAAAGAGTTCAAAATACGAGTGGGATGGAGAAAGTAAGGAAGGTGAAAGGAATGCGTTTTGGGCTAGAGTCTGCGAGGAAGTTCATGACTGTTTTGCCAGCTCACTACCAAATGTAGGTTTTTCATCTCGCTGCAAACTGTCGGTCTGCTGTACCAGAAGAGTCAAGACTACAATGTTAGCTTTTTGTAAGGCGCATTGTAATTTGTCTACACGCTGTCCAGGCTTAATGTGATTCGTCAGTGTCATTGTGTGGGAGTTCAACTCTGTAATGGTCCTAGAAATCGTCGCGCCCGGAATCAACAGTCACTCACAGTATTGTGCTTAAACGTTTTTTTTTCTATCACGCACTAGTACTTTACCAGGGGGATTGCACCCCAGGGTGGACACCAAGGAATTATTCTCTATCCATTCGCATCCGCAGACGTACAAGCACGCCTTTGGGCTGGTGTTCGAGTCCCGCCAGAACGCAGTTGACTCTCACAGTAACCTCGCCATACAAGGCCTGAGTCGGGCCGCCTACCAGTTCAAAGCTCCTAGCTATTGTAACGTATTGTAGGGCTACAGCTAGCAACCGCCGGGGCACCACAAAGGTGCGGCGGCAAAGGATTAGACGCCAGGGGTCAAGCAGGATGTGACACGCCGAGGTATTCTGAGAAATCCTAAGAGCTAGGGAAAGGGATGCCCAAAATGCGGGACAGCGCATTTTTGCCGCGTGCCACGTGACAAATTCTTGGAATCCATGGAAATGGATGTCCAAAAATGCCTGGCAACGCGGCTAGCGCGGTCCGGGTGCAAAACCCAGTGACAGTTTCAGGTCACGTGGGTGGTAGCTATATAAGAGCGAACGCAGAGCGCGGGGGCGGGGGTTTGTTGAGCTGAGTGGGAACCCTCGTGCGAACGCACAAAACTTGCGCCCAGGGCGGTGCGGAGCCGAGCTAGGCTCGTGCGGCAACCCATGTGTTGGGACGCCGTTGTGGACTATATCCACGGGTGACTGAGGTCGCCGGAGCTGTCTGCTGTGTGCGGGAGGCTCGCTGAGGAGTGGCGCGGGCCACAAGTCAGTCAATTCATTTTTAAGGATCGCTCCTGCGATCAGGGAAGTAAAGATCTACCAGAGCTGAGTAACTTAAATTATTACTGTACATATTGTGAATAAACCTGTACATATTTATCATTGAAGCTCGTGTCTGTGATTATTGTGTATTCCCACGACGTCACACTATCCGGGCTAGTACCGGAGCCAAAATAAATCGCTACTCACAAGCTCATGGTCTGCAGGGAGCTGTCTAAGACGTCTGCGTAGCTGGGGGGTGTGGCCGGTGGTTGCAGCCATCCCTCCTTGCTCTTCTGCCCGGGGTCACGCCCCCGCCGCACCACCTCCCCAGGGGAGAAGGGCACGTCGGAGTCCAGGCGGTAGGTCAGCGTCCAGTTGAACACGTCCCTCATGGCGAAGGGTACCCTTACATTCGGAGGCGCGTTTGTAGTGAAGTACACGTACCTGTTAAAAAAATAGTTCGTTATAACGTCTATTTTGACCTAACTACTTGACTGTCCGTAACTACTTGACTGTCCGTAACTACTTGACTGTCCGTAACTACTTGACTGTCCGTAACTACTTGACTGTCCGTAACTACTTGACTGTCCGTAACTACTTGACTGTCCGTAACTACTTGACTGTCCGTAACTACTTGACTGTCCGTAACTACTTGACTGTCCGTAACTACTTGACTGTCCGTAACTACTTGACTGTCCGTAACTACTTGACTGTCCGTAACTACTTGGCTGTCCGTAACTACTTGGCTGTCCGTAACTACTTGGCTGTCCGTAACTACTTGGCTGTCCGTAACTACTTGGCTGTCCGTAACTACTTGGCTGTCCGTAACTACTTGGCTGTCCGTAACTACTTGGCTGTCCGTAACTACTTGGCTGTCCGTAACTACTTGGCTGTCCGTAACTACTTGGCTGTCCGTAACTACTTGGCTGTCCGTAACTACTTGACTGTCCGTAACTACTTGACTGTCCGTAACTACTTGACTGTCCGTAACTACTTGGCTGTCCGTAACTACTTGGCTGTCCGTAACTACTTGGCTGTCCGTAACTACTTGGCTGTCCGTAACTACTTGGCTGTCCGTAACTACTTGGCTGTCCGTAACTACTTGGCTGTCCGTAACTACTTGGCTGTCCGTAACTACTTGGCTGTCCGTAACTACTTGGCTGTCCGTAACTACTTGGCTGTCCGTAACTACTTGGCTGTCCGTAACTACTTGGCTGTCCGTAACTACTTGGCTGTCCGTAACTACTTGGCTGTCCGTAACTACTTGGCTGTCCGTAACTACTTGGCTGTCCGTAACTACTTGGCTGTGGGTAACTGCTTGGCTGCCCGTAACTACTTGGCTGTGGGTAACTGCTTGGCTGCCCGTAACTATTTGGCGTTTTGACATAAGGTCAAACTGGAGGAGAGCGTAGATTTCCGTGGTCGGAGTCTGTAAATATTTGACCTGTCTTACGCTGACACTACCAAAATCTGTTACCACGAAAGCACATATGCCACTAATTAGAACTATTTATTGCTAATTAATTGCGCAAAAATTAATTTTTTTTGCTCTTAAATTTTTTGCGTAATTTATGGTGAGCTACTCCGATCAACACCAGGCGAATGCCGGAGCAGTACCCTAACAAACGGGCCACGGCCCGCGCGCGATCTGTCCTTCCTCTTCCTTGTCCTATCCTCTCCCCTTACACTAACATGCACTACACTACCACATATTCCGGGAGACCGGTCGGGAGCTTAGAGCTTGTCCCGACTGGGGCGGTGCCCCGCTAGTGGGAGAGTCTTGGTTAGGGGGAAACCCCATTAGCCGACGGTAGGTCGACGCCGGATCTCGCCATCCAGCGGGGGAAGATCGCCGCCGTCACCCGAGAAAAAACATGCACTACTCTAACGGGACTAATGACCAACGCAGTTGACGCGCCCGGAAACACGAAAAAATCAATCAGCAGCCGTTCGCCAGAATTCTCCTCCAGTCCGCGGTGAATCCGAGCTAGCCAGTCATCCGTGTTGTTCCCGTCGCCCTCTTCTCCTCCCCCCTCCCTGTGCGAGGGGGTGGGTGGGTGGGTGGCAGGTGCGCGAGAGGAGGCTGACCGCTGGTGTGGACTGCGTAGGGCGGGCGGGCGCGGCGCCTGGTGGCCGTCCATGAGGAAGACGACGGCGTCGAAATCCTGCAGCGGTAGCAGCGAGCGGTTGCCCGTCACCCGGCAGGCCAGGGGCAGGCGCCCGCAGGCGGGCCATTTGCCCCGCCTGGAGGTGCGCTGGAAGTCGAGCAGCCAGGGGCTGCGCTTCGGTAGAGCCGACCAATCCCACAGCAGGATGGTCTTCGCCGACGGCGAGGTAGCCCCTTCTGCGAAGGAGACCATTCGTCCCGTTGTTTACTTCCTCGCTACGGAGTAGAGAGTAATCTACGTAGAGTTATGTATAACATGAGTAATATAAATGGAGTTATGAGCAGGGGGCGGATTTTGATGACCTAACACTTCGGCAAAAATGATCAATAAAATGCTCTTAAAATGTTTTTAAAATGCCCTAAAAACGAAGAAAATGACGTAAAAAATGTTATCAAAATTCATTTCTGGCGGCGCTAAGCCGAATGCGTTTACTACGCTAAGCGCATTTCCGCCGGCGGCGCTAGCCGAATGCGGTTACTACGCTCCGTGAAGTCACGAAGGTTAAGCGCATTCGAGACTCGCGGGTTCGTGGTTGGGTGACCGGCCAGGAACCCCGGGACCCAACGTCGTCGAGCCCCTGGCCGAAGGGATAAAAGGCAATGACTGACTGCGACGTGACGAGACTTGACAAATATTAAAAAAGTACAAAAAGCACTTTTATGGAGGATTACTCCCCAGTGCTAAAGCGCTCAACGCCCCTTAAGGGGGCTTGGAGACGCGTTGCGTCAAGGTGGAGACGCAACAAATTAAAAAATTAGGTGCACAACTTAAACCGTTGGATATGTTAGTGATGTAATCGAGACTTCCATTCGTTCAAGTGAACTCAGCTTTCAAACTTTTGGTTTAGACTGTTCTTTACCAAATCATGTCTGTCTTTAGATATCGCGAAATCGGCTGAATCGCAAATTACGCTGACAGGTGTAACAGGAACTTTAGATTACATACATTACAATGGCTGGCATTACAACTTCGGAGCGAAGAAATCGAATAGGCTACCAGATAAAGGTACTCAGGAATTCTGTGGAGAACATTTCTTGCATCTCGTAAATATTATTTGAAGCAAGTACCATTAAAATGGCATTAAAATTGACGAAATCATCGAAAAATGAATTAAAAATGCAAAAAATAACGTATAAAAATGGGTCATTTTCTTTTGTCATAACAAAAAATTAATTTCTATACTAAACGACATTGTTCTAAAGTGAAAAAAAATGACATTTCATCTCCCTAGTTATGAGTAATATAAGAGTATATGCGTTATGAGTAATATACGTAGAGTTATGTAATGTCTGCAGAAAAACCTTTTATTACAGTGCCCTGGTAACGAAACAGTGGATACACACAGATGCAAAATTTAGAAAAAAATCCTCTTACTAGTGGTGTTGCCAGAATCCATGTTTTGTGGGTCCTTGATACCGAAAAATCGAATGACAACAAAACCTCTTCGTCCGTTTGTGAACAACACTAGCGACTAAACCGTTCAGCCGATTCTCTCTAAATTTGCATAGTTCAATCGATCTGGCTTGATGTCAGGGCCCCTTATATTTTAAACTGATTTTTTAATTATGGGGTACTTTCATGAAACCCCTGTGACATTTTCAAAATTTAAAAAAAATGGCTCAATCGTTTTTGATTAAATTTGTTGGTAGTGTGAATGAGTAAGAGAATAATGTATTTTGAATTGAATTGAATGCGCCTTATTTTACGTGGCGAGACTCAGGCCATGAGGCCTGCTCTTCCGTCTAACCACGCAAATTTCGTTACGCTCCTTTCACCTACTTGGGATGAAAGAAGGTTTTACTTAGGCGACGAAACTGGCAGTTTGAATTTAGCTCAGAGGCTTCATTTAGGCTTGAGGATCTTTTACATGCAGTAAATCTACTAACATGGGGCTTTACTTCCCCTCCGAAGGAAGGCGGACGAAGGATTTTTTCGCCCTTAAAAATCCACGGCCTCGATCGGATTTGAACCCGCAAACTTGGGTATAGCAGTCCGATACGCTAACCGCTACACCATCGCCGCCGCCAAATCGCCGCCTATGTCTCACGTTCGTTGAAAACTCTGATTTTTCGAAATCGCAAACGTTTAAAATTTGGTCGGCGTCTTCTTCATACTACTAAAATATTAAAGATAGAGATTTTGCCCTTAATGAAATCTGTTCCTTAAAGATAGATTGTGAAATACGTTCATGTACATTTTTTTTGACAATTTGAGTACTTTTCGCGTAATTTTGCGCGAAAATACGGGCGAGAAAGTAGTGGTTTTGGCTCCACTAGTTAACTCTCGTACACGTCAGTGGCGGTTCGTTCTCAGGTTACGCGGGTGCACAACCCCCAGAAAATGAAAAAAAGATCTCATATCTTAGGAATATACATTCTCCTTTTAAAACATTCAATATTAAAGATATTGCAGCAATATGGATGTATATGAAATCATTTCGAAACCAAAGAGCGACCAACTGGCGCGCTCTCAGGTGTCTGGTGCCTTACTAGGAATTGCACCACGCTCTTGGCTGTATTAATGGGTTTACTATTTTACTCTTTGGTCCTTCGATTTAACACTGGGAACATTCGGCCTTCTGGGAGCACAACCAGCCTAGTGACGCTCTGTAGCTGCTGCGCGGCGTCAGAAGAAATCTCAGAGGAATAACCATATTCTGTCTTCGTCAGACTCACTGGAACGTAGTTTTATGATTTTCGCTTGTTATTGAAAGTACATAAATTTAGTCAATTATTGACGATATTCAGTGCATTTTTTATGATACTTGGTGAATTTGCTTTCATTTGATATTAGGTTTGTTGATTCAAAACGTACATTTGATGTGTTCTTTGTGTAAAGGTGGCAGGTATGGATGGAAGTCCCTTAGTGTCTCGCGGAAGCCAGTGTGGCTGCAGTTAGCCAGTGGTTTGCGAATGTTCTGGTGAATACGAATGTGTGTCGAAGATCTTTCATTATTGCCGAATATACCAGGCTAGCCTTTTCAGACCTGAATTTTAGTGGTCATTGGAATTTTTTTTCCTTTAAGCAATGATTGGTTTTACTCTAAAGAGGATTTTTACAATTTTTTTATTGACTCTCACGACAATGAACCTGTATATAACTTCGCAAGAAACGATAAAATCACAATTAAGCGCAAACAATTCTGACGCAATAATTTGTCAGAAATAAACAATTAAAAGTTGTGTCCAACTCGCTGGACGTCGGGTCTGAAAGGACTAGTGAAGTTTTCGAAATAAAATAAATATTTTTGAGGGAAACGTGTCGAAGCAATAGTGCTTGTTGCAATGTGCTGGAGTCGAATTTAAGTGCCCAGTGGAAATAAAAGCCAGAACCACGGGCGCGGTAGGTGTATATGCGTGGACACGACGTATAAAATTATGTAAGTAGTGTTTCAGTATAGACTTTTATTCAACTTAGTTTTAATTGATTTGAATTGCGTACATTTTAATTATATTTTCGTATTTTGAATTTTGGAAATTACATTGCCGTCATTCAACGGAGGTGCAACCTCCAGTCTGTTGGGGCAACAGCCGCCTCTGACGTATATACGAAGTGTACAAGAAGTTTTGTAATGCTGCGGCGAAAACCGGCGATATTTCAACAGAAAAACTCGTGTTGTGGGGCCTGGACACAGAAAAGTGGATAAATCATGTTCTGATATTAAGTAAATTACTCCCTCTAACACGTTATGTTGTCAGATTTCAAAAGATATCGAAAAATTGTTTCTAAAACATGTCAGTCTGTGAACAACACTAAAATGGGTATTCCCAAATTTTCCCCAAATCGATATACTCCGGTCGATTTCGCTCGACTCGAAGCTCTGAGATTTTGAATAACTTTCTTTAGTTTCTGGGGGTACTTTACAAGCAGCCCCTTGGACATTTTCAAAATTTTCTCAAGGAGTGCCCCAATTTTTAACTTTAAAATTTCTTATATGAATGAGTAAAATAAACTTAAGTAATACATAAATGGTAATACTTCGGTACTACCATTAGGAAACTGAAAAAATTCTAAATAATGTAGATTGGTCGGCGATAGATGATAGCTGGCCACAGAATGTTGGCAAGACCAAAAACGACGAAATAAATTAGAAACCTAAGTAGTACGAGATAGTGTGTGCCGTTCTGTAGCACTAGTTACATTATCCCCATACCACGTACTCACGTAGTATAGAGAGTTTTTTAATTAAATTTATTGTTCACCGTATTAACTTGGTTATTAGCGACTGCTACAGGTATTGTACTACATATAGTATGTATGATTACAGAAATTGTAATCTTGACAAAAATGATATTACAATTTTACTTTACAATATACTTTAATGAATATTAAATTACTATTTAGGAGGAATACATTCATACAGCAATGGGGTTAAATTTCAGTAAATATATTGATGACTTTATAAAAGTTTATTTTATCGTGATTTTCTGAATGAAAAATGACATCATATTGGAATTAAAATAACTGCCTGTAATTGTATCTGGGGAATACTTTAAGAATACGAAGAATAATTTATAGGGCACATTTAATGCAAGGTGTGGGCCATTGGAACTTAAATGAATGTGTTGTAACGTTTAAGGCCAGTTTTGGCTTGCAAGCATTGCGTATTGCCGACGGAAACTTTTACCTGCTGTTTTGTAATGAGGCACGTCGTGTTGGTGAGGAAAAGGTACGAGTACACGGGCCTGGACAACCATTGTCCAGCAAGCGTACAAAGTAGTTGCCAGCAAAAATTCCCATAACATTGCAGGTCCCAGATTTTCGAAGGCTGCGAGAGCGAAAACGTCGACAGGAGATCACAAAATTTCTGTTAACAAAAATACCTACACAGCGTCTGGTACCTGCAGGACGGCATAAATGGGCGACAGTGTTGCCAGATTTCCGCTACCACATGGAGGAAGGCGAACATGGATCCAATGCACTTAATAACAATTTATCACCCAGTTCACCAAAGTACCAATATATATTCGCATTTAAGAATGATTATGACACATTATAAATACTTGAGTTAATACTCGTGTAATTCTGTTTAAGTTTTTTTTTTTTTGTTTCGAAGCTGCATGGTTTCCATAAAGTAATGAAATACATCATAATGCCTCCGTGAATTTAAAGGGGAAAATTAATAATATTGATATTGTTTATGAGGACCAAAATAACGTTAACATAATATTTACATTACAAATATAGTCAATAGATGTTCACGAGTGTTACTATGCAATGGCGACATATTTACGATGAAACACTAGGTGCTGACTTTGAATGAAAAAGTGATGGGAAACTTTTTTACTTTTTCATACCTACTTACTTAAAACGACGAATTTTCGGCATAAAAGTTCTTATTGCCGAGCTTTCATAACAAAAAAGTGGATAAATCTTGTTGCCATCCGTCCAAACGAACATATAGACGGTCTGTCTTGCAGTCTGTATGTCCGTTTGTCTGTTTGTCCGTCCGTACGTCCGTACGTTCATTTGCCTGCCTGCCTGTCTATCCGTCCGTCCGTCTGCCTGTCTGCCTGTCTGCCTGTCTGTCCATTTTTGAAAACTGCAAAAGGTTGAAAACTTTTTGGACCTCCTTAACTAGATTATTGAAGATACGAGGTTTTTCTTTAAATGATATTTGTTATCCATAATTAGTCTTTTAATTAATATGAACATTCAAAAAATAGTAATTTTCATATAATTTGAGTGAAAAACTGACAATTTTAAAAGCAAGATTTTCTCAAAAATGTCTGTACATTTTTTATTTAAATTCTTTATAAGTATAGAGCTAAATACATATTCTAATGTGACATCGACGCCATTTTTGTTTTCTTTTGATTAAAAAATTAATGTAGTGTAATTTTAAAAAAATATATATCTCACATCGGTATTTATATTACAGGCCTTTACAAATTATTTGATTTGTGGTTTCAAGTTCTTCAATGATTTCTTATGAAAGTTTTGGAAAAATCAAAAGTTTTCTGTAAAAATGAGCCCAAAATTCCACATTTTCAGAAACACTCAGACGACATTTTCTGAAAATCAGCGCTAAAATTTTAAATGAAATTTGTATATAGAACGAAGGTTTTATATTTCTGTAAATGTTTTAAAGTCATATTTCAATTCTATCATTGAGGAACCGAATTTTTTTTTTAAAAATGTGAAAAAAATGTATTTTAGGTGCTGATAGCTGGGAACTGGGAAAAGGTGGTACAAAACCGAAAAGGTAGTTCAGAGTTTTATGTACGTTTCATAAACTTCGTTTGGTAATATAGTGATCGTGTTAAACAGGCATAATATAAATTATTTTATAAAAGTATATGTATAAATAAATATATCTATACTGCGGTTTTTACAGAGGTGCCTCTCGAGGTCTTTTATTTATTTATTTATTTTACGTCAAAAAAACAGTTAAAAACTGCGTATGATGTGCTATGGGGAAAAGTGAATTGTGTGCACATTCAGTCCGTCACCATGGTGGCATTATGGCACAGTTTTTCGCGTCTTTCTCTGTCGTGCGGCTAGAATAGCTTCATCTGCTTGATACGGTCGCGGGCATGTGACACCTAGCGTCACGACCGAGAAAGACGCGAAAAACTGTGCCATAATGCCACCGTGGTGACGGACCTCGAAAGGCACCTCTGTAAATACCGTAGAATATATCTTAATTGAGTATAGTCTTAAGTATCAGGATACCTTTCTAATATCGTTGACAATCTTCAGCATTCCAAATAAGTTAGGTGTACCTTCTTCGTTGGGTTGACAACAGGTATTAACGGTAATCAATGGTACTAATGGCCTTTGATGGATCTGAAAGATCTATGAATACGCTATTCAATCACCATGCAATAAGCATCAGGTTCGCATATTGTCTGCTCACACAGACTGATATTACATGCCTCATGGAGTTTAAATTAATGTCAGTTGAAAACTTCCTGTGGACGTTTAGCAAAATAGGTCGACGAATAAATAGTTGCTTTTTGTTTTGACAACTGTTACTATGAATATATTCTCAATAATATGTCAGTATTATTTTATATTGGTGAAATTCCTGATTTTCCTCATGCTATTCTGTACTATACTTGAAATTAGAGGAATATATTGTGCCATCAAAAGCCAATAAAATATTAAAAATTTTCTTTATCTATACGAAATTTAGGAAATGTCTACTAGTTGGATGTATAGATACTAGTTGTATTTATTTAGTAATTATATAATAATATTCTTAAATAGACCAGTGGCTGATGGGCTACCTTAGTCAAACAAATGCGCATCAAGAGGATCTGGCAATATGCGTACAATCTGTCGTTATACTTGCGAACTTCTTCCATTTCGACCTAAACGTTTGTGCAAAATATCTTTCTCGATTTCACACCCAGTTGGTCGAGACATTACTATCAGTTTTAGTCTGCTACGCAATGTTTCAAGCATGGCCTCCATGACGTGCCTTGACACTCCAGGTTATAAAAACCGACGTATAACTGTTCTGGAAGCGATGCCTCAGAAGCATTGTCTTCAGTAAAATATTCTTGAGACACACAAACCAATAAGCGGATCACACAGCATCATTGTTGTAGGAGAACAATTTCTATAATCAAGCTTCACATGACTCGCGTATCTAGTAAAAAATGAAGACACATTATTATTGTGAATAAGATATCCATTTTCTGATGAAATGTTAAAGTTTGTTCAGTCATAGTCTTTGTAAACCCAATATCATCACATTTTTGTGTGTGACATTACATCCACAGGCTTACTTGCTCCATGTGACGAAACTACGATCGATTGCAACTGGCAGAACAAAATAAAGAAATGACGGCGTATAAGCGTTCATTCTATTAATTTTACAATTTTATGAAAATGTATTTATACTACCGTGCGTCAGAGAAATCCTTCCACACTGCACCGACTCAGGGCCTCCTATTAAAAACTGCATTTATTTTGGCAGCAAACGTCTCTGGGAAACAGTGAAGAGAACTTCAGCATCTATTATGATAGTGTTGAGCATAGAGCAAAGAATATAGGAAGATTCCATGACGTCACAAACTTGAAGCCACCTCCGCCATATTGGTGAGTCCAGAAAGCTTGTAGTATAGACAAACTGCGTGTGAGTGCTCTGCAGCTTGTAGCTGTGCCCGAGTTCAGTTGTGTTGTTTGGCATCGTTTTTTTTAATATTTAAAAGCCTTGTTCAGAATAGCTAGCTTTTTGTAACAGTTCTTTATGGTTACTTGTGTTGTTAATAGCTGCACAAACCGTACGGGGAAACCAGAAATTACCACAAGTAACCACAAGTAACCACAAGTAACCACAAGTAACCACAAGTAACCACAAGTAACCACAAGTAACCACAAGTAACCACAAGTAACCACAAGTAACCACAAGTAACCACAAGTAACCACAAGTAACCACAAGTAACCACAAGTAACCACAAGTGGCTACTCCATATATTTGGAACAGTAAGTTTGTAAGTCATTCGTTAATTTTCGTGACTCTTTTCTTAAATATTTCCTGCAGATCCAAAGCGGAGAGAATTGTGAATTAGAGCTGCACGTAGAGACAATTGGCAGCCTAGCAATTACAGCAGGTTATATTCGGCTCATTTCCAAGAACAGGATTTTGATAGAACTCCTTTATCGTGTGTATCGTGTGTTCTTTATTCTGTATGTGCCGTTCATGGTCATAGTTGGCCTACATACTCCTACGTCACGAACAGCTAATAACGTATTGGTAGGCCTGTAGTAACAGAAGGTACTGGTTTGACAAACGTGTTTTGGACCCACCAATCTGGCGAACTGGCTTCACTTGCTGAACACGGAAGAGGTTGGTAAGAGCACCTCCATGTATTCATAGCTCCATGGTGTTGAGCGAGTTGTTGACGGTTTTTTTGTTACACACTGCTACCAACATAATTTTTATTGCAAGTACCAAGGTGCCACATCGGAGAGACTTTCCCGGAGCGCTGTATAAAACCGGTGAAAACAGTAAGCTATACATCATGGGCCTACTTCCTTTCATTTAAGGCAAAACCCACGAAACATGGTGTAGTAGAAAGATCAAATTCATTTCTAAAAGGAAACCCATGAGTGTTTTAGATATAAAAATTATGACGTGCGCGAGTTTCTATAATATGAATTACAGCGGTCGCAGGTCTTCTGAAATTTGCGAGATATTTGAGGATGATTCTTGTGAAGGACCTAAAAAAAGACAATGATGACAAGCCCGACGAGTGGGAAAGTTCCAGATGATAGAGAAGTTCACTTTACACATTTCGGTAGATAAAATACTTCAGTTAGTGCCCTTGAGACCTTTTCGCTAGTGGTTCAGGTACATTGAACATAGTATTTTATATCCAGCGCATACGTCTGCTTTGAGTATTTTAATCCTTAAATATTAATCTTATTCGATATGTAAATGGTTATAAATTTTATAAATTACCAAGAAGACTAAGAAAGTAATAGAAATCAGAAACACCACAAAATACTGATTTATCTTGAAACTACAAGCCTGAAAATACAAGGTACCCTGGAATAAAGTAGGCACATAAAGAATCTAGGGCGTTGAATATCGCGCAAAAGGTTCTTATTTTCGTATGGTATTATGTGATCGGGTAAAATTATTTAAGTGGTTGATAAATTCTGTAAAATATTCTTCCTCGTCAAGGAGATGGGGCGAGGTCTCCTTCCTCATGTTGGTTGGTTGTTAGTGCTTCGGGGCGCGTCAACTACCGAGGTCAGTAGTCCCGTAAGTGTAGTGTAGGTTTTTCCTTGGGAGGTGTTCTTCCCCAGGTGGATGTCGAGATCCGGCGCCGACCTACCGTCGGCTAGCGAGATTTTCCCCAACCAGGTATCCCACCAACGGGACACCGCCCCAACCGGGACATGCGCTAACCTCCTGACTGGTCTCCCGTCATGTGTGGTAGTGCACTACACGCACATGTGTGGTGCAGAAGTTGATGTACAAGCACGACTTGAGATCAACACATTAAGTTACTGAAAATATTGCTTCAATATCCCTTCTGACGATGCAGCCCATCATCACAGTACGAGGGCCTTCCACTAAGTGCAGCATTGAATTCGGAATGATTTGAATTCTGAGAAGTCTTCTTTCTTCTTTTAGTGCCATACACTGATTTGTGCGTACGCTATGATAGTCTCCAGAAGCCTCTAGTGCCTTCTTGAGAGACTCATTCTTAGCAAGTATAGCTAGGGTAGTTTGCCATTGCTTTTCCTAGGAGCGCTAGTGCGTCAGTTTTGACATTTGATTTGAATACCAGTAATTCAAATCGAAACTCTAGTGCTATATTACTGGAGGATTTAATTTTGCCAGGATCTACCATGTCAGGATCAGACTACCATGCCAGGATCTACCATTGAGCACCCCAAAAATGGGGTGCCGGGTTTGAACCTGCGAACTTGGGATCAGTAGATCAAATGTTTATACATTTGGATCATGAAATATATTTCAATAAAAGTATGAGATTCGTTGTTACATTCGTTTACAAAATAAAGTTTCAGTTTAAAGTACCTTTGTGTGTTGTTTTTATACTGTCCTTTGGATCGCAAAAATCCACGAAATATACGGAAAGAACTAGACATGTGATAGTGTAAAATCCGATAAGTCTTCTAAAAGTCACCAAATCCAAAATTTCGCGAAAATTACTCCACTACTTTGCAAATTACCAAAAATAAATATTTTTTAAATGATAGCAATACATATTCCATTAGATAATTTTGGAGAAGGCACAAACTTTAAATCCGCTCTCCTGTAAAATTAGGTTTAGACGTCTTGTTCACAGTTGCTATCCATATAAATAGGAGTTTTTAATGAGATTGACAAACCAAAGTTTCTTTCCTTTCAATTTTATTTAAATTTATTAAAACTAACTTTGCAGCTCTGGAGACGAAGGTGAATGATAAATGAATGGTAAAATATGCCTGGGAAAATATTTCAGGGATGAGCTCCCAATGACTAATGTGGAAATGAAATATCAAATTATTTTTGCGCCCTGTTTAAGAAAAACTGTTGTTTTAGCTTTCTGTAGACATTTAGGTCTATATGCTCCTTAAGAGTTGCCATACATTTTGATAGTTCAGAAAAGAAGTGTATCGTGGTTTCTTGCAGAAACACGTCTTCGCTCTAGTTCTGTTGATTCGTTTTGCCATGACAACAAGAAATGGAAGTTCGTGTATAATTTAATATCTACATTTCGCTTGAAGAGAAAATGCATAGGTCCAATCAACCAAAAAATTCAAATTATATTAATGAAAACCAGAGCATATGTGGCATAATTCCACTTTGCGAACAATTCAAAACTAATGTTGTGTTGAATACACCTCTGCGTTTGTGAATGATTTCTCTTTCTAAAATTCATCAAACAATAGCGACGATCCTGGCGTCTTGCAGAGTGACCAACATTAGCAACTTAGTAGCAGAAATAGAATCACGTAAGTGTTTAGGTTGTGTCTGTTTAAAGCAGAGGTGCACAACATTTCTTGAACATCTCGTAGAGGATTGGCGATGTTGTATCATTTCTAACATCAACCCCAGAATCAAACATATTTGGTACGTACTGAGTTTTCTCTTTTCAAAATTTTTGGGACAAGAATATCTAAGCGAGAGCTTTATCATTATTTTCGGAAGAAAAATAAAATTGTATCTTGAAAGGAGCGTTTCTCGTCGATGACCGTTCGATTTTTGCTAGATCCCTCTACAGTGTTACGAGCGCAAACTAACTTGCACACTAATTAAAAACTGCAAACGTTGCAAAACTTGTACTGCACACAAATATCTGTCTTCAGAACATGAAATTTGTTCAAAAGACAATGATGCTTGTACTTATTTAATGTTTAACGTAATGTATTAGAAGGTATTTGTAATATTTAATGAATTAGTCATTTGTAGTGTAAAATTCTAAAAGTCTTAACTATGCCTATAACGAGTATTGTACCTCAGCTTCTGGGTCAATGACCCCCATCTCAATACGGATTTTCGTCCAGTTTTCCTGAACCTTTGAGCAAACGCTGAGATGCCTCCTTGTTTTGCTTTTGGACGAAAATGTACCTTCAATGTCCTGCTCGTTTTGTAGAGCTCAGTGGGAATATCAGTTATTCAAATATTCGTTCATGCTCATGCGACAGTAAGTCGATTCCTTCATGAAGGACACTTTATGGATTAGAAGTCAAACTCAGTAGTGGATTTGCTTCATAGTTTTTATTAGACTTTTTACCTGTTAGAATTCATGATGATGATTTAAGCATGTGGTTTCACCTCGCATTAGAGTGGGTTTTATGACCCTTGTAGAAACTTCGGCGCAAGTTTGATTTGAAAAAACTATGTGTAAAACTACGTAAAACATAATGTGTATTACTCTATTTGATTACACCAAGTATTAAAAAAATGAATTCTCGTTTATATTTGATTCACCTCTGTATATAAGAAGTTAGGATGGTGTGTAAATTGTGAGTGTGATTCAGAGTACCAGTACTGTTTGGAAAATGCAAAAGCAATAGAAGCTTCAGTGAATTGTACGATACCCCAGCTTGCGTACCGAGAGCGGTGGCTCAGTGCATCAACTGATGTCACTGCAGCGCCTCTGACCGAGAGGTCCTAGGTTCCAGTCCTGCGGCAGGATTTTCGGCACTAGCTTTTCAGCTAGGTCGAATTCAGTCGCTGTCTGGAGGAGAACTCTAGCGGTCGGCTGCTCTGATTGGTAGTTTTCCGTGTTTTTTTTTTCGATCAACACCAGGTGAATGCCGGAGCAGTACCCTACCAAATGGACCACGGACCGCGCGCGATCTTTCCTTCCTCTTCATTGTCGTATCCTCTCCCCTTACACACACACTTACACCAACATGCACTACTCTACCACATATTCCGGGAGACCGGTCGGAAGCTTAGAGCTTGTCCAGGCTGGGGCGGTGCCCCGCTGGTGGGAGAATCCTGGTTAAGGGGAATCCTCACTAGCCGACGGTAGGTCTCGCCATCCAGCGGGGGAAGATCTCCGCCATCTCCCGAGAAAAAACATGCTCCACTTACGGAACTAATGATCAAAGTGGTTGACGCGCTCGGAAACACAAATAAAACCAACAATTAATCAAAACCAGCTTGCGTTATCTTCGTTGTTTTTTTTTTCAGACTACGTACGCCACTGAAACAAGCATTGCGTGTTCTGTGAATTTCAACCAAGGATGCCTCCCCAGCGGAGCCAAACGTCAAGTGCCAGCACCGTCGATGACCGCAGGTAGAGAATCACGACTACTTCTCTCAGCGAGAGCTTTTTCTAGAACTAGGTTGACTATAATCCACTATGTCCACCACCATAATCGTAATTTCTAACTATGAAACCCTACTTAAGTATTAAAGAGGTTTTTAAAAAAAATGTTGGCTAAAAATGGTCTGCTGAAGATATTAATTTACCAAGGTAGGCGAGTGTTCTTCGAGTAGGCAATTTTTATTGAGGATGCGACATCGATGCTTTTATAAAAACATCAATGTATTTAACATCGATTTCTAGAAGCCGATGTTTTTGTAACATCGATGTTTTGTGGTTGATGTTTTACGTGGTCAATATTTTTTAAATGAAAAACTTCATAATAAAAACATTCTACATGTAGAAATAACTCCCTTTATTATGTTGTGAAGTCAGAATCCATGTTTTGTGGACATCCATGTTTCTCAGAATCCATGTTTGCAGCAAAACGACTGTCCGTCTGTCTGTGAATGTAAGGGGCTAAACCATTGGGAGGATTTTAACCAAAATTGAAATTTCTAAATTGATCTGTCTGATGTCGCAGTACCTTGAAGTGGATATTTTGATGTTTCAGAATACTTTACATGAAACCTCTTCGACATTAAAATTCAAAATATTCTTAAAAATTGCTTCAATTTTTCCCCTCGAATAGAGAGCAAAGTACATTTGTACGAGTAAAACTAGAGCAGTTACGATTTTCGTTGAATTATCTGAATATACGAAAATTGTAAAAGTTAAAATTATTTTCGGTGACTTTCTACCCCTAAGCTATTAAGGATAGAGATTTTTAGTAATAAAATCTATTCATCAAAAATAGATCTTTAACAGCCAGTTTTACCAAATAGTTTTTAAGTAAAGTCGTAGGCTTCCGCGGCCAGAGTCATGTAAATGATCTTGGCTGTCCAGGTGACGCCGCGTCGAAGGCTGTGTTGCCGACGTTTCGACCATCTTGTCGTGGTCTTCCTCAGGGCTGTAGTGACAGCCCTGAGGAGGACTATTGTCATCTTTGATAGGCGAAATCGAGTGTCAAAATTCCTTTCATCGAGCTTTTCGAAATATTTGGACCATTCACGGATTCACCCCGGCTTACAAGAAGGCTTCTCAAAGCTTTCGTCTTCACAGTTGTCGCAGCTATCATTATCAAGAGCAACACTCTACAATACGCTCGACCTTTCATTACCTTAACGTTTCATTAACTTCATTCAACCTAAACGTTTTTGCGATGTAAAGCACGACTTAAAATCGAGAAGTGCAGCTGAGAGGAGTTTTTCAATTTAACCCTTGCCACTCGGGAGCTATTTACTATCAATTTGGGCTGTAGCTTAAAAGGCATCGGTGAGATGACAAATCCATTATGGATCTTGACTCGAGAACTGGATACTTAGTTGCGGCCTTGTCACTCGGAAGGCATCTCCTAGATGACATATCCTATTTCCCGTTTATATCATAAGACTTCTGTGAGATGACGCTTTTAATATGCTATTTTTCGAGATATATTGACGCAACAATGAATTAAAATTCTCATGTAATCTGAAATCGATTGTGTGAGATAAAATGATCTTTGCATGTGTTTTCTATTTTACTTTTTTTACATTTTCACTGCAAACATTTCCGTGCTTATTTTTACAAAGAACTGTGTTAACTGCAATACGGTTTCTTATATTTTTTAAAAAATATTTTCGTTATTTTTACACTCTTAGTTTGTTATAATTTTTTCCTGATGTATTGGCTTATATAAAAAATAAAAAATATATAAAATTATCATTCCGATTTGTGACTTCGCTTTGTACCATAATTCATCAGTAAATGAGACGAGGGAAACAAAATATTTTTTCCTGTTTATTACGACAATAAAGATTTTCTAAATAAAAAACTACAGAATGTGTTCGTGCAGTATATTTGGGTATACAATTCAACTCGGGCAATGTTTTAGAACTTACATCATACAAAAAAAATGAATATAGGAAGAAGTTTTCTAGTAGTAGGAAGAGCAATCACGACCGAGCTGACAGACATGCCGCTGGCGTATTTATCGCGAACCACACAGTGCCATTAAAGTTTGACATCTAACAAATGCCATTGGCTGTCATTCAATACACTCATTACACTCTTTGACAATTTACATTTTTTCATTTATAATTATTTATTCCTAATCTCAGAAATTACTCATATGTCCCATTAAATCCTATACATTTTGTTCTTCACTTAATCCCACCGGTCACTTCCTATTTTGACATCTTTCATTTATATCTTGTTGCTCGCATTCACATCGAACTTCGTTAGTTCCATCTCACGTAATGATTTTCCCAAATTTCACATTCCCACAGTAATTCCTTTTGTAATGATAACCTTTTGTGATGATGCCAACATAGGCCAGAATAAACTCACAGATGGGTAGTTTTCCGCTGGCAATTTCCTGTAGAGACGAGCGACTGCGGACCGGGAGAGATAGGCGAGGGCATACACTGATGTCACTGCAGTCCCTCTGACCGGGAGGTCGTGGGTTCGAGTCCTGACGGTGGCAGGATTTTCGATACCAGTTTGTCAGCGAGGTCGAATTCAACCGCTATCTGGAGGAGAATTCTAGTGACCGGCTGCTCTGATCGGTAGTTTTCCGTGGTTTCTCCGATCTACGCCAGGGAAATGCCGGAGCAGTACCCTAACAAACGAGCCACGGACCGCGCCCCGCACTATCTTCCCTTCCTCTTCCTTGCCCTATCTCCCTATCCTCTCCCCTTACACACACCCACTTACACTAATCTGCATTACACTACCACATATTCCGGGAGATCGGTCGGGAGCTTAGAGCTTGTCCCGGCTGGGACGGTGCCCCGCTGGTGGGAGAGTCCTGGTTAGGGGGAAACCCCGCTAGTCGACGGTAGGTGGACGTCGGATCTCGCCATCCAACGGGGGAAGAACACTGCTACCTCCCGATGAAAAAACATGCACTACACTTACGGAACTAATGACCATAGTAGTTGACGCGCTCGGTATCGCTAACAATCAATCAATATGGGAATTTTTTTATGAAGATAACAAAAACTGGTGTCGTTAGCCAAATTCATTTACTATGCTCCATGAAGTCACAGAGGTTAAGCGAATTCGAGACTTGCAGGTTCCTGGTTGGGTGACCAGCTAGGAACCCCAGGATCTAATGGCATCAAGCCCCTGGCCAAAGGGATAAAAGGCACTGACTGACAGCGATGTGATGAGACTTGACAAAGAAGGTAAAGGAGGATTACTCCACGCAAGCGCTCAATACCCAACAAGGGTTTAAGAGACATGAGTCAATGATGATGTAACGCGTGCGCGCGCGGCGTTCGCAGGGAGGGGGCGGCGTTGGCGTGCGCGCCCGAGACGCGGCGCTTGCTGCGCTGGGGCTCGCTGGGCGTGTCGCTGCTGCTGGTGGTGGGCGCCTTCACCTGGTGGTGGGCGACGCGCTTCATCTCCCTGCCCGGTCAGTACTCGGCCCGCGCCCCACGCACACCTCGCGAACCCCTGCCCACACCCCCGCAGATCGCCCTCGCTCGCCTACGCTCTCCCCTGTCACTCGCTCTCTCCCAAGCTCGCCCCCTCTCGCCTACGCTGACCTACGCTCTCCTCTGTCACTCACTCTCTCCCAAACTCGCGCACGCTCTCACATTCGCCCACGCTCTCCCATACTCGCACCCTCTCGCCTACGCTGGCCTACGCTCTCCCCTGTCACTCACTCTCTCCCATACTCGCCTACGCCCTCTCCCTCTCTCCCCCTCACGCCTACGTTAGCCCACGCTCTCCCCTGTCGCTCACTCTCTCATGCTCGTCCACGCTCTCCCACACTCGTCCACTCTCGCCCACGCTCGTCCTTGCTCGCCTACGCTGGCTCACGCTCGCTTACGCTCGCCCCCGTCGCCGTCGCTCGTCCCCAGTCGCCTACGCTCCCCCGCGCTGGCCCCCGTTCGCCCACGCTCTCCCACACTCGCCCACGTTCTCCGACGCTCGCACATACTCGTTCGCGCTCGCCAGCGCTCGTCCTCGCTCGCCTATGCCGACCATGGATCGCCCGTGTTTGCGTCCCACGCCATCTCACATTCGCCCACGTTCTCCGACGCTTGCACATACTCGCCAGCGCGCGTCCTCGCTCGCGTATGCCGACCACCGATCACCCGCGATCGCGTCTGATCGCCCACGCTCTCCGACTCGTTCAAACTCGTCTGTGCTCGCCTCTGATCGATCCCGATCGCCTTTGCCGTTTTAACCCTACATTTGGCATGTCTCGGGACATATTTGATATAAGTCAACTGAATTCTTACATTTTTCCAGTTTGCACATACATAACAACGTCTGTGTTGAAAAGGGCAGTTTTTCTGTAATTAAATGCAGTAATAATTAAGTAAATAACGCTTCATTGTTTTTTTTTTTTTGCAAATTACCTAGAAACGAAAGACGGAAATTTGTTCTAAGGCACAAACAGGGATATCATTATCTCCTAGTTACCTTATTTACTACTTGGATTACATACATTTCTAAATATTTTCATGAAAAGAAAAGAATTACAGTCGACTCCGGTTATAGTGATCTTCTGGGTTCTAGCATGTTTGGTTCACTATATCCGAGGTTGACTATATCCGATGATTTCTAATTTTTTCAATTTTTCCATAACGATTAATTTTATTAAAATAGACATAAAGCAAAACACATTATTAGCACGAACTGAAAATTTCAATATCTTTATTTATTCTTTAAAAATCAATTGCTTTTCAATTGTTTGCTTCGTACTTTTTCATTAATAATTTCTCTAGGTCCTTCGCCAGACTTCGTGTTTGCTCTGTAATTGATTCTGCATTGATTTCTGCGTCTAAGTATCGTAATGCAGTTTTACACCCTTCAATGCCTCTTGCAATGTTGGAATCCTCCCATTCTTCGAAGGCCCTATTCCTCGCCTAATAATACAAGATATGATTTCGGTAGCGTAATGGCGCAAACGGCTAATGAAACTGATCGCTTTTCCGAGTGGCATGGCGTATTTCGACAGAATGTGGCAGTCGCGTGCTTCCTCGCCGCCTACATAGAAGTCAACACGCTTTGTCTCGAGGAATATCAAGTAACACCAAGATAGAAACTGAAGCAAGCAATCGCGCGTCACCGCCGCTAGTTGTAGCCCACGCAAGACATGATCTTTGATTCCGCAGTGAAAGTGAATGGCGGTATAAGGCCATCAATAAGGTGCCCTTTCCCGACCGAACCTTCACCTAAGGGGAGATTCTTCGATTATGAACTTTGGCCGACAATATTTCTTTTAAACTGCCTACTGTTGGAATTTGTGGCACTCAAGCGATATATTCTTTTCCAGGAGGAAAGTAATTTACAAGACGTATTTTCTAGGTTCACTATAGCTGAGTTTTCTTATGCTTATTTGAAATATAATTGAAACGGGACAAGTGACTAAGTAAGTTGAGGGTTCACTATATCCGAGTTCACTACAAGCGGAGTCGACTTTATTTAGCAGAACGAAGCTGTATTACGAATGTAGTATCAAATGTAATCGGCATACGCCACTACGTCAGCCAAACCTCCGGCTGCACACAAACGCCAGTCCACCCTTGGCTACACACAAATGCCAGCCCACTTCCCGGCTGCACACAATCGACAGCTAACACTCCAGCCGCACACAACTCCCACTCACCCTTGGCTACCAAACCTTTGGTTGCACAGTCACCAGCCCACTCCCTGGCTACACACAATCGCCAGCTAACCCTCTGGCTGCACACAAATCCCACCCACCCTTGGCTACATACAACCGCCAGCCAAGCCTCCGGCTGCTCACAATCGCCAGCCCACATTCCTGTTGCACATAATCGCCAGCCCACTCCCCTGCTGCACACAATCGACAGCACACTCTTCTGCTGCACATAATCGCCACCTAACCCTCCGGCTGCACACAAATCCCACCCACCCTTGGCTACTCACAAACACCAGCCAAGTGTGTTGTGATTAACATTTGTTGCATCTTGTAAATATTATTTGAAGTAAGTACCATTAAAAATGACATTAAAATCGATTAAATCAGCAATAAATGCATTAAAATGACGGAAAAGGTAAAGAATGACTTATTAGTCAAAATCGACGAAAATGCAAAATAATGACCTATAAAAATGGGTCATTTTATTTTGTCATAACATAAAATGAATTTCAAAACTCAACGGCATTGTTCTAAAGTGAAAAGAATAAAATGACATTTCATTAAAATCTGCTCCCTAATGAATTCTAATGGCCGTAGCTGTTGATGTGCCCCGAATAATCCATCAATCTTCAAATTTACGTGTTGCAGTGAAGCCCCATACGTCTACGCCTCGAGCAGAGTTGCCAGCGGACCACGGCTTCCATTTGCATAGAATGAATATTCAGGACCCCCCAGCACTACTACCGAAGCTCAGGAAGACCAAGAGACCCAAGACAGATTTAGGGTGCCCTCGAGATGACGATTATGGATCTGTCTGCGATTACGAAGTAAGTTCCAAATGTATACCTCATATTTTTGTTATTTATTGATTTCTGATTCCGGGCGCGTCTACTGAGGTCATTATTCCCGTAAGTAAAGTGCATATTTTTCATTGGGAGATGGCGGTGATCTTCCCCGCTGGAATAGTTTTCCGCAATTTCTCCGATCAACACCAGGCGCATGCCGGAGCAGTACCCTACCGAAAGGGTCACGGACCGCGCGCGATCTTTCCTTCCTCTTCCTTGTCTTATTCTCTCCCCTTACACACTCACACGCACTACACTACCGCATATTCCGGGAGACCGGTCGGGAGCTTAGAGCTTGTCCCGGTTGGGGCGGTGCCCCGCTGATAGGAGAGTTAGGGGGAAACCTCGCTAGCAGACGGTAGGTCGGCGTCGGATCCCGTCAGCGGGAGGTGATCACCGCCATTTCCCGAGGAAAAAACATCACTACACTTACGGGATTAATGACCTAAGTGGTTAACACGCCCGGAATCACCAACTAACCAACCAATTTTCCCACTCGATGGGGAGATCCGGCACCGACCTACCGTAGACTAATTTTCCCCTACCCGGTATCTCCCATCAGCGGGGCACCGCTCCAGCCAAGACAAGCTCTAAACTCCCAACGGCTCTCCCGCCATGTGTGGTGGAGTAATGCATGCTAGTGGAAATATATGTGTAAGGGGTAAGGATAGGAGAAGGAAGAGGAAGGAAAGGTCGCGCGTGGCCCGTGGCACGTTTGTTAGAGTACTACTCCGGCATTCGGCTGGTGTTGATCGGAAAAACCACGGAAAAGTACCGATCAGATTAGCCGGCCGCTAGAATTCTCCTCCAGGCAACGGCTGAATTCGACATAGCTCACTGCATTGCAGCGCCTCTGGCCGGGAAGTCCTAGGTACGAGTACTGACGGCGGCAGAAATCTGCTAATACGAGTTTCCGGGTGATAGAATTCTTTTCATCGGGGAATTTTGTATTGATGATTATTTATTGCAAGTAATATTAAAATATTAGCATTACATTTCTGTACTTTTCTGTGGTGCAACAATGCTCTACTTTTTTATATTAAATTCGCACACACACAAATAAATATCATTTATCATTTTTATGTGCTTGTACACGTGCGGTAATATTAACTTTATGCCTGATACACGCAATAGATGCTGAGAAAAAACAGATTGCCCTAGGAGGCCGATTCTTCTTGAATCTACGTTATGTTGTATTCTCTTCCATATGAGAATCGCGATTATTGATTTGCGGGGGCACTTTTCACTGCCTTATTCGGCTATACTCTTTACGCCAAAAATAATCAATTTTTCGAAAAATAGAATACGATCTTATTTTAAAATTTCTCTTTAAGGAACAGATTTTATTAAGAGGGAAAATTTCGATCTTTAATACTTTAGTTGTAGGTAAACTTTTGTAATAATCAAAATTTCAGGGGTTTCAACGAAGATGAGACTTGCATCATTATCTTAAACATGGGGAAGAGACATCAGCCAGATCGATTACCGATTATCCAATTTTAGCGAAATCACCTGAATGGTTTAGCTGCTAGTGTTGTTCACAGACGGATAGTCAGGCGTTTAGGTCATTCAATTTTTCGATACCAAGAACCCACAAAATTCTCGCTACACCACGTGTTGGAATTTTTTTATTTAGCAACTGGATTTATCCACTTTTTCGTTACGAGGTCTCTGTAATAGTTTTTCTGCCAAAATTTCGCAGTTTTTTCGCGCAGCATTCCATAAGTATTTCAAATTCTATATTTAAGGTTCTTCGATGTAGGCCATACATGTAAAAACATTTGATATACATTTTATAGACTTAAATTTAGTTATCCAGGAAGCATACCCAGGTCTCTTGCTTTATCCCCAGTTACTTTAAACACTAAGCTACCAATCAATTGAGTAATTAAATTGCTCATATTTCTTTTTTAATCTGTAAAATCCGCAGTAGGATGCTACTACAGGATAGGGATGCACTTCGTATATTTCATATTTTTTTGCTGAATAGGTGATTGAGATAAATATCCGGGCAAAGCGGGGAACTTAAACTAGTCGTACTGACTGAGAATATGTGTTGCAAACTCCTAGGGCATGACTGGGAGGGGGAACGACGATTATCCACTTGTGTTAGCTTGAAATTTCCGAGCGCATGTTTATTAACAAATGTGTCATTACATCCTGATTATAAAACCCCTTCCCATGGACCAACGTACGGCACTACCGTAAAATTTCTATACATCGTACCGGGAGAGGTGGCTGAGGGCACGAGTTCATTTCATTGCAATGACTCTCACCGGAATGTCCTAGGTTCGAATCGCGACGGTGGCAGGATTTTCGTCACTGTCTAGAAGGCTAAATCGAATTCAGCCGCTGTCTGCAGGAGAATTGTAGCGGTCGGCTGATCTGACCGGTTGTTTTTCGTGGTTTCTCAGATTAATACCAAGTGAATTCCTGCACGGTACCCTAACAAAAAGAACACGCGCGCCTCCTACTTGCTCCTTCTTCCTCCCTCTCCCTTGTCTTTTCTCATTCCCTATTTACACCCACACCCTCACTTGTCGGAATACGTCTCGAAAGCTTGGAGCCTATCGTAACTGTGGCATTACCCCTCTGGAGGGAGATATCTCGTTGAAGAAAATCCCGCAAGCTGACGCGTAGTCGGCGCAGGATCTCACCGTCCGGCGAGAAAGACCGCCACCTCCAGGAATAAAACACACACCACACTTACGGGACCGCTGTCCACCGGGACCGCTGTGGCACATGCTGCTGTTGGACCTTCTTGCCTCTCGCACAAACGAGGCAGGCGCGTCCGGGTTGATCGGGTGCAAGCGGCACGATTGCTTCGTGTCGGTGGGACCGTTCATCGTGCTCGCATACCTACGTGACAAAACACCATAACAGTCGACGCGCCCAGAGACACGAAATGTTCAGTCAATCAATCCGCCCATGCCAACGCGTCTGTCCCTTTGATGTGCAGCGGTGCTCCGCGCGAGAGGAGGCGGCCAAGTCCATTCTGCTGTGGAACGCGCGCTGGACCTTCGCGCCCGAGTGGACGAGCCAGGGGGGCGTGTCCGGGTTGGTCGGGTGCGAGCCGCGCGACTGCTTCGTGTCGGTGGCGCCGTCCGCCGTGCCCGCTGCGGCGTACGACGCCGTCGTCTTCGACATGGGCGACGGCAACAGTCCGCACGCGATGGAGGGCCCAATCAACCGGAGCTGCTTTCAAAGGTCTGTAACGCGCTTGAGATTGCTCAGACACAGCGTCTCTCCTCGGAGGGTCCTAAGGTTGGATGTCTGTCCTGACGCTGGGCTCAACTAGCTAGATCGGACGCATTCAACCGTTGTCTGGAGGAAAATTCAAACCGCAGGCTCTTCTGATTGGTAGTTTTCCGTCATTTCTTCTCTCAACACCACACAAATGTTGGGGCAGTACTCTAACAAACGGAACACGTACGTCACGCTTTGAGTTGTCAGTATATATTTTTGTGGTAATCATGCCGTGGTTTCCTTTTTACTTGAATTATTTTTTGTGGGTGTGTTCGGTATATCAATCGTCTTTTAGGCTCTCACATACCGGCGCGGTAGATCCGCAGCAGATGCGGCGCGGAAATATCCGAGCTAGACCCGGCCGCGGAATTCGCGTGACCGTTCACACTGGAGCGTCAATGATGAGTCAGCGTTTGGTGACGGTTGGCAAGGTCGCTCGACCCCTAGAAGAGCGAAGAACTCCGGAACATGGGCGGACTTCCACGAAAGTCGAGCTGCAGCGGAAGAAACGCGTCTGACTGCGTAACAAATTTCGCCGCTGATTTAACGCTGACAACCCGTTGCCGCGACACTCTCCTGCCGCGCAGATCTGAACGTGCTCATAAGGCAACACGTGACGCGAAACTTCCGCTGCGGCCAATCCGCATAGGCTGCGGATCTTCCGCGTCGGTCTGTGGGAACCTTTACATTATATCTTGCATTGTCCAAGGAGCGAAGTCAGGTTGAACTCTATTCTTAATAAGTAGGAGTTTCTCTTGTGTCTTCTCTTGTATCTGAATTGCTCTTGATGGCAAGGATACGGGTAGTTAATTCTTGTAGTTTTTTTGAGTTCTGTAACACTTATAAATAATTTGAAGTTTTTTGTACCTGGGTTCGCATTGTTTTGTTACTTCTCTGACATTACAGTACATAGGAGTTTATTTTCTTTTGACTTATAAGTTTGAATTGATTTTATATAATTTGGATCTTACTGATTTCAAATATGCTGTCAGAAATTGTCCATATTATTTTTCACAACACACACGAAATTTGTCATGTGTTGCAGCTGCATTCTATTAAGTAGCTCTACGATTTCTTCATACAAAAATGTTAAATAGTGGTTTATAAATAGTTTTAATTCTGCTGTTTTAGTACGGACTTAAAGCTAAATTGCAAAAAAATCGAAGCACTAAAAACATTTAGTGCATTCTTGATGAAAACAATCATTAAATTGATTTTCCGGAAAAGCTGGAATCGGGCACCACGCTGTAAGCTCCAACCGTTGTTTGCTATCATGTTTGTGTTCAACCTGCCTTTGTATCTTTTGTCGATGGTCTTTATACCTGGTGGAAGCGCTCGCGCTGCTTTTCAATGCAGCACCAAGATACAAAAGGAAAATACATTTAAGTGGCTGCGTACAAAATTGAATTGAATTGAATTGGCCTTATTTTACGTGGCGAGACTCAGGCCATGAGGCCTGCTCTTCCGTCTGACCACGCAAATTTCGTTACACTCCTTTCACCAACCATGGGAGAAAGAAGGTATTACTTGGGCGACGAAACAGGCGATTTGAATTTTGCTCAGATGATTCATTTAGACTTGAGGATCTTTTACATGCAGTAAGTGTACTAACATGGGACAGCCGGCTTTACTGCCCCTCCGAAGGAAGACGTACGAAGTATTTTTTCGCCGCTTCGATCGGGTTTGAACCCGCAAACTTGGGTATAGTAGTCCAATACGCTAACCGCTACACCATCGCCGCCGCCGAAGCGGTATCGTCGCGGCAAAATGCACCTTGACACCCGCGTTAATCCCTATACTCTGATACGCTATCAACAAAGTTTCATCCAGTTTCTCGAAGTTGTCTGCCCTTACGTTACCAACTAAGTTTCTTGCAACATTACAAAAACCACAACCAGCATCTTTCTCGAATATCTGTCTGTACTTGACCCGACATCCCGCGTACGGGCCGTGGTCTACTAGCAGCGTCCCGGTCTCGCGACCATGGGTTAAGGGTGTACGTGTCGTTAGCAGGAAGATATCCCCACGCCGTATTCTGGTTTTTTTCAAACTGAGAAGTGAGTTTTCTCATCGTCACACTGCAAAATATACTTGGACATTGCGAACAAAACGCACAACGCGATCTTGCCAGACCGGGAATCGAACTCGGGTCGCGTCATGGAAGGAGGGCATTCTGACCTATGAGATAAACCGCGCATCAAGATATAGGCCAGTAGCGACCACTATTGCAGTTAACGTTATGGTAACTATGAAGATGAAAAATGGTGATGATAAGGGGTGAAAGAAAGAACACAAATACAACCATGCCCCAGGCGGAACTCGAACCCGGGTCCCTTCGGTCCGAGATCACTACGACACTACTACCTTAGCGATCTCGGCCACCGGGCTGGCAAATTACGTCTTATTGTTGTGATATGATTCACCAGGGTGGAAAGCAGTTATAATAGACAAATTTGTGTTATTAGCTTGAAAATATTTAGTTTTTACACCAAATGTTCCACAATTTGCAATGAGTTTTACAAAATATTGATTGAGATGTGTTAATTCGGCAAGAAATTGTGGTATAAATAGTATTGCATAACGATTACCAAAGGCGAGAAAGTACGTGCTGTTTTAGCACCACCAGTTTTTTTATGGAGATATATTCTCCTTGTGTTGTTGGTTTGCATCATGTTCGCTTAGTAACCCATGGGAATAGATGATAATTCGTTGATGATAATTATTCAACAACACACACATTGCACTCCTTTTCGTGCCGCCAGAGCACAATTTATATTCCGGTGCAAGATACTCGTATCCTACACCTTCAATAACGCCTTTGAAATCGATGAAATACACACATTGTTCGTCCATCCCGAATCAAAGATATGTAAAATGAAGTAATCATATTTTCCACTATTACTTTATTATCTAATTAACACACAACTGTACTTCACGCAGGAGGACAGGGTTCAGATGGCCCATGTCATCAACATGTCACTGCAGTGTCCCTAACCGGAAGGTCGTAGGGTTTGAGTCCCGATAATTCAAGTCAAATTCGATTGGAGTCAGAGGTAGAATTCTAGTGAACTCCTGCTCTTATCGGTAGTTTCCGTGGTTTCTCCGATCATAAACAGGCACTTGCCAGATAGTGTCTTAAAAATCGGGCGCGATCTTTCCTTCATCTTTCTTGTCCAATCCTTTCCCCTGAAACATACTACAGTTACATGCACAACATTTCTTAACATGTCGGAAAACCAGTCGGGGGCTTAGAGCTTTTCATGGCTGAGACGGTGCCTCGTCGGTGGGAGGATATCTGGATGTCTAATCCCTCCCACAAGCTGACGGGCAGATCGGAGCCGGATCTCACTAACCGGCAGGGAGGGGCCACCGCTACATCCAGGCGTAAAAATATATACTGCACTAGCGGGACCAATGACCATACAAGTGGACCGGCCCTGAAAAATCAATAAATCAACCAACCAACCAACCAATTCACCCGACCCGACCCGACGCGACGCGACCCGACCCAACGCGACGCGACCCGACCCAACGCGACGCGACCCGACCCGACGCGACCCGACGCGACCCGACGCGACCCGACGCGACCCGACGCGACCCGACGCGACCCGACGCGACCCGACGCGACCCGACGCGACCCGACGCGACCCGACGCGACCCGACGCGACCCGACGCGACCCGACGCGACCCGACGCGACCCGACGCGACGCGACCCGACGCGACGCGACCCGACGCGACGCGACGCGACGCGACCCGACGCGACCCGACGCGACCCGACGCGACCCGACCCGACGCGACCCGACGCGACGCGACCCGACGCGACCCGACGCGACCCGACGCGACCCGACGCGACCCGACGCGACCCGACGCGACCCGACGCGACCCGACGCGACCAGACGCGACCAGACGCGACCAGACGCGACCAGACGCGACCAGACGCGGCCAGACGCGACCAGACGCGACCAGACCGAACCCAACCGAACTCAACCGAAGCCAACCGAAAACAGGTGTCTCCCGCCGCCCCAGCCGGGATAACCTCTTACGACTTCACTGGTCTCCCGAGTGCGGTAGTGTAGTGCGTGCGAGTTGAAGTGTAAGGAGTGAGGAAGAGTCAAGGATGAGGAAGGATAGATTGCGCGCGGTCTGTGCCCTTTTTTATTAGGATACTGCTCCGACATTCGCGTGGTGTTGTGCAGAGAAACCATGAAAAACTACCGACCAGAGCAGCCAACCGCTTGAATTCGACCTAGCTATCTAGCTAGAGTCGAAAATCTTGTCACTGAACTCTAGCCCTCGGAGCTTTCGGAACTCGAAGCCTACCAGCTTCCGAGCAGAGGCACTGCAGTAACATCAGTTGATGCCTGAGCCATTTTTGCCGGTGATGGGTACTATTGAGAGCGAATTGTTAATTTCTACTATAGGCTTGTATGCGATATACTCGTATAACACACACACACACACACACACACACACACACACACACACGCGTGGGCGCATTTTGCAGGTACGTGTTCCTGCTGATGCAGTATCCTCGATCAGTGGCCTTCTGGGAGGATTGGCGCTTCAACTGGACGATGACGTACCGTCTGGACTCGGATGTGCCCTTGCCCGTGGGGCGAGTGGTGGCCAAGGCGGGCGCCCAAGTACCAGAGCGAGGGTGGATGCAACTGACGAACAAACAAGCCGCCAACAACAAGTAATAATAATAATAATAATAATAATAATAATAATAATAATAATAATAATAATAATAATAATAATAATAATAATAATAATAATAATAATAATAATAATACAAAGTCGGCCTGGTGGCCGAGATCGCTAAGGCAGTAGTGTCGTAGTGATCTCGGACCAAAAGGTCGCGGGTTCGAGTCCCGCCTCGGACATGGTAGTATTTGTGTTCGTCCTTTCACCATTATGTTATCATCCATTCATAATCATCATAACTTCACCTCATCCCCCAGGGCTAACAACCCTGGGGTGTAACAATGGAATCTGTATTAAAAATTTGCAGATTCCCCCTATAGAAAATAACTTGCAACCACCCCGATATTCAAGTGTCAGCTCCGGTGGGATGCACGTATCGCGTGGCCCAATGATGGCCGATTCGTGGGGGAAAAAATAACACAAACACATGCCCCAAGTGGTACGAACGCTCACCAAAACCGGTGCCATCTGTTGGACTGTGTACAATGTTTTGTACGACCAACAAATTCAAACCGATCGCACGATAGTGGCGACCAAACCGGATATTGATATCCGGGATTTAGAAAAAATAATCGTGTGTGCTTGTAGATGATGCTATGCCATGCGATCAAAACCTCGTGATCAAGGAGGCAGAGAAACGTCATAAATACGACTGCCTTTCTTAGGCGGAGCTGCCTTATATAACGGCGCCGCCAGCCAATGGGAGACCGGAATGGCGACATGGCTGGTCAGGTAGCTTGATCGCCTCGGCATGAGCTCTGGGATTTGTTCCACAAAATGTGTGTCGGAAATCTAAACTCCCAGGTGATTTAAAAGGCTGGGAAATGCCCACATTCTGCGCAAAACATTGTAGTTACCAATAGTTCCTAGATCTGCTCCTTTCCAAGCTGGTCGCAACCTGGAATAGATTTTATATTCAACCGATTCATAACATGTTTAGTCACAATTAAGAGGAATAATAATAAAAGTACCGAATACCACTTTTGGCAACTCAGTATAAGTTAGTATCAATTAATCGGTTTATGTTAACTGTTCTTTCTTTCGTAGGATCGGCGACGTGATATCTGACAGAGCGGTGATCACGTTTCTCACAACGTGTAGAAATCAACAACTAGAAGATCAGCTTCGTGCATTCAGCTACTTGCAATTGATGAACGATTTATTGAAAATAAGAATATTCCGCTTGAATGTAAACTTCTGGTCGAAAGAGATGTGGCAGAACTTTTACGATTATCTCCACCATACGGAGCACAAATTCTATCTCGTGTTCGAGTTTCCACATTGCAAGTACGTAACTCTTTCCCTTTCTCCCGCTTTGTCTCTCCTTCTCTCTCTCTCTCTCTCTCTCTCTCTCTCTCTCTCTCTCTCTCTCTCTCTCTCATTCTATCCCCTCTTTTTCTCAGCCACACCCATAAGCATAAGCAAATGAATATATTGTTTTATCTATTTATATGCTTAACGTAATTATGTACTTTCTTATTAGAACCTCGTCAGATTATGGCCATGTCATTGCGTCCCAGCCTGATAGCCATGGGCTCAACTTCTTACTCCATCTATTTGACATTCTCTTACAGCGAGAAACTTTCGTTTTGTCCACCGTTATATGACGTGGGACATGATAGTGAAAAGCAGTTATTTTGCCCCATCCGGGAAACGAACACAGGACCGAGGCATGGAAAGGTAGCTCGCTAACCATGAGCCAGTGGGGAGAGGGTAAGCTACCAAATGTGTGTTGGCGAAGAAAATGGTATGAAAAGCAAAAAAAGTTTTGTTTTTCGAATTGGAATGTCTTCCTCATTCTAAGATTTTATTCAACGCATCAATTCATATATAACCAGCTGCTTAGGTTTTCGGGAGCGGATTCTTTCCTCAGGGAAATATTAATTTATTCATATATAGTGTTTGAGTAACTCCCGAGTGTGCGGATGTTCGGATGTGCGGTTCCGTTACTCACAGCTAGACTATTTCCCGTGCACGAATCGAGACATATGAGGTGACATTCTACGCGTCTCAAAACGATACAAAGAAATTTTCCAAAACTTTTTTGTGTGTTTTGGCGCTGCGATCTTAGTAAACCGGGAATTAAATCTACGCCACCTAAATAGATCTATATAGGCGGTGTTGATTAAACTCCAGTACCCAAAGACATTTTTCCCTCAATATGCCATAATTTTCTTTCACAACGTTGGCAACACTGATGTTAACATCTTTAAGTGAAAAAGTGAAGTTGATTTGAACAAGTGACGGCATATTTCATTTTAAGTTTTATCCATAAGGCCTATTACTATATTTTTTTAAATAAATTTGCAAAAACCTACGAACAGTATTGCCTTGGAAGTTATTAAATTTGAAGAATTTCAAGTGAATACGGAGAAAACCAAACTGAGTGATGATAGAGAATGGATGAATGTTCTTCCGTTCGATTTCTCATTTGTACGTTACTAACTGTACAAATACCAATTTTCGAATGAATGTGACCCAGAACTTATTCTTATTAAACTTAACTAATATCTTATTCAGATATACATACAAAACAGTCGTGTTTTAATGTTTATATATAGATTCGCATACGAAACGATTAATATAACAATTGCAGACGTGGAAGTGAACACAAATTAGACTGATTTTGTGGAGTTTTGTCCCCTGACTTTTGAAGAGATTAAAAATTTTGAAGAGTTAAACAAATCAAATGTAGTTGTAGAAGATTTTGCGTCAGAATTTTCGGAACCAATTGAGAATGATCTTATATTAGGATCAGAAAATAACCAAAAAGAACAGGTTACAGGTGATCTTTGTGCATTATTGTGCATATTAGCAAAAATCGTAAAAGATGTTGCTGTACTAAACTCTGTCAATACCTTCCAAGTAGGTTTTGCGGCGACTAAATTTTAAAATTAAAATATTACCACTTTATATTCCATATGGAGGTAACATAAAAGGCCATTAGATGTTGGAAATTTTTGAAGGGGAGTGCAACATTATCAGCTACTACGTTTCATTGGCAAATCCAATACCAGATACTGTAAGAACATATTCTAACAAAGCTATGCATGAAAGAAATGAAGTATGAAACAAATTATCAACATATGAGCATACTTTTAAAACACTTTACTGCGTCGGCAAGGCCACATTCAACTAAGGTTTAATTAAAAGGGGATGTGCGTATGTGTGTCGTATATAAACGCAAAAACTACTCGATCGATTTCGCTGAAATTTTTGCACTTTGTTCTTATTAGTAATGGGAGTGTTTAAAGTGTGGTTTGCATTACATCAGACGTGTGGGGGCGTTGTTAATGCTTATTTGTTTATGTCCACTCAAGCGCCCCTGAACACTATGCAACCCGCCGCACAGTCGAGGGTGAATCGCCTCTTCACTGCATATAAGTATACAGCACCTGCGATTGTGAAATATCGGCCGGAATTATTACTTGAATCTCTGACATATAAATCAAATTTCTCCAATATGTCATAGGAAGTGCATGCTCAAATTTGAAGGAGAACGTTTTAACAATAGGATACTTGGCAACCATGCCCAGACCTGCATATAGAACAAATCCATACTTACGAGAAAGTCTTTCATGTTGTAAACATTTTGGACAGCGAAGCGTAAAACGTGATTAACAATCACGTGACCAGTGGTGTGAGATGTGCGATACATTGCAATAGCGAAGAATTGCCGCGGCTACTAGAAATTGTCATAAATTGTAAATACCTCCATTTAAACCAATTATTTTGTAGCAGTCGCAGTGGCGTAGCTGAGGGGGGGGGGGCAAGGAGCTGGTGCGCCCTGGACGACTCTATTTTAGAGATGACACCAGTTATAAAATTGTATAGTTCGAATTATCTAATTTTAATGATTGACAATTATAGTTATATATAGTTATATATAGTTATATATAGTTATATATAGTTATATATAGTTATATATAGTTATATATAGTTATATATAGTTATATATAGTTATATATAGTTATATATATAGTTATATAATTAAATCATATATACTAAGAAAGCAGAGAAAAAGTATGTAAAGTAAAACGCAAAACTATAAGCAGTGAGCCCCAATTCTTCAGTGATCCAAGAGTCTCGATTTCGGCGAACTTTATCTTATCGTTAATCTTGATAAAATAATCTACAAATTATCTCTGATATCGTGCAAATATACTTGTATTTTTATTAAATAATGTATAAATTATTCAGATGTAGGTATATTTATATTTAATTTAGGGGAGGTGACACCATTAGTTTTGTCCCGGGTGGCACCAACTGAAGCTACGCCATTGCGCTGACGCGCCGTTAGGAAGTGCTGGTAAGTGGCGGCGTGTCATGGAGACCTTAGGCCGTGTCCTGCGTGAGCTACATCCTGCGTCGGCGACACGCGACAAATTTCAATCACGCCGTACCGTATCTGCCCGTCCTGCGTCGGCGACATCCGCGACGAAGCGACGAAAGCGCTACAAGCGGCGGCGTCCGAGATTCACACGTGTTTGAATCTGGTCGCGCGTATAGTTTGTCTGTTTTAGTTTTCAATTTCCGATTACAAAGATGTCGAATAGCGATATAACGGATTGTTTAACTGAAGATGTGAAAAATAGCATGTGAATTATGGCATAACTACCACAGTAGAATAGTGAGCGGCGAATTGTGAAAGGAAGTGGCGAATGCACTGAAAATAACAAATAAGTTTAATAAATAAAAACAAATTGTTAATTTATATTATTTTTATTGAATTTGTCATATGCTAATTATATTGCATAGTACATACATCACAATGTATTATATACTAGTATTCCTGTAGAAGTAAATGAGGTTAGGTTTCTATAGTCACCAAACTGGCAGGGCTGTTGAAATAATTGCAGTTAGTCGATCGTATTTCACGGGCTTCTGTTGAGGGTGAATTAAACCTACTACTAACTGGCAGAGTGAATATCTGTATAGAATGTGTTGAACATAACAAAAACCTTGAATGTTTGCTTTGAAACATTGCGACTGTGGCTGTCGACGTGAAATGCATATAATACGAAACTAATAGTCCAAAGAAGCAAAAATAATGCAGAACAAAACATCACAAAATGATTTTCCAAAACGTAACACAGCTATTGCTAAAAAACAACAAAATATTGTTCTAAAACATTTACCTATGAATCAAATATACTATCTATTAAATCTTGCAATGAATTAAATATTTTAAGTCTTAATGAAATAGTATAACAACAGGGTATAATTTATTTATACAGTATAATTGTTCTTTACACAGCAAGTGTATTAAAATAGGTGCGGTTCCATAACGCAACACTTGAATAGCAAATACATAATGGTGGACGGCCCCATCCATGGAGATATGCACAAAGTATGTGGATTCAATAATCATGTTTCTGAATATATAGATTTTTTATTTTATTTGAAATTTGTTCACCATCATTTATTCTTTATTTAATGTCATACACATTTTTCAAAACATTAGAAAATTTTGCGCAATTGTGAGTGACGTATGGGCATTGGGCAATATTAAAAAAATATTAAAAACAAGATTTCCTCAAAAACTGATCCTGATTTTTTCTATAAACTTTTTGTACGGACAATACTAAATACTCTGAATTACATGACATAAGCGCCATTTTGCTGTGTTCTTTTGATTGGTCAAAAAGTTACACAAATGTAGATTTTTTGAAGTACCTCTCATGTTAAAATTTACACTACAGATGCATTTCATTGTTTAATAGCACTGTCTGTTAACACAGCTTCAAAATATCTCCAAGGATAGTTTTTAAACAATCATAAGATTTTGACAATATGGGATGTAAAAAGGGCGTATTTTCAAAAACGTTTGAAAGAAATTTTCTCAGAAACGACTGCAACGTTCTCAGAAACTACTGCAATTCCCCCCCCAAAAATGTATATATTGAAAAGGAGTACAAATCTGTACGATATTTGAAAAGTCTGATTTCGATGAAAAAACAAAACAAACATTTGTAGCTCGAAAAAACGACGAAATGTGGCTCGAAAAAATTGACGAAAATGTGTTGTTTTTTGTGCCTTTTAATGTTTTAAAATTTGGCAGGTGGTCTGTCAAGAAATTGGTCTTACATTTTGAAGCACTTCTTTTTAACTTTTATTGGAGCAGTGTATTTTCTGAGTGGCGTTGCTAGCTCAAAAAATCTTCAATTTGTACAACCCGGAATTTTTTAATAGAAGGGCTTAAGTATTCTTTCGCTAATTTAAAATGAGCCTTTCTTCTTATTCTTAGGATGCATTCTTTGTCATGATTCTTTGTCATGCCGGTCGGGCGTTAAGAGCTTGTCCCGGCTGGGGCGGTGCCCCGCTGGTTGGAGAGTCCTGGTTAGAGGGAAACCCCACTAGCCGACGGTAGGTCGGCGCAGGATCGCGCCATCCAGCGGAGGAAGATAACAGCCATCTCCAAAGAAAAAACATGCACTACACATACTAATGACCTAAGCAGTTGACGCGCACGGAAACACGAAAAAATCAATCAATCCTTATCTACATGATTCTTTTCACTGCAAATTTAACACCAACATGAGGTCACACATGACAAACGGATGTTCAAAAGAAGCTTCTCACTCATCGTCATTGGCGAAGAAGGCCTCGTACGTCGGGAGATGAGGCGATGTCAAAGGGCGTCTTGTGCTTCCAGTCTCCGTCCCAGGGCTTGAGGTCCCTCCTGGCGCCGGCCGCGAGGAGCGCTTGCACAGCCCTCTTCATGCCGTACCTCGCAGCCCAGTGCAGCGGAGTTTCCCCCCGCAAATTCCTCGCGTCGACGTGGCCCTCGGCGCCGATCAGCAGGTTCACGCACCAACCCGTCTGGTCGCACAGCGCTGCCAAATGCAACGCGGATTTGCCGCACACGTCGACGGCGTTGGCGTCGGCGCCGCGTCGCAGGAGAAGAGACACCACGATCGAGTTGGAGCGAGGATACACCGCTCGATGAAGCGGCGAGAAACCGCCAGCGTCGGTGGCGTTGACGTCGGCACCGGAGTCTAAGAGACGTTGCACTTCGCACGTGCTTCCTTTCTCCGCCGCTTTCCCCAACTGCTCTCCCAGGGAGGAAGGAGAGGGTTTTGCCGTTTGCATCCTCGAGGCCACCTCCAGCACGCGGCGCTCTACTTCCTGTCTCTGGCGGGCTTCCTCGTCGACCGCTGCGCTCCGGTGGTGGGATTTTGAAGCGTCGCGGGTGAAGATGGCGGCGGGGGGAGGGCGTGGCGGTCGAACCCCGCGCCCGCCCGCTGCGGCGCCACCCGTCTCCGTCTCTTTGCGGGCGACAGCGGTGAAGATGGCGCCGGCCGACGTCGGGTCGTCCTCCAGCTGACGCAGCAGATCTTCCACTCTGGGAAAGAACTTTGCCGTGACTCGTTCCAGAGCGTCCTCTACCTTCGTCACCCGGCCTTCCAATTGTCGCGCACGCCCTGCCTCTCCGGAATCCGCCGACGCCGCCGTTGCGTCTTCCACGGCCGCCAGTCTGTCCTGGGTCTCTGCAAGTCTCTGCCGCAGAGCGCGGATGGCGTCGTCCTTCTCCTGCAGCTTCCGCTCCATCTCGCGCGACGCCGCAGCCGCCCTCTGCTCCTGCAGGCGCAGGGCTTCCTGCGTCCTGTGCTCGGCTTCCTGGACCTTTCGCTCGGCCTCCTGTTTCTGCAGGCGCAGGGCCATCTGGGCTCTCCGCTCCGCTTCCTGCTGGTGTTTCACGGCCTCCTGCAGCCTGCTTTCCACCTCCCGTTTCAGCCGCTGCATCCTGCTTTCCATCTCCGTTTCCTGCAGGCGTAGGGCTTCCTGGACCTGGCGCTCCGTTTCCTGCTGCTGCTGCAGGCGCGCCTTCTCCTGTCGAGTGGGCGGGCGGGTGTTCGGACGGACGTGGATAGGCAATGGGACGGACGTACATTGGGGCGGGTAGACGTGGTGAACTTTGGCCTGCGGGATGCCGGAAGCCTTTCCTTCTGTGCTGTCAACTCCATTTGCACCTTCAGGTCGGCCGCCCCATTTGCGTCTCGGCATTTCGGTCCTCGTTGCTTCTGGAAGACAACGCACAACATTTCATTAGTAGCTGAAATACCCCGCGTTGCCTGAGTATTTATCAGAGGTAATACCATGAGTGATTGGGAAATTGCCGATAAATCCCCAACTAGCGAAGCGAGGAGGGGATTTATCTGAGAATTTCCAATGCACGAGTGGTATTGAATAGGACTATTCCATGAATGAAATTACGTTCAACAGAGTTCCAAAATGCACCAAATGTGGAAAATAATTTAAATGTATGTTAAATTCAAAGAGAGTATATACAGACGCAGTTTATTGGACATCAACACAGCGACCAATACATACCGCTTCCAAAGATAGACGTGTCGCAACTTATTATTGGCCAGTAGGACGGAGTAGCAAGAAAAATCGCACAGAAAAAGCAATAAATTTATCGAGATACATCGCCCCGATTGATATATTTTATATACTTGCTGTAATTTCGTGAAAAAGGGACGGGTTAACAACGGGTTTTTGAAAACTGTTATTCTATTTTTTCAGAGAGAATATGAAACGGATGGTTCACTAAACACACTACCATGGCACAACTTACGTAGATCGTGGTGGTTGTGAGTTTAGCACCCAAGTAGTAATATTTATGTATCTAGGATGGTAAGTAGATTTTTTGCCCCGAGGGAGACTTCCAAAGCCCATGGTCTCTGGCTTGAAGGGTTGGAAATCGCCTGATGGGCAAAACCAACTAGATACGCCCGTGGTGCATACTAGTTATTTGTGTGTCTGGGGCGTTAAGTAGATGTTTTTGCCCCCAGGGCGATTTCAAACAGCACTTTTAGACAGTACTGTTTAAGTCGCGTGAGGGGCAAAACCATTAGTAACGCCCGTGGTGCAAACAAAACTTTATGGTTTACTAGTTCGTTGCTATATTAAACGACAATTCGAAACATTTTATATTGTTCTTGCGTCTGAAGTGGAAAGATGCATTGTAATAGTCATTTGACAATATGACATTAGCTAAACAAAACAGAATGTGTATTTAATTACATTGGATAATCGTTATTGGACTGATTTGTTCGTACAAAATGAAAGAATATAGTGAAGTTCCTTCTGAAATTCTCGATAAAGCTAACAAAACCACGGACAGTGGTTTCTAGTAAAATCCGAAAAATACATGAAAAGGTTTATGGTGTATTTGAGTTATATAACGGTGTGAATTACAGTGTAAATTTTATTGATGAAACGATACTTTTAGGTTATTTGCTTCTATTACCAAACGTTATTTAGAATATATCATGACACAAAAAAATATTATTTCGAGGATACTAGCCTATGTCCCTTACACATTTTATTTATACGAGAAGTACTGCACACACAAAGAAGCACACATTAAGTTTCTAAAAAAAGTGAAACGTAACTGTGAAATAGTGACTGCTGACAATTGTGTATTCACGGAAACATTCCAAAATTACAATTTTCTCATATCAGTTAAACAAAATAAGGTTTATAACGAGATATTTTACTTATTTGAGCATTAAGCTATTTATTTATTATATCTATTATTTATTTATTATATTTGATTGCGTCGTAACTTTAATGAATTGAATTCATAAAAATGTATGTGTTGTGTTGGTATTAGAACGGGCCATAATGTATTCAAAGGGCCCGAGGGCATAAAGAATCAGAATAGCTCGCAAGGGTATTACCAATACCATTGCGTGTTTTGTTCGAGGTCCGTAAACACAGCAATTAACTAGTAAACCACAAAATAACTTACGCCCGCGGAGGGTTTTCACCTCAAGTTGATACGCCGTTCTCACCTCAAGAACTACGAATATCAATGCAACCACTGGCAAGCGAAATGCCGGGTGCACATCCACCGCTTCGGTAGGATACAAATCCGACTGAAGAAGTACCTTGACGGCAGAAAATGCGCCACTCGTCGCAGAGGTCAGAAACAATCGATTCCAGCACCACTCACTCGCACTCCTTTGCTGCACGCGCGTGGAAAAGAATCGATTCAACCAAGCGTACAAGCCGACAGAACAAGAACTGGGATTCCTGACTGATATCCTCGGTCTATTCCTTCAAAACGTACACGTTCGTTAGTAATAGGCCTCCACATGTCACAAGTTGAATACTCGTAATTCATTAAGCTGCTATCAATAGAATATTAAAATGAATAAAAGTTAAAAGTACTGATTTTTAAAATACAAATTTTGATCACAGATAATTTAAATATGAAACGCTCAGAGTATTAAGTACCAGCGTTTATCACATTCCTTTGCCAACTCGGTATAAAAAATTTAATAGCAACATTAATTTTTCGTAATTGGGAACCGTCCTGAGTATAATGTTAAACATACACTAAATCAATTAACGCTACGATTTTAGCAAACTCCAGTAGATGTTACATAGTAATTTCGAAACAGTATTTTTGATTCGAAGCCATGTCCTTTCTGTAAAAAGCAGTGTGTCTGTCTACTGCAGTGGCGGCTCGTGGTTTTCTAAATGGGGAAGGCTGCAAATGCATGACATTATATTGCATTGCATTTGTATTGATAATCTCTTCCGATCACGAATACTAGTCCTCTTGACGTTTCCGAAAAAAGGCTTAAGGGAGTAGCGCTCCTACCGCGAATTGGGAAAACTAGTTCATGCGCAATGCCACTCGCTGAGCTGCACAGTAACGCTATCTCATGAGCACGCCCTTCTTCAGACCCTGGGCCACACCCTTGAAGGCTGCCTGGCCGCAGTAATGCATGACGTCACATTCATGCCTCTGCAGTGAATGCATGACGTCACGCCTCATTTTACACAGCCCTTATGGCGGAACGAAGTGGAAGCCTAACGCTTTCTATTCCCTGTCAACAGCTTCAAATGCGTTACGGACGGCCGTTAACGAAATGACAAAGAACAATTTTGAAATGATTGTTATATAATAAAACTCAGAAATCCAGTGTTAATAAATTAATACATTTATAAATATCTATTTATATTTCTTTGTGGGGTGATTTCTCTATTTTTTGCATAGTACACTAGCATAATACACACTTTTTTGTATAATACTACCGAAACGTTTTTAAGGAGCGTGATGCATGCAGTATTGCAAAGACTGATAAGTAAATGAGTGTTGATTTATAAACAAATTCAGTTGTCTTTAAAATAGTGAAGCCATAATTTTGATTAAATTTTTTATTTTATTTTTTAATTATGAACTGAATCGTACTTTAAAATGTCTGCTGCAGTAAATATTGGTTTTGAAATAGTCTTCCAATTCTTTTCATATAAGTTTACCCCTTCTCATCACATGTAATCACCTCCTTTGCCAAATTATTCGAATGTTCCTAATGTTATGTATTGATTTAAGCGGTAATTAACGCTATAGACTTTTCTCTACCAATGAGAAATTTAGTTTATTGCACTTAAATAATGAACCATTTCATCATTTTCTCTGTGGAATAAGGAATACTGCATGGAAAACTTTAACCGATGTGTCATTCGTCTCAAAATACAATTGTCACAATGACGATTCGTCTAAAAATCATAAACGAACGAATTTACAAAATTGAGAATGTTTTTTTTGTTTGTTAAAGTATTTGTGTTTGATTGGAGAATGTAAGTTTTGGTGAAAAAAAAGCATACGGTTTCACTGATAGCATTATTCACGGACGGACAGACACACACACAGACTGACGGTCGGACAAACAGACACACACACTGACGTTTTGCCGTAAACCTCTTTTTCGCTGCAACTACTTCACTATCTGATGAAGTCATTTATATAAGAATGATGTGGAACAGAATACAAAAATATACAAACAGTATCCCTACATACCGCGACGTTCATATATGAATGACACAAAAATATTAATAAGTCCCCTTGAAATAGAACCAAATTCAAAATCATTGTTCAGATTGTTCAAAAGCGACCAAAATAAGATTTTTTGTGCAGTCGACTCTGGTTATAGTGAGCGTCTGGGAACTAACATTTTTGGTTCACTACATCCGAGGTTCACAATATCCGATGATGTCAAAATTAAATAGAATTTCTCCATCGATTGATTCTGTTAATACAGAGATCAGCAAAAATACATTAACGGCACGAACTGAACATTTCAATATTTTTATTTATTCTTAAAATATCAATTATTTTTAATTCTTTGCTTCGTTCTTTTTCATTAATAATTTCTCTATGTCTTTCTCCAGAGTTCGTGCTCTCTCCATGTTTTGAGTCTGCATTGTCATCTGTGTCTAAGTATGGTAATGCAGGCTTGACTTCCTTCAATGCCTCTTACACTGTTGGAACACCGTCTCACTCTCCGAAGGTCCTTCACTCTCCTAATAAAATACCAGATTTCGGTAGTGAGTTGGCGTGAGAGGCCAAAGAAACTGATCGCTTTTCCGCGCGGCACGGTGGATATCGTCAGTCTGTGTCAGTCGCGTACGTCCGGTCGCCTACGTAGAACTCCAGGTGCTTTATCAAGTAACATCACGACTAAATCTCTAGCAACCAAGTCGCCGCCGCCAGTAGTAGCCCACGCAGGGCAAGGCCTTTGTTCACGCAGTGAAGTTGAGTGGCGTCAGTTGTGGGGGGGGGGGGGTCATAAGTCATAATGTCATCAGTAGGGGGCAAAGTTTGATGACCTAAAACATTGCCAAAAATGATCAATAAAATACCCTGAAAATGCTTGAAAAATGCCTCCAAACCAAAGAAAAATTACGTCAAAAATCTTATCAAAACCAGTTCGGGTGAACAACTCAAGCTGTTGGATACGTTACATATGTAATGGAGATTTCTTCCATTCGTTCGAGTGAACTCACATTGCAAACTTTTGGTTTGGACTGTTCTTTACCAGGAAATCTGTCTTTAGTTATCCCGAAATCGGCCGAATCGGCAGTGGCGCTGATATGTCACAAGAATCACATACTCACAACGGCTGTCAAAACAACTTCTGAGCGAGGAAATAGAATAGACTATTGAGTAATTCTGTGAAGAAAATTTGTTGCATCTCGTAAATATTATTTGAAGCAAGTACCATTAAAAAAAACATTAAAATCGATTAAATCTGCAAAAAAATGCATTAAAAATGACGGAAAAAGTAACAAATGACTTATTAGTCGAAATCCACAACAAACGCAAAATAATGATCTATAAAAATGGGTCACTTCCTTTTGTCATAACAAAATGAATTTCTATAGTAAACGGCATTGTTCTAAAGTGAAAAGAAAAAATGACATTTCATTAAATTTCGCTCCCTAGTCATCAGTAAGGTACCCTTCCCGGGGCCGCTAACTTCACCTCAGGGGAGACTCTCCGATTATGAACTTTGGCCGACAATATTTCTTTTAAACTGCCTAGTGTTGGAATTTGTGGCACTGAGGCGATATATTCTTTTGAAGGAAGGAAGGATGGAAGGAATTAATTTCCAGGACGTTGTATTTTCCACGTTCACTATAGTCGAGGTTCAGGTTCACTATGACCGAATCTTCTTATGCTTAATTGTAATGTAAGTGAAACGGGACCAGTGACTTAAGTTCGCTATAACAGAGGGTTCACTATATCCGAGTTCACTAAAACCGGAGTCGACTGCATTTGTTCCCAAGCTATAGTAAAAGTACACTCAATTGCTCGGAAGTTAACTTGTCAATGCCTCCATGTTCTTTGATGCGTAGCCATTTCTCCGCCAGCCATATCTTCAGGGTTCTCCAAGTGAATACGATACCTGTGGTCTTCGGAGGTGCCAACTACAGCGCGTTGCTGCCACCCCACTCCTACATCGACGGCGCGAAATTCAATAGCCCCGTCCAACTCGCGACGTACTTGCTGTATCTGTTGCGCCATCCGCAAGAGTATGCAAAGTATTTCTGGTGGAAGCAGTACTACGATGTTCAGATAAATACTAGCAGAACTCTGTGCCAATTGTGTGCCAGACTGCATGCTGATCAACAACCAAAATCATACGCAAACGTGCTTAAGTGGATGAACCGTGATGTTTTTTCTCGAAGCTAGCTAAACGATTTTTGTTTTTCTCAAGAATGAAAACGTAGTGGGTAATTTCGATTATTTGATTTACCGAAATGTATTTTGCTCGTGCAAATGATTCTATTTGGTGCTACAGTACTGACAAAACCGAATGAATTTTACCCAATTTTGTTTCATTTGTGTCATTTAATTGGATTATTTGTATGCACATACTTATTCAATAATAAATAATACGTACTTATAATGCGTAAATATGATTTTAGATTTTTCAACTTTAAGCACTAGTGCTGAAAGTGAGACAATGCTTAAGTATCCTGATAAATCTATGAATACCACAAAGAAAACAAGATACGTTCGTCTGACCGCATCTGCTACTACTGACCTTAATGTATCATTAAGTGATTTGTACACTGGAATTAAAATAAAATCGAAGTTGATATAGCTGTTTAAAACATTATGTGTGATACGAGTGATAAAAGTAATTTTATTTTGCTTGTAGGATTGTCGCTCATCCTATCGGCCTCGTGTCGCAACCTTTCCTTCTCGCAAAGTGAAAGTTCACTTTTACCACTCGTATCATAAATTACTATTATCCACGTGGTTAAGTAAAGTCAAACATTACGCCATTATAATTAGTTTCATAATGAACTATTTTACCGTCCTCGAGTTGAAATGTACTTTATTACCACACTATGGCAATAAAGTAATTTGCCATTGTTCTTTTGAAAATAGTTTGGTCTTCTTCGTCTTGTATCCTACACTTTTCCCCTTTAAAAACGCTAATAACTGAGTAAACGTATTGATATCAATGTTTTCTTGGTTGTCCGGTATATTTATTTATTTATTTATTTTACGTCGAAAAACAGTTGATACTGCGTATGACGTGCTATGGAGAGAAGTGAATTCTGTGCTCATTTTTAAAATTCTGTGATCCCTACACTAAGTCATATACTACATGAATTTTGAAAATTATAAAAAAGCAGCTCTCGTGTAATAAAATCTATTTTCGAGGATAAATAAGCAATAAATTTTGGGCTCTTATCCATGATGTCCTTCGTCAAGGAATAATACTTCCTGCCACAACAACATTGAAACGATAATTTGAATAACTATATTTCCCAATGAATTCTAGAAGACGTACACAGATAATGAAGTTATATTTATGTCCAAAAGAAAAACAAGGGGCCATCTCAGCATTTGCTCAATGGATCAGGGAAACTGGACGGAAAACCTAATCGAGATTAATATTATTGGTCGCGCAGCACCGCTTTCTCCCTGTCCTGAGGAAGCCGGCGACATGACAGGCGAAACGTCGGTCTTTCAGCCCATGATGCGACTTCGGACAGCCAAGAAGACATGAACTCGAGCCGCGGAAGCTTACGTTTACATTTGATATCAGTGTTGCCATTAGGTGATATTGTACTCTTTAACGTGGAGTAGTGGGACCAAAGACTACTTCGTTTCTCCTTCTTTGACTTGCCAGAAAAGTAAGCAATCAAAACTTTTTCCGATATGGAAGAACGTTTTTTTTTTTCACATTAATCTTTAAAAATTAAATACTCATGCTCATATTTCTTTCTTGATTTGTTGGGTAACAATGTTTCTGAAGCAGCATTTGCGGCTATTTCAATTTCCAAATCAAAAATATATTCACTCGTGTCGAAAAGTATACTCAGTGTGTTTCAATTGTTCTCCTTTTTGAGAACAGTGTCGACACTTATGGGAGAAAAAGTGTGAATACTATTTGAAGGCGTAGAACGAACTTTCACATTTAATCTAACAATTTTTTAGTGGATAAAACGTACGTTATTCGTGTCATAACATCTGATTACAATACTCATTTGGTAACCAAACTCTGCCTAACGGCCTCGTTTGGCAGTTTTTCAATCTCGTATTGTAATCAGATGCTTTACGGCACTTATATCGTAAATAACTATAATACACTCAGAATTAACAGAACGCTGCACCCTGAAGAACGTGACCGATCCGCTGCATACGAGGTGGGTAAGATGAACTCCAACAGCTAAGTCAAAGATATTGTTCACGCAAGGGACATGCCTTTTTTCTATTATTATGTCTGGTTTTGAACTGTTCTAAGCTAAGTGATTGTATAATTGCCCAATATGTAATTTTCTATTGCATTCTTTGTCCATTTTATTTGATTATTTGTTTCTCATCATGATTTCCCAAGATGATGTACCGTAAACAATATAAAGTTGGTAGAAGAGTACGAAATGTGGGGAATGGAAATTAATGTGTAAAAGGCTAAGTATATGGTAAAGGAGCGGGGTATGTCCCATTATTTAGAGATTAGTATCGGAATCGTTAAAGACAAACATCAATATGGAACAAGTGGTGCTACATCAGGGATATTTTCTCGATTTTTTTTTCTTCGAAAATTGTAATTTTCGAACATTCATCGAGTTCAAAAAAAATTGAGACACACGCAATTTTTTTAGAGTCTTTCTACCAATGTAAACATTTTGGAGCGATTTTTGAGAATAATTTTTTTTCGAAATATTAATTTCTGACACAAATTACGCGAAACATACTCGGGTTTTTACAAAAATTGTACAAGACATTTTTTAAAGATCTTTTTTTTACAGTATTTAAGAGAAGAATATCTTCAATTTTGTACTTTTGATGTATTAACATTTTGCAGTTTTCGAAAAAACTGAGAGTTCGCCGAAAATGGTACTAACACCATATTTTTTGCTCTCCCTTGATAAATATGAGGAGAAACTTTAAACAAAAAATTTGGAGCGGTTTTTGAGAAAAGCAATGTTAAAAACAATTTTAAAATGCCTATATTTTGCGCAAAATTACGCAAAAACCATTCATATTTTTGTAACTTTGAACGTGACCTTACTTGAAGAAATATCTGTAAAGAACAGATTTCATTAAGGAAAAAATATTTATCCTCAATGTTAACGTTGTGTGAAGAAGTCCAAAAAAATTGCACTTTCTACCATTTTCGAAAAATCTAGGAACTCAACGAATATGACACCGGACCAGCGTCCCTTAAGTGTCCTAAATGTAGGATAGCATTATTTCTATAAACTATTTGTAGTTTAACATTATGTGTGACATTGTTATATTTCGTTTATTAACTCATATTATTTTTAGTTAAAAGCATTATTTCGTTCAATATTCAAATTACAATAGGTTATAATATTCTTACAATTTTATTTTTCGTTATTTATCTTTTCTAATAAACATAAAACAGAAAAACTACGAAACTTAATAAAACAAAATCTAATTTTAAGAAAATATATATGAAACTATTAAATTACTGTTTTATTTATATTGAGCTGTCGACTGCAAATTATAAGATAAAAGGTTTTGGGACACTAGAGAATTTATATGGCTACAATTTCTATTAAGCCCTTTTTATTATCTGACTCATAACATGAGATATCCTTTAAAACTAAGGAAAAAAATTTCGAAGTATCTTTATCATGTATAGAAAATCGCAAGGATTAAAGTTAATATTCATCGGCGTAATGTGGTTAAAAAGTAAACTTACTTCAGATGATAAAAAGTTTTTTTTCGTTTGTACAACGTTTTTTACACATCAATCACGATTTTCAACATAACATTTTTTTTATCCTCGGGGGCAAGTTCGCCTGTTTTATTCCGCTACCCCCGTTAAGCAATTAAAATAAAACTTTTTTCTCAAATATCACGCCAATTATTTTTTTAAATTTTTTCCTTGCCTCTATGTAACAAGGGACAATACAAAATATGATACTAGTCCCATTTTCGGCGAATTCTCCAAATTTTCAAAAATTGCAAACGTTAGTTGTTGGGAATATTGGGTTGAATAATTACATTTTTAATCGTTGTCCTGAGTTCGAAACTCGCGGCGTGGCGTTTCAATTGCATAGAGGCAAGGCTCACGGCGAATTAACTTTGAAGACCTGAGTTAGAGAACCACCTTCTAGGTGGTGGTGGTGGTTGGAGTCTTGCTGCAGAAAAACGTTTTGCTGGTTGAAAACACTTTTGCTGGTATTAGTATAAAATAGCAGAGCAGTTAGAAACAATTGGAGTATAAAAAACATCATGGGACAAATGTAAGGCATTATAAAGATAAAGAAATAATAATTTGCAAACAAAATATAACATGAAAAAAGAATAAAAAGGCATTTGCAATTGATTGTACATTCAGAAATATGATCCTGTTTCGCATGCCATACGTAGTATCAACACCAATGAAGATGTAACCGACCAGTTGATAGGAGGTAAATTAAATATCAAGCAGAACAGTAAGTTAATGAGTCATTAAATGATTAAATCTTTAATTTATAAGATGACCTTTTGGATTAGAAATGTTTTCGTAATATCTTTGGTAATTACAAGCAACCTCAGAATGAAACATTAGATTTCTGTTGTGCCAGTACTCTTAAAATAAGAATTGCCCATCTTGTCTCGCTTACTGAACGATAACACCTGTATGTAATCAACATTAATCATACGACATTATTATTTGAGAGGCGCACAATTTCCTGAGATTTAAACGCGATAAACATGAAATTTCATTTAATATTGAATAACATGAAGATTTAATGTCGAGTTCATTTCATTCTATAGAAAAAGAAACTAGGGGTGCTACAACAGAATAATACTTCGTTATTGTAACTACCACTCATATAATACTCCTACTAATTATTCAGCCATCTCGTGAAAAACTTTCTTCAGCTAATTTCGAATGTTTCAAATATTTACTAATATTGAATGTTCGCAGGTTTAAATGAAAATCGGATTTATAAGCGCACTTTCCTTTAATCGATAAAATTTTAGAAAAAAATGTCCTTGCAATGGTTGATATCGATCTCCACTCTTTAGGTTAATACGTTAATACATTTTACCTTCATTCTCATGCCCAGTTGACAATGTTGGGAAATACTGGGAAAGATTGTAAATTCCTACACAATTCTCACAATTTAACTAACCGTTACTGAAAAACTATTTGTATTTCGAAAACATTTTCTTGAAATTATATAAATATTAAATATTGAGTATTAAACTGCATCAAGAAATAAATTTCTAGCTCCAAAATTAGAGATGTAGGTCAAGTTGAAAAAAACATTAACTCACATTTGTCGAAATTCCAAAGATTATTTTGAAAATCGAAAATGGCATGCCTTATTATTAAGCAAACTTAACACTATTGGATAAAAATAATAAAAAAATTGTTGCTATTTTTGAGAAACTTTTATTTGCGTTATTTTTAAATTGCTACAATATGACTCAAAATTGTGCGAAATCTCGTTTTTTAAATGTGAAATACGTTTTTTAATTTGAAGAAATGAAATTCCATTGAAACTGGATTTTAATTTACATACTCGCACAGATATTCTTCTTCGTTCTGTTTCGATTTAGTTTTCAGTGGTGTTCTCCTTCGTAGCTTCTTGAACGAAAAGTTTAGATATCGCTGCATTTGTTTGCACAGCTTTCTCCGATCAAGTCCCGGCCAATGCAGAAGCAGACCCTTAAATAACGGGATACGGACCCGGACCACATTCCTTCTCTCTTAACCCGACTCCGATTCCATTCATAAGACCGGGATGATCGATGATTGTATTGATCTCCGTCGTACGATGTATCCGCAAAGACATAGATATTCTCTGACACTCTTAGGAGAACGGAAAGTGCACCTGGTATGCACAGTCATCGACTTGGTTCATTGATTGATTAGCGATTCCGGGCGCGTCAACTACTAAAGTTATTGGTCCCGTAAGTGTAGTGCATGTGTTTATCGCGTGAGGTGGCTGTGATCTGCCCCCACTGGTTGGTGAGATCCGGCTCGGACCTATGTCAACTTGTGGAGATTTCCCCAACCAGGTATCTCCCACCAGCGGGGCACCGCTCCAGTCGGGACAAGCTCTAAGCTCCCGACCGGTCTCCCGGAATATGTGGTAGTGTAGTGCATGTTAGCGTAAGGGGTGAGGATAGGACAAGGAAGAGGAAGGAAAGATCGCGCGCGGTCAGTGGCCCGTTTGTTAAGATCTTGCACCGACATACGTCTGGTGTTGATCGCATCTCCTCCAGCCAGTGGAATCAGTTGATGCCCTGAGCCACTTATGCCGTTACCGTCAACGACGGAATGGAGATCCCTGGGTAAACAACATCGACCACTTTACCTTAAGCTTTCAAGGATTAATAGCCTGATGAAGATGATGTGAAATTGCATACATTTTCTTGCCTTTAATGATCAATTGTTTCTTACACTTGTGTAGCTAATACGTTATCCATTAAATTAATAATTTGCATTTGGAAATTAATATTCATGTTCAGGTAGGGGTATATAATGAGCCCTGCTCCAGATCATTTGCATTCCTCACTCACGTTTTTGAGAGCTACAATGTTCTCTATTTCTCTGAGCGGTTTCTTGCTGGTGGTACTTGTGGCGTTGGTTTCGATATGGATTGGTAAGTTGATTTCTTCAGCGATAACTGCCTGCGAGTTACGTGCAACTTTTTACGAAAGTGCGTAATCTTTATATTGTTCGTGGGCTGCAATAGTGGCACAACAAAAAAATGTGGATTTTGAGTTAATGCACTCTCTAGAATTGCATAATGGTCTACCTTCCAGTAGCTATAGCAGCAAATCGTACAGTACACTATTCCACCAACAAATGAAATGAATGCAAGAATGCCGAAAACCCGAAGCGATGGCTCAGTGCATCAACTGATGTCACTGCAGTGCCTCTGACCGGGAGATCCTAGGTTCGAGTCCCGACGGCGGCTGGATTTTCGACACTAGCTTTTCAGCTAGGTCGAATTGAGTCGCTGTCTGGATGATAATTCTATCAGCCGGCTGATCTGATCGGAAGTTTTCGGTGGTTTCTCTGATCAATACCAGGCGAATGCCGGAGTATTACCCTAACAAACGGACCACGGACCGCGCGCGATCTTTCCTTCCTCTTCCTTGTCTTATCCTCTCCCCTTACACACACACTTACACTAACATACACTGCACTATACACATACCGAAAGACTGTTGTTTGGTATTAGTAAATTATACAAATCATGATGTCATCCAGTAAGAACAGGAGTTTATTCTCGCACAAAGTATACACTTCGTAATATTCCCGACTCCTCTATACATAACAAAACATGTACTTAGTTACCAGTTATCACCTTCAACTGTCAATTCCCCCCCTTTTCGTTCGCAGAATTTTGATTCATAAAAAATAACAATTCTCGAACGAAACTTTATATCAAAAATAATATTCATTTAATTAAATTAAGAGATTGGATGTGTTTCCACAAAGTGGTCCGATCTAGGTGCTTGGTAAAAATGTCCGATTCCAGGTCCGCTGACTTCACATGCTCTAACTGAATTTCGCCGTTCAACAAAATTACATAATTCTTTTACAAAATTAAGCCTCCGTATCATGTGTCTGTTACGGTTGGTTATTTTGAAGTCCTGTGACCAATCTATCACCGCCTTACTGTCTGTGCGCAGTGTGATTGGACGTTTAGCTAAATTTCCAAAACCTAAATCTTCCAGTAGCGATACAATCCATTTTTGTTGGCAAATAGCGCCTTGAATTGCAGTTAACTCGGCCTCCATGGTAGATAAGGCTACGATTCTCTGCTTTCTGCTTTTTCACCCTATCAGAGAATTTCCAAGTTCGATAACATATCCAGCAAACGCCTTACTATCCTTGGTAGTATTCCAACTTGCGTCGGAGCTCATGTTCAACATTCCCATCGTACCATCTATTTTTAATTTCAGATCCATTGTACCCTTTAAGTATCTCAATATCCTTTTCAACCCTTGCCAATGAACATTTTTTGGGTTTTGCGAATACCGTGACAGGCTGCTGTAAGAATATGCCAAATCCGGACGTGTAGCAGTTACTAAGTAGTTCAAACAACCTAATAACTCTTGGTACTTGGTTTGATTAACGTTTTTGGTATCATCACAATTGTCATCATTTTGTCCAACTACTTCTGGGGTATACACAGGATGACACGATTCCATGTTATATTTTCTTAGAATTTCATTTATGTACTCCTTTTGATCCAATGTAAATCCGTTTGAGCATTTCTTTATTCTAATTCCAAGAAAGTTTTCGGTGTCAGTCCCGTCCATTTCTTTGATTGTAAGTTTCATTTTAAGCTTGCAAATTAAATCGTCAATTAAATGATGATTTTGACCAACGATGTACGGCAATCGTCTTCGTAAAAACTAATTCCAACAAATTCGTTGGGATTTTGATTTGTAAAGACGCACGGATCACTCTCACAGGATTTAAGTCCGCATTCTCTTAATATGTCACATAACATTTTGAACCAACACCTGCCAGCTTCTGGCAGACCATAAAGGCTTTTACGCAATTTGAGCACCTTATCTTCGGGAACATTTATGCCATCCGGTATCTTCATGAATATGTTTCGTTTAACTTCGCCATTTAAGTATGCAGTCTCTTCGTCTATATAGCGTACGATGTATTTCTTCATAGCAGCAATACTTAACAACGTTCTAAATGTATCCATCCTCATAACAGGACTATATGCCGAATCGTAGTCTAAGCCGCAAGTCTGTCGTGAACCATCTACCACAAGTGGCGCTTTATATTTAACTTCACCATCAGTGAGTTTCTCTTGAATACCCATTTATTATTCAAGAGTTTGCGATCACCTAACACGGAAGCATCCACTATTTCCCAAGTATGGTATCTTTTCAAGCAATTTAATTCACGTAAAATTGCACTTTTCCCTTTTTCGCCTTCGTCGGATGAAATAGCTTCTCTGTAGGTACGAGGCAATTTTTTGTTACAAACATTCGATTCGCAAGCGACGGTCGCGTGATATCTCTTGGTAGGTATTTAATTTCTTGTAGATCTTCGAATTTCAACATCTTTATCAGATTTCGAAAGAAAACAATGAATCGCGGGTTCTTCTATCGATATTTCCTTTTCAGTGACCATCTCGTCGGTTCCGTCAAGTAAAACAGATCTATAATTACGTTCAAGATTAATCGGCGTTGACGCAGCATGACTTGTGTTTCGCAAAGGACTGTCGATTAAGATAGGAATATCACATGTTTGAGGTTCTACATCTCTCAAAGACGTCATTTCATTCGATTCTAGCTGTGCCAACGAGTTATAGTTCCAATTTAATATATCATGAGCGTTTGGAACATTGCCGACATATCCTCTCTCTTCTTCCCTGAAAACAACATCTCTTGATTCAACAATAGCACGTTGGTGTAGACTGCACACTCTATACGCCTTTCGACAACGCGAATATCCAACAAATATACCTTGTTCGCCACGTGGATCAAATTTACGTCTGTCCTTTTTTAAGTTGGCGAAAAAAACTTTTGATCCAAAAACTCTAAGATGTGATACATTAGGTATCGTGCCTGTCCAATACGTCAACGGTACGATGTTTTTATCTCCTGAGGTAGGGGTTATTTTATAGATATATACGGCAGTTCTAACAGCTTCAGCCCAAAAATCCTTCAGTAAACCGGAATCTAAAAGCATGGTCCTAGCTGTGTCAATAATTGTATGATTGGCACGCTCTGCGACACCATTACTTTGAGGAGTATAATAGGTCGTGAGCTCGCTCTTAATCCCCTTTCTTTTGTAATAAGACGTCAAGACAGAGTTCACGAATTCACTCCCGTTGTCCGTCCGTACATACATCACCCTTTGATTCGTTTCGTTTTCTCTAAGGTTAATGAATTCTTCAATTTTGATAGGGCATTCATCTTTCTTCTTTAAAAATTCTACGAAATATCTGCGGCTATAATCATCCACAATAGTAAGCATATGTTTACTGCCGCCAAGTGATGGAGTGGAAATTGGTCCACATAAGTCAATAAATAACCTTGATAAAATACCGTGAGAAGTTTTCTGAGAAGTTCGCGAATGGCAGACGCGTGAACGTACCTTGTAGACAGTAATCACAGGATACACAACGAAGATCTGCATTCTCCAGTCCACGTACAAGTCCATTTTTTCATGATGTCCATGTAATTATAATTGGTGTGACATAATCTTCTGTGCCATATGTCATTAGTTTTCGCTTTCAGTTAAAAACACGTTTCTGCGACGGCCTTCTTTTTGGTTTCTTCTGAATCTTCTAGTTTAACGCTGCGATATTCTTCAGAATTGATACCATCGTCAATTTCCATATTGAACATAAAATTTTGTCCATCAAAGAGGTACCGTTAGCCATCAACATTCCTTGTTCCATGTCACAGACCTTCGCTCCATAACAATCCCAAACTATTTTGTTGCCTTTGTTAACTATAGACACCGATAGAAGGTTCGTTTCTGAGTTAGGAACGTGCAAGACTCTTTCCATATGAACTTTGGTTATCGTACCTTATTTGTAATGCAAGAACCGTTGACTTGACCATCCAATTCAGAAATAAGTTTTCAACCAGATTCAGCGGTGGATATTTCAACAACAGAAGGTGTAGAATCTCTAAGAATTTCGCGCTATGACGTCATATGGACGCTGCATCCTGAATCTAACAACCACGATACATTCTTCTTGTGTTCCACATTTTTTTGTTCAATATCATCATGAGCTATCCTAGCAAATTCTCTCTTGTTATGAGAATCAGGATATTTTCCACCATCATTAGGTTTATGCCACTTAAATTTATCATTATGCTGATATTTATTGAATGAGTTTTCGTTGTTCGAAACAGATTTTGATTTAGAGAAGTTCTCAGCCTCGTGATTTTGTTGATAACCACATTCGCTTTTCTTATGCCAACAGAATTTGGCCTTCTGTCCTACTTTACCACATATAAAACAAACTATCTTTCGTTTTTCATTGACTCTGTATGCATTGATATCTTTATTATCAGAATGTTTTAGAAATCTGTTATCGTAATAGACAAGATAATCTCGCATCGTTTCGAACGTCGTATTGGAGTTAGTAATCAAAGCAGTTGTAACTTCGCCATACGTCTTGGGAAGACCAGTCAAAATATGAGTTCATTGTCGTCAACGTTAATACCCAATTCATTAATTTCACAAACGATGCCTTTCGCACGTATTAAATAGTCTTCTATACACTCGTTTTCTCCCTTTTTCAATTTTGCAAGTTTTGTCTTTGTTGTAGTAAGTCGATATTTTCCCTGACCTTCGTTACGTTTTTGCAATGTCAACCATAAATCTTTAGCCCTAGCAAGTCCTCGACAAGAAAGAAGCTGGTCGTCAGAAAGTGTCATCACAATGAGCCCCATGACTTCATCGTTTTTGTACTCCCATTCTTTTCATTTTCTCTCACATCATCGCCAGGGATTCTTTCAGGTTCGTCGCCTTCTATGATTTACGAGAATATGTGACGAGATTTTAAGAGCGCTTTCATACGCGTGTTCCATATTGCGTAATTGGCGTTTTTCAATGTTTCCATTTTTACGTAGGAAGTATTAAAGGATTCCGCCATCATTCGTATCAGGAACCACGCTCTGCTACCAGTTTGTCGTTTGGTATTAGTAAATGATACACTTCATGGTGTCATCCAGTAAGAACGGGAGTTTATTCCCGCACAAAGTATACACCGTAATATTCCCGACTCCTCTATACATAACAAAACATGTATTTAGTTACCAGTTATCACCTTCAACTGAGACCGGTCGGAAAGTTAGAACTTGTCCAGATTGGGGTGGTGTCCTGCTGGTGGCAGATACCTGGTTAGGGAAAACCCCGCTATTCATTGGTAGGTCGGCGCCGGATCTCGCCATCCCGTGGGGGACGATCACTGCCATCTCCGATGAAAGGGCATGCACTACACTAACGGGACTAGTGACCTCGGTAGTTGACGCGCCCGGAATCACTAACAATCAATCAAGAATGCAGAACTGTGAATGCATGAATGATGCATTTGAATACAAAGTGAAATCTCATGTATTCCAACATCTGAAGTTTGGAGTTGTGCTACTGTTGCAGCCTATGAACGATTTGACAATCGAAAAACCTGCATCCATCCATCCGTCTGCCCGCGGTTAGACCCCTTCCAGCCAAACAATGGAGACAAATGGAGGTAGGATTGCCAACAATGTTCATGTGAACGGGAGGACAGTCGACAAGTTCCCCCCCCCCAAAAAAAGGAAATCGCATTAACACATTTCTTTTTATATTTAATTTAGATTATCATCAGCTCTATTTATCTCTTCTGTCCATTTGCGATTCAAGGGAAATGATTCGTTCACAAAATGCAGATGAAAATGGTCTGAGCTTCTTTTAACTTTCTTGCCCTTAAGAAGGAACAATGTTGTCAGACGTACGATAATTATCGTACATGTACGATTATTCATTATGATGTACGATGTACGATTATCGTACAGACAACGATAATGTGACCAATTGAAGCAGCTGATCGGGGGATGTATTCTTGAAACTATCGCTCTCGTGGGATATGCGGTATGTGCATTTTTGAACGTGCGTTTCCACTTTAACAATAGACCTCTAGAATTTAAATGGTAACAATATGCGTACGCTTTCATTGTGAATGCGCCGTTACGGTCCCCCCTCCGCTGCGCCATGCTGCTCAAATTCTGTTTGAACTAAATCAATGCTTAGCCGAATGACAGCGAATAATATATATCCTAAAAGCAAAACTGAAATACTACAAGAACTGAGTGATGAAGATTTTTAAAATTAAAGTTGGTTAATGTTGTTTACGTTGTCATTTTTATATTTTAAGAGATGTCATTATTATATAAGTGCCGTCAGAGTCGATTCTAAGTTACTAAAAAAACTTCTGTTCAACTGAAACGCCACTATTTATTTACTACTATGATTTTCTCCTATTATGATTTTCTTCCCCATACGCCACATACAGTTTTTGACTGTTTTTGAATAAATAAATAAATAAATAAATACTAAAATTCCGGCAAATTTATTAGTGAAGTTTTCAATCAAGTAGAAGTTGTGCGGTATAATAAGTTTGACTCTGTATATGATCGAGTAAATAAAAAACTTTTATTATTTTGATTTGTTATATATTATATGTATGCATACATTTAATAAAGGTTAAGGTTATAAGCATCCCTATATCAGTTGTATCCCCGCGGCATTCATTCTCGTTCTGCATTCTCGTTAAAAAAAATAATTTAAGACATATGTTTGAAAAAAAAAACATTAAAAAGTACGATAATTTTTACACTATTTTTATTAATGTACGATAATTTGATATTATCGCGTACGATAGATGTACGATAATAATAGATGGCGCAGCACGATATTCACTTTTCAACTATCTGGCAGCACTGAAGGAACTTCTTAAGAAGATAAAGTTATGTAGTGCTGTGGGAAAAAGTGGCTAATTTTCGGCAGAAAAACTCTTATTGTCGGGCCTTGGTAATGAAAAAATGGATAAATCCAGTTGCTAATTTAGAAAACAAAATCCTCTAATACATGGTGTAGCCAGATTCCATGTTTTGTGGGTCCTTGATACTGAAAAGTGTATTGACGGCAAAACGTTTGTCCGTATGTGAACTACGCCAACGATTAAACCGGTCAGCCGATTTTCTCCACAATTGATATTCCCCAATCGATCTGGCTGATGTCGCGGTCCCTTGAATTTCAAGCCGATATGGTAATTCTAGGGAGCACTTTACATGAAGCCCCTGGGACATTTTCAAAATTAAAATAAAAAATTGCTCCAACGTTTTTTTTATTAAACTTTGTTATTGGTAATGGAAAGGACGTTTAAGAGACTATTAGACCTCATGTTCATTGAAAACCCTGCTTTTCCTAAAATTGAAAAATTTCAAATTTTTTCGGTGTCTTCCTACAGCCACAATTATGCCGATAAGCATGTTTTCTTAATGAAATGTGTACATGAAAAATATCTAAAGTTCATGACTGTTCAACTTTTCAAAAATATTACGGTTTTTTGCGAAATTTTGTGTCGAACATGCATTTTTTATTAAAAATGTGCAAGTATAATATATATCATAATTTTATGGACAGTTTTTTCTTAATGAAATATGTTCGTCAAAAACACATCTTCAAATGTGGTCATGTTGAATTTTTTGAAAAAATGAATATTTGTTGTATAATTTGGCGACAAACATAGTCGCCCGCTCCCAATTTACTGGCTTCGTGAACGTAAAATGAATTGTGATATTACGCAGTTGGATTCTACATAAGATACACACTTTATTTCATTTTAAATTGCGTCCATGAAGTAAATGGGAAAACGACTAGGTGATTTCGCTTTGCTTAGTATGATGTGGAAATGAAGACTATGCAAAAACAGAGTAATTTTGATGAATATACAAATATATTTTATTATTATATTTTTCTATCCGTTTCCATTTTTTGCTAGCGGAATCAACAATGCTAATTGGCAAAATGTGTATCCCATACGAATTTGTGGTATTGTTGCTTGTAGATCATTGTTGTAACACAACACAAGGCGATAATGGTGGTTGCCTTTTGTTCGCGTTAATATGAACTATTTTTTATGTATTTGGAGAACATTACAATACTGTAGTGTTTAATAATTTCTATTGTACATTTTTCCATCTATTTGCATATTTTTGCCAGCGTTATTAGTATCGTATTATTTATTAAATTTAATTATTTTACTTTCTCGTATACTGCTTACGAAGAATATTGTAAGATTAAAAACTCATCGGATATATCCATGAATACACTGCATGTGTTATGCAACGAATTCAATACCAGAAATATATTTTCATTTAAAGTTTTGAATAAAAATTCTATTGCTTGACACCATTTAATTTTCATAACATGGGGTATTTAAGTTGGCGTTGGCCCCTACATCCTCCTACTGAAATTCTAATTAAAAGTCCCTAAGCCAATGTAGTATGACCGGGAGCGGTAGCTCAGTGCATGAACTAATGTCACTGCAGCGCCTCTGACCGGGAGGCCCTAGGTTCGAGTCCTGACGGCGGCAGGATTTTCGACACTTGCTTTCCAGCTAGGTCGAATTCAGTCGCTGTCTGGAGGAGAATTATAGCGGCCAGCTGCTCTGATCGGTAGTTTTCCGTGGTTTCTCTGATCAACAGGCGAATGCTGGAGCAGTACCCTACCAAACGGGCCACGGACCGCGCGCGATCTGTCCTTCCTCTTCCTTGTCCTATCCTCTCCCCTTACACACACACACTTACACTAATATGCATTACACTACCACATATTCCGGGAGATCGGTCGGGAGCTTAGAGCTTATCCCGGCTGGGGCGGTGTCCCGCTGGTGGGAGAGTCCTGGTTAGGGGGAAACCCCACTAGCCGACGGTAGGTCGGCGCCGGATCTCGCCATCCAGCGGGGGAAGATCACCACCATCTCCCGAGAAAAACCTGCACTACACTAACGGGACTAATGACCAAAGCAGTTGATGTGCCCGGAAATACGAAAAAATCAATCAATCAATCAATCAATCGTGTAAGTATAGCGGGTGGTTTACGGGAGGTTGGTATTGCGTGTCACATATTACGTGAAACACTCCTTACTTGGGTTTTTATAACGTGGCCCGTGAGGGTATTGTCTTCTCGATGGAATGTGGCACGGTTTTTTGGGTCTTTCTCGGTCGTGCCGCTAGATGTTTCTTGATCTGCTTGATAGGTCGCGATCTGCACTGCTTGATAGGTCGTGATCATGCGACATCTGGTGATACGACCGACAAAGACGCAAAACGCCGTGCCATATTCCATCGTGAAGACAAAGCCCTCATGCGCCACGTTATGAAAACCCAAGTATAGAGATAATGAGAAAATTTCCCCAAAATGTCTAGAATACAGTACAGTGTTTGTGTCGCGATAGAACCTACTTCACTGCGTGTGATTCGCATTTGTTGCAGGAACCGTCGACATGGCACCCAACAGGCGTGCCGGATCCACGTGGTATACTATCGGACCTAATGTGTGTCAGTTTCCGCCTTGCTTTGGAAAATAGAATCAAAAGGATTCCCATTGTGTACTTGCTTATGCAGGATTATAGGCATTTGAAATAGAGAGTTGAACATGAAAGTTATTTATTTACCACCCGTATACCAACACTGTGCTTCCCCTTTTATCCCACCTACGAAACTAAGGCGATGCTTGAATCCCTGCTGGGAGGTGTTTTTATATTTATTTATTTTATTTTACGTAAAAAAAACAGTTAAAACTGCATATGACGTGCTATGGGGAAAAGGGAATTGTGTGCACATTTTCAAAATTCTGTGATCCCTACACTAAGTCATATACTACTTAAATTTTGAAAATAAAAAAAAGCTCCCATGTAATAAAATATACTTTCAAGGATAAATAAGCAATAAATTTTGGCTCTTATCCATGTTGTCCATCGGAATAATACTTCCTGCCGCAACAACATGGGAACGATAATTTGAATTTTTGAATTTGATAATTTGAGCGATATTTCCCACTGAATTCTAGACGTGCACAAAAAATGAAGTTACATTTATATTCATGTGTGTTCATGTGACGTTTGCACTCAGACCAAATAGATGTCCTCCAGTTAAGACCAATAACAAAGAAATACCACAGACAGATCGCGTAAAATATCTTGATCGCGTCTCCATCTTGATCAAAAAAGACCTAGAAGACATATCAAAAAGAAAAGCCCTAAAAATTAAAATTAATCAGTACTATTGACTTCTAGGCAAAAAGTCATCTCTCACATTGGCTACTAAACTATTGATTTATAAATCAATATTAAGACCCGTCTGGGCCTATGGAATACAACTTTGGAGCACTGCGGCCTAGAAAAATACTCGAATCAAGAAAGAAATATTGCAGCAGTTTCAATAAAAAATCTTTAAGCTTGCTTGCCAGTGCCGCGTGCTTTGTTTCAAATAAAACATTGCGCAATGACTTCATTGTATCCACAATACACCAAGAAGTCCAATTCAGTTGCCAAAAATAACAAAAACACCTAGAAAATCACCCAAATAACCTACCATTAAACTTATTTGACCAGTGTTATTAAAGCTCTAATCTACACGAATGAATTTGTATTGGACTATACATGTGCGTTCATTAATTCTAACGAATGGGGAAGAAAACATTTGTATACTATTTTTTGTGTTCGTATTACTTCAATGAAAGCCACATTGTCATCAATCAGACCGGGAGAGATGACTCAGGGTTTCAAAAGATGTCACTGTAGACCCTCTGACCGGGAGGTCCTAGGTTCGAGTCCCAACGGTCGCAGGATTTTCGACACTAGCTTGTGAGCTGTAGTTCGAATTCAGTCGCTGTCTGCAGGAGAATTCTAGCGGTCGACAGCTCTGATCGGATGTTTTCGGTGATTTCTCGGATCAACACCAGGCGAATGCCGGAGCAGTACCTTAACAGACGGGCCACGGACTACGAGCGATCTTTCCTTCCTTTTCCTTGTTCCATCTTCATCCCTTACACACACACACTTTCATGTACCGTCAAATTGTACAACTATATGCCAATAGATACAACTAAAAGCCAAACATATTTAAGAGGCAATCATGCTCTCAATCTGTTCCTAGGAGAAACTTAATGAATTGAAGGAAATTCCTGTTATAAGAGTACAGGATAATTGTATTATATAAGAATAGCAATTGAGAGCAACATTTGACTCTTAGACATGGGTGGCCTATGGTTGAATATTCGGGTAAATAGTTGTACCATTTGTCGGTGCTACTTTACCGCATATGCCGGGAAACCAGTCTGGAGCTTAGAACTTGTCCCGGATGGGACGATGATCCTCTGGGAAATACCAGGAGGAGGGACTACCCGCAAGCAGGTTGCTGCCGGATCTTGCCAGCCAGCGGAAGAGGAACACCACCACTTTCCGCGATAAAACATTCACTACACTAACGGATCTAATGCGAATAGCAGTTGACATGCCTGGAAACATGAATCAATGGAGCAGTCACGAAGTCACACCTTTCTTCTCGTATCATGTTTATCACTAGAGATGGCTCAGGGCAACAACTGATGTCACTGCTGTGCCTCTGACCGGAGAACCTAGGGTTCGAGTTCTTACGGTGATAACATTTTGAACACAAGCTTGTGTGATAGGGTGAATTCAGTCGCTGTCTGGGGGAGAATTCTAAAGGCCGGCTGCTCTGATCGGTAGTTTTCCGTGGTTTCTCCGGCAAATACCGGAGCAGTCGAATGTCGGAGCAGTACCTTAAAAAACGGGCCACGGCACGAGTATGATCTTTCCTTCCTCTTCCTTGCCCGATCTTCACCCCTTACTTACACATACACTAACATGCACTACTCTACCACACATGTCGGGAGACCGGTCGGGAGCTTAGAGCTTGTCCCGGCTGGGACAGTGGCTGCTCATGGGAGATACATAAGGAAAACACCGCTATCCGAGAGGTAGGTCTGTGCTGGATCTGGCCATCTAGCGGGGATGACCACCGCCACCTCCCGAGGAAAAACATGTACTACACTTACAGGAGTAATGACCTTAGCATTTCAGATGTCGCGCCCCGAATCACTAACAATGAATCAATCAATCAGTGTAACGTTTATTTGAAGGCCGCGCGCACCAATGAATCAAGCCACGTGTGCTTCCAGCGGAGACGCTGGGGGCAGCGATACATCCAGGGCCTGTAGTTGTGTGACGCTGGGCGGCAAAGACGCTAGGGGCGTCAGGGCATCCAGGGCCCAATGTTGTCAATGTGACGCCGGGCGGTGAAGACTAGGGGCGTCAGGGCATCCAAGGCCCGATGATTATAATGTGACATTCGCCGGCGAAGACGCTGGGGACGCCATGGCATCCAGGGACCGACGCTGACAATGTGACGCCAGCCGGCGAAGACGGTTGTGGCGACAGGGCATCCAGGGCTCGATGTTGACAATGTGGCGCCGGATACGCTAGGGGCGTCAGGGCATCCAGGGCCCGATGTTGGCAATGTGACGCCAGCCGGCGAAGACGGTTGTGGCGACAGGGCATCCAGGGCTCGATGTTGACAATGTGGCGCCGGATACGCTAGGGGCGTCAGGGCATCCAGGGCCCGATGTTGGCAATGTGACGCCAGCCGGCGAAGACGGTTGTGGCGACAGGGCATCCAGGGCTCGATGTTGACAATGTGGCGCCGGATACGCTATGGGTGTTAGGTATCCAGGACCCGATGTTGGCAATGTGGCGCCGGATACGCTAGGGGCGTCAGGGCATCCAGGGCCCGATGTTGACAATGTGGCGCCGGATACACTAGGGGCGTCAGGGCATCCAGGGCCCGATGTTGGCAATGTGGCGCCGGATACGCTAGGGGCGTCAGGGCATCCAGGGCCCGATGTTGAGGGTGACTGGCGGCGGGAGCACGGAGCCCGCGCGCACCGACCCCGCGGCCGCGGGCGGGGGCGGTGGCGGCGCCGGCGGGAGCGGCGGAGGAGGCGGTGGGGGCGGTGGGGGCGGCGGCGCCGGGGCGGGGGCTGGCGCGGGGGAGAGCGGCGCAGGCGCGGGGGGTGACGTCTCACACGTCCTGTGGGACAGCCGCACGTCGGTTACTGCTGAGGCTTCCAACAGCACGATACGGGGTTGTGTAAACAAGAGCATACGCTATAACTTGCGTTTTCGGAGCATTTGTTCGGAGGTGTGTGAATAAAAATTTCGAGAATATTTTAAAAAAGTTTGCATATTACCAAACTTGAGAAAATACTTTCCTAGACTCAGTATAGCATATGCTCGCATTCACATGAATAAAAACCTAGAATTTACTGTTTTCATGAGCATATCCTCAGATTGTTTTGAGTCTGGTATTGAGATGCCTCACTTTGAAGCGTTAGGTTATCGTTCCCTTATGTAAGCAGAATCTGTCAAGCAATGGCTTTGTTGAGGATTAAAAGAAACTGAAAGATGTACCCCGATGCACAGTACAGTGGGACAGAACTTGTAGAATTTGTTACGATTTTCGGTGATGAATGTTAAATTCTTTCCGACACTTGTTTTTAGTCTCCAGTTTTCAGTTTTCAAAAATGTAATTTAGATATGAGTCGTTCTTATGAAACAAAAATGAGAGAATTTTTTTGAGTAGGTGATCTTGATCTTTTCAGTGAGGTGTTGGTGGAGATTAGAGCATTATCCAGACTGACATAACTTTTTAAAAATGTTGTTCAGTTTATGGACCGTTTAATACAAATTGCCCAAATGAATTAAATTTATCCAATGAAGATGAGAAGATGAATCCAATGAGATGAAATGAACAAATAAAAAATTAAGTGCCAGAACATACACAACAAATTATTTCGTCTACCTGCAGCATGTACAAATATTCCTATTAAAAAACTACCATCCTTGGAGATGAATGTATTAATACAAAAGAGTATCCAATTAAAAACGGAGGAAAATGTGAATAGGACCGTTAGTGTAAATGTTACCCGGACTCAATCGGTGGAAGACTCACATTAAGTCAAAATTGTTCAGTTTTGAGTAATTTGTTTTTTCTGCTCTGAGTGATATTGAACTTTAGGTTGGATATAATTACTATGTCAACGACGGCAATATGACAGAGTGGATATATCCAGACTAAAGTTAAGAATAACTCAACGCAGAAAAAACAAATAAATCAAAACTGAAAGATTTTTAACGTTTTCTATTCGTTGCACTGAAACCCACCCTAGTGCAGGGCAAAAACGTCATCGCTCCGCAACAGTGCTGCCCCATACGCGTGAAGGGCAGCTACGAATGAAACGGATTCCGGAACTGAGTCAGTGCGTGTGCGCTACGCAGTGAGATTATAGAAGCTGTTCTTGGTCTGTCACACTGATGGAACTCGAAAAATAATAATGTTTAATTGTGATCATTGTTATAATTTTTATGAAGTCTTTTGGTAATTCTTACTTCTTAATTCATAATTATTAACGTGTGATTTCTGTATTTAAAAACTACGAAAACTTCAAATGCGAATGTGTCAAAATTTCATTTTTCGACATTTGCCAGTGATCGATATAGTACACAAGATTTTAAACCGAAAGGCTTCTGAAGTATTGTTTGGTTATTGAAAATCATAAAAATATTAACATGAGTATTTCCGCTGGTATCTGTATTAGTATGGGCGTGCGAGGAACATTTTTGACACATATATTTGAATGACACATACAAGTATATTTGACTATTTTTATTTTCACTTTATTAGCGTTTCGAAATTGAGACGTACCTACACTTTGATTTCTAAAAAGCACTGTATTTGTTAACATGAAGTTATTCAAGGTTAAATTTTAGAAAAACACAAATTGATTTTCCGAACTTCGCGAGTCACAAAAATTATTTTAATACATTTCTTGCAAACCATAATATACTCCATCATTCTAAGTATCCCTGCGTGACAGAAGATCCTCAATTGCATTCACAATTTCACCACGAATCCAAATCAGCATGAACAACTTCCGTACCTAACCTCACAATAGCCCAGTGCACTGGACTGCACTGACGCGATCGTCAGTGCAGTTTAGGGCGCCTCTAGTGCGCCCTGGTTCCATGTGATTGCGCGAATGGAACATGCACTTCTTTGCACTGGTGCGCCCTAGCGGTCGAATGGAACACGAAAGCTGCCCTGAGTGCGCACTGGGTGTGCACCAGTGCGGCGAATGGAAAACGCCATTAGGCTTAATGTGTTCTTATGCGGAAAGGCCTAACCGCTCCTGTGCCGTTTCGCATAAGATACAATGTTAATCTACGACTCGCGTTATTTAACGCGCGTTATTTAACGCGCGTCAGTGCAACGCTCGTGTACAGTGTCGCTAAGCCGATCAGGTGCAGAGGAGTTACCCTAAGAAGGCACCATTTTGACAGGTCGGGAAACAACGAATGTGATGCAGGGCGATGGCATTGCAAGAGATAGTGATGCAGCCATTGACAAATAAGGTCAACGAACACACGACAAAATGAGCGCCAGTTCGTAATCTGCACTAATGTTGCCAGCAGTGGCCGAGCAGTAGCGGTTCCTTCTGATAGCAATCTCTCAATAGTAGAGATCAGTGGCGTGTGGTGATTTTTTTTCTAGGGAAGCAATTACATTTTAGATGGAAAATTTTTAATTATTCTCATGGATAAGACGACAAATGGATAATTTAAACACTGAACCGATAAGCACTTGCGGAGCTCACCACACGCGCGTAGTGAGTCACGCTGTATGCAACTGGCCGATTGATTCCGAAGGCGAGCTCGATTGAATGAGCTCACCACACGCACCAGTATATCTGCTGAACACAGCATTTCCTATGAGAGACTGGACGCAGTCAGCCCAGTGCTTCCAAAGAGCTTTACGCTCTAACCTATCTATTGGTGACAATAATAATTACGTGCTCATTTTGTAAAGAAAAGATAGGACGCGCCCAGTTTAAACTGTTTTAATAATAATAATAATAATAATAATAATAATAATAATAATAATAATAATAATAATAATAATAATAATAATAATAATAATAATAAAATGTCTTTATTACTGGCGAGGCTCAGACCGTAAGGCCTGCTCTTCCACCTAACCACTTAAATATTTACATTTACATAATTACAATTATGTTTTAGTCAAATGGTATTAAAATGTAAGATATCCTTGGAAATGGTAGGGGAAGCAATGCTTCCATGGAGTAAACGCGCCTGGCAGAAGACGGCTCCACACATTCGGCATTCGCCGATCAGCGAGTTAGTGCTCGCCCAATCCCGAGCAGCTGACGTGTTCGGCGAATGTTCGCTCCCTTTCAAGTGTCCAAAAGACCAACACGCGGTGGGTTAGGGCGAACCCCGAACGTTCGTCACTCGGCAAACAGCAAGCAACTCATCCACACTACTCGTGATTCGGCGAGCGGTTGCTGCTGTTCGCCGAATACCGAATGTGAGGAGCCGCCTCGAGACGCGACTCACCCGCACGGCGGCGCGCCGGCGGCGGCGGGCGCGCCCTGCGGCCACAGCACCAACCGGCGGTCGCGCACGGCCACGCCCAGGCACAGGCAGCTGGGCCCGGCGGGGGCGGAGGCGGGGGCGGAGGCCGGGCGCGGCGGGCGGGGCGTGCACGTGATGACGCGCTCGCACGCCGCCAGCGCGCCGTCGGGCGTGCGCCAGCAGCACTTGAGCGACAGCTCCAGCGGCGAGCACGCGCACCCCGCACCCGCCCCCGCCGCGTCCGGCCCCGCCCCCACCGCCGACGCCAACCCCGCGCCCGCACCCAGCGACGCCGACTCGCCCGCGTCCTGTCGCTGCGCAAGATAGCTCTGTTAGCTACTCAGAGGCTGCTTTTGGGTTTCAGGAACCTTAACATTTAGGGAATCTACTTCATGGGTCTGCCGTCTTTACTTCCCTTCGGAAGGAGGCCACGAAGGACGTGCCCATGCACCCATCGGATGTCGCCAATCAAACAATCATTCAATTAATCAAGCCTTATTTTATGTGGCGAGACTCGCCCGCGTCCTGTCGCTGCGCAAGATAGCTCTGTTAGCTACTCGGAGGCTGCTTTTGTCTTTCAGGAACTTTAACATTTAGAAAATCTACTTCATGGGACTGCCGTCTTTACTTCCCTTCGGAAGGAGGCACACGAAGGACGTGCCCATGCACCCATCGGATGTCGCCAATCAAACAATCATTCAATTAATCAAGCCTTATTTTATGTGGCGAGACTCAGGTGATTTAAATCAGCTCCGAGACTGCTTTTGGGCTTCACGAACTTTAAAATATAGTAAATCATGGGACTGCTGTCTTTACTTCCCCTCGGAATGACGCACAAAAAACGTGCTCGTCACCCATCTGATGACGCTAATCATTCATTCAATCAATTAATCGAAGCCTTATTTCGCTTTGCGATACCCAGGTAAAATTAGCTCCGAGGCTGCTTATGGGCTTCAGGAACTTGAGGAACATGCAATAAATCGACTACATGGACTGCCGTCTTTACTTCCCTCGGAAGGACGCACGAAAGACATTATTGTACGCACGCATATCGGATGCCGTCAATCAATCAATTAATGAACCCTTATTTTGTAGCGAGGCCGAAGGTAATTTTAATTTAGCTCCGCGACTGCTTTTGGGTGACTTCAGGAACTTTAACATATATATATATATATATATATATATATATATATATATATATATATATATATATATATACTACATGGGACTGCCATCGTTACTTGCCCTCCGACGAAGGCGCACGAAGGACATGCCCATGCGCACGCACCCATCGAATGCCGTCAATCAATCAATCAATCAAGCCTTATTTTGCGTGTCGAGGCTCAGGTGATTTAAAATAATTCCGAGGCTACTTTTTGGCTTCAGGAACTGTAACATGCAGTAAATATTCTACATAGGACTGCCGTTTTTACTTCCCCTCGAAAGGAGAGCACGAAGAACGTGCACATGTGCACGCATCCAGCGGATACCATCAATCATTTATTAAATTATTTATTGATTATAGACAGTGAATTCCATATAAAATGTTTTATTGAATGGCACGTTTCTCAGAGGATTTGTCTTCTTCGTCAGATGCAATACTAAACTGTGATATCTTTCAAGTCTATGTTTTGAAACATAATTTAGTTTCCAAGTAATTGACTTCATTTTCATTTTAAAATTCAAAAAAATCGTGATCGTGAAAATAGAAAAGCAGCAAGGATTATTTCTGAAACATAACACTCATAACACTTGTAGGTATGTGTTAATAGCTATTAACAGACGGCCACAAATAGATCGTGAGTGGATGGGGGCTGACCGGGAGGGTGCTAGTCATGCGGCGCAGCAGGGCGGCGGCGCTGGCGCCCTCCACCTGCGCCTTGGCCGTCACCAGTAATAACACTCATAACACTTCTAGGTATGTTAATAGCTATTTACAGACTGCCACAAATAGATCGTGAGTGGGTGCGTGGGAGGGGGCTGACCGGGAGGGTGCTGGTCATGCGGCGCAGCAGGGCGGCGGCGCTGGCGCCCTCCACCTGCGCCTTGGCCGTCACCAGTAATAAAACTCATCACACTTGTAGGTATGTTAATAGCTATTAACAGACGGCCACAAATAGATCGTGAGTGGGTGCGTGGGAGGGGGGCTGACCGGGAGGGTGCTGGTCATGCGGCGCAGCAGGGCGGCGGCGCTGGCGCCCTCCACCTGCGCCTTGGCCGTCACCAGTAATAAAACTCATAACACTTCTAGGTATGTTAATAGCTATTAACAGACGGCCACAAATAGATCGTGAGTGGGTGCGTGGGTGGGGGGCTGACCGGGAGGGTGCTGGTCATGCGGCGCAGCAGGGCGGCGGCGCTGGCGCCCTCCACCTGCGCCTTGGCCGTCACCAGTATAATAACACTTCTAGGTATGTTAATAGCTATTAACAGACGGCCACAAATAGATCGTGAGTGGGTGCGTGGGTAGGGGGCTGACCGGGAGGGTGCTGGTCATGCGGCGCAGCAGGGCGGCGGCGCTGGCGCCCTCCCCCTGCGCCTTGGCCGTCACCAGTAATAAAACTCATAACACTTGTAGGTATGTTAATAGCTATTAACAGTCGGCCACAAATGGATCGTGAGTGGGTGCGTGGGTGAGGGTCTGACCGGGGGGGTGTGCTGGTCTTGCGGCGCTGGCGCCCTCCACCTGCGCCTTGGCCGTCACTAGTAATAAAACTCATAACACTTCTAGGTATGTTAATAGCTATTAACAGACGGCCACAAATGGATCGTGAGTGGGTGCGTGGGTAGGGGGCTGACCGGGAGGGTGCTGGTCATGCGGCGCAGCAGGGCGGCAGCGCTGGCGCCCTCCACCTGCGCCTTGGCCGTCACCAGTAATAAAACTCATCACACTTGTAGGTATGTTAATAGCTATTAACAGACGGCCACAAATAGATCGTGAGTGGGTGCGTGGGAGGGGGGCTGACCGGGAGGGTGCTGGTCATGCGGCGCAGCAGGGCGGCGGCGCTGGCGCCCTCCACCTGCGCCTTGGCCGTCACCAGTAATAACACTCATAACACTTCTAGGTATGTTAATAGCTATTAACAGACGGCCACAAATAGATCGTGAGTGGGTGCGTGGGTGGGGGCTGACCGGGAGGGTGCTGGTCATGCGGCGCAGCAGGCTGGCGGCGCTGGCGCCCTCCACCTGCGCCTTGGCCGTCACGAGTAATAAAACTCATAACACTTGGTATGTTAATAGCTATTAACAGACGGCCACAAATAGATCGTGAGTGGGTGCGTGGGTGGGGGGCTGACCGGGAGGGTGCTGGTCATGCGGCGCAGCAGGGCGGCGGCGCTGGCGCCCTCCACCTGCGCCTTGGCCGTCACCAGTAATAACACTCATAACACTTCTAGGTATGTTAATAGCTATTAACAGACGGCCACAAATAGATCGTGAGTGGGTGCGTGGGAGGGGGGCTGACCGGGAGGGTGCTGGTCATGCGGCGCAGCAGGGCGGCGGCGCTGGCGCCCTCCACCTGCGCCTTGGCCGTCACCAGTAATAACACTCATAACACTTCTAGGTATGTTAATAGCTATTAACAGACGGCCACAAATAGATCGTGAGTGGGTGCGTGGGTGGGGGGCTGACCGGGAGGGTGCTGGTCATGCGGCGCAGCAGGGCGGCGGCGCTGGCGCCCTCCACCTGCGCCTTGGCCGTCACCAGTAATAAAACTCATAACACTTGTAGGTATGTTAATAGCTATTAACAGACGGCCACAAATAGATCGTGAGTGGGTGCGTGGGAGGGGGGCTGACCGGGAGGGTGCTGGTCATGCGGCGCAGCAGGGCGGCGGCGCTGGCGCCCTCCACCTGCGCCTTGGCCGTCACCAGTAATAACACTCATAACACTTCTAGGTATGTTAATAGCTATTAACAGACGGCCACAAATGGATCGTGAGTGGGTGCGTGGGTGAGGGTCTGACCGGGGGGGTGTGCTGGTCTTGCGGCGCTGGCGCCCTCCACCTGCGCCTTGGCCGTCACCAGTAATAAAACTCATAACACTTCTAGGTATGTTAATAGCTATTTACAGACTGCCACAAATAGATCGTGAGTGGGTGCGTGGGAGGGGGGCTGACCGGGAGGGTGCTGGTCATGCGGCGCAGCAGGGCGGCGGCGCTGGCGCCCTCCACCTGCGCCTTGGCCGTCACCAGTAATAAAACTCATCACACTTGTAGGTATGTTAATAGCTATTAACAGTCGGCCACAAATGGATCGTGAGTGGGTGCGTGGGTGAGGGTCTGACCGGGGGGGTGTGCTGGTCTTGCGGCGCTGGCGCCCTCCACCTGCGCCTTGGCCGTCACCAGTAATAAAACTCATAACACTTCTAGGTATGTTAATAGCTATTTACAGACTGCCACAAATAGATCGTGAGTGGGTGCGTGGGAGGGGGCTGACCGGGAGGGTGCTGGTCATGCGGCGCAGCAGGGCGGCGGCGCTGGCGCCCTCCACCTGCGCCTTGGCCGTCACCTCCGAGTACTGCTGCAGCGCGGGTGGCGGCGGCGGCGACGGCGAGGGTGGCGCGGGGGGGAGGGGGGCGGCGCACGGGTGCCCCGCGCACACCTGCACATTCATCACACAAAGAAATGTTTCAATTCGCGGGAGGGGGGATTAAAAAAATGTTTAACGGGAGTCGGATTGATCTATCTCGCCAATGTTAATGTAAAGAACATTTTATCAGAAACTATTTAATTTACAGACTTGAAATTTTATGTGAGTGTACATTCAGTCTTTATAAGTATTTTGCCGAAGCAGTTTTCAAAAAATATTAAGTTTTTTTAATATAATTTTTTGTCCATTGTAATCGGTTTTGTTCTTTAAAATACTAACATTTATAACAATATTGATAAAAGTATTGAACATTTTAGAATTTCACTGCGGTAGAACCGCAGTGTTCGGTGAACAGCCGTACCGTTCACCAATTGCGATAAAACTTGGTTAACGTATTGCTTGCACTTTTAGGAATGATATAGGAACACTGCAATAATTGTAACTCCGCTAGATGGCACTACAGCACAAGATTACGCTTTATTTAAATGCGATTTCCAATACACCTGAACTTCAGTGGTGCTGAGTGTTGCCGTGTGACGTGGGGCAAGGTCGAGAAGGACAGCAGGAGTGAGCGGCACAAGATGGAAAGAGGGAGAAAGAGAGGGGAAAGAGAAGGAAAGAGAGTGAGGACAAAAAAAGAGAGAGCGAAGAGAGGAAGAAAAAGAGACGGAAAAGGGAGAAAAAAGAGCGGGGGTGAGGGAATGCGAGAGAAGGAAAGACAGAGTGAAAGAGAGGGGGAAAAGAGAGAGTGAGGAAAGAGAGAAAAAGTGGGAGAAAAATGGAAAGAGATGGAAGAGAACATAGGGATAGAGAAAGGGAGATACGGAAAAAAGAGAGCAAGAGGGGAAAAGGAGAAAGAGAGAAAAAGAAAGAGGGATGAGAAACAGAGGAAAAGAAGGAAAGAAAGAAAAGACGGAGGAAGAACAAAAGAGAGGTAGAGGGAAAAGAAGGGAGAAGGGAGAGAAAGTGGGAAACAGAGTGGAGGAAAGAAAGAAGGAAAGAGTAAACGAGAGAGGGGAAAGAGAGAGGGCGGGAAAAAAGGGGAAAAGAGAGAGAGACAGAAGGGGAGAGAAAATGAGATAAGATAACTCTTAATAAGAATGGAGAACAAGACAACTCATTGAAATTTCAAACCATATTTCCCCATTGCCACACATCTTCTGTGGCAGCCAAGCACCGGGTAGACGCTAGTTGCTTTTACGGTAGGACTCCATGAAATGAAAAAGTCAATCCCAAACATTTTACAAAACAATGCTGTCATTGAAAGCTTTTTAAGCCTTCAAATTTCCTCCTCTTAATGTCCAAGATATTTTAACGCACATTTTTGAAAAATTATATATATATATATATATATATATATATATATATATATATATATATATATATATATATATATATATATTGGCCATGTATTTTCAGTGAAGTTTAAGGTTGAATATCCCTAATTGAAATAAAACCACTCGAACAGTTTCTACAACTTTCACATTTTTAATTTTTCCAGCAAGGTGGGGAGCTACGTTTGAGCGCGTTGCCCGAGGTCCAAAATCGTCTATCTCCGGCCCTGCCTGCAAGTGTGCGCGTGTGTGGGCCGCGGGGGCCGGCGCCTACTTGCTCAAAGGACCTGCGCGCCGCAGAGCAGGTGCGGGCAGAGCTGCGCGGCGCCGGGCAGGAACGCAGGCACCCCGCAGGGGCCCTGCTGCGACAGGAACTGCTGCAGGGGCTGCTGCACCGCGTACGTCTGCGCGCACAACAAACGCAGCACTCGCTGGGCGAACCCGCGCTCGGAGGACCGGGAAATTAAACGGTGTTTGGATTGATTGATTTTTTTTCGTGTTTCCGGGCGCGTCAACTGCTTTAGTCATTAGTCCCGTGAGTCTAGTGCATGTTTTTTTTTGGGAGATGGCTGTGATCTTCCCCCGCTGGATGGCGAGATCCGGCGCCGATATACCGTCGGCTAGTGGGGTTTCCCCCTTACCAGGACTCTCCCACCAGCGAGGCACCGCCCCAGCCGGGACAAGCTCTAAGCTCCAGAACGGTCTCCCGGAATATGTGGTAGTGTAGTGCATATTAGTGTGTGTGTGTAAGGGGAGAGGATAGGATAAGGAAGAGGAAGGACAGATGGCGCGCGGTCCGTGGCCCGTTTGGTAGGGTACTGCTCCGGCATTCGCCTGGTGGTGATCGGAGAAACCACGGAAAACTACCGAGCAGAGCAGCCGGCCGCTAGAATTCTCCTCCAGACAGCGACTGAATTCGACCTAGCTGAAAAGCTAGTGTCGAAAATCCTGGCGCCGTCAGGACTCGAACCTAGGATGGGGGATCTCTGACCGGGGGAGTCAGAGGCGCTGCAGGGATATCAGTTGATGTACTGAGCTACCGCTCCCGGTAAACGGGGTTTGGAGAGTTCATGCTGTATATTCGTAGCTCTCCGTACTTTCACGACATGGGATTTTCCCTTGTAACTTTTATGTGCGTAACTTTTTTCCCCGAACTTTTTTACTGAACTGATATTTGCCAAGTACACTGTCTATCAGGGGGTGTACTGTACTCTGGCCAAGTACGCAGGACAAATTATGGGTTTGGACTTTATTCTTCAGTTTTGATGGCGTCTGAACGTGCATTCTGAAGGGGCCTTGCTGCGACAGGAACTGCTGCAGGGGCTGCTGCACCGCGTACGTCTGCGCGCGCAAGAAACGCAGCACTCGCTGGGCGAACCCGCGCTCGGAGGACCGGGAAATTGAACGTGGTTTGGAGAGTTTATGCTGTATATTCTCCGTACATACACGACATGGGATTTTCCCTTCTGCGTGAGATGTTATGGAGACGAAGGACCTACCTATCGAAGTTAACCAACCTTGAACTGGCCTTAAACAACATGGGAACGCTACAGCATTCAACCGTAGCTCCGAGTTGATGAGATACACCCTTTTTTGTGAAACGGAAGTGAATGCTCCACTGAACCAAAAACATTGTATCTCTTAAAGGTGGTTTAGCAAAGTTTTCCAAACTTCTAGAGCATGTCTGGGCTCTGCTGCGACAGGAACTGCTGAAGGGTGCTGTATATTATATTCAGAGTTCATGCTGTGTATTCGCGGGTCTCCGTACATACACGTCATGGGATTTTCCCTTCCGTGTGGGATGTTATTAAGACGAAGGACCTATCTAAAAGTGAACCTACCTTGAACTGACCTTTAACAACATTGAATCGTTACCGCATTCAACCGTAGCTCCGAGTTGAGGAGTTAAACACGTTTTTGTGAAACGAAAGTGAATGCTCCGCTGAACGAAAAGGATTGTATCTATTCATCGTGGTTAAGCATAGTATTTCCAACTTCTAGTGCATGTCTGGGCTCTGCTGCGACAGGAACTGATGCAGGAGCTGCTGCACCGCTTACGTTTGCGCGCGCAAGAAACACAGCACTCGGAGAATCGACAAATTAAACGTGATTGTGAGAGTTCATGCTGTGTATTCACGGGTCTCCGTATATACACGATATGGGACTTTTCCTTGTAACTATTGTGTGTGTAAGTTTTTTTCCTGAACTGATATTGGCAAGTACACTGTCTATTAGGGTGCGCACTGTACACTGGCTAAGAATACAGGACAAATTATGGGTTTTGACTTTATTCTTCAGTTTTGATTGCGACTGAATGTGCATCCCGCAGGGGCTCTGCTGCGTTACGTAGAGACGACACGTTAAAAAAAAACTAATTATACACGTAGTGACGTTGCAGCTCCATATTGTAGACTGCCTTCCCTCTGCCTTTTTCGTGCGTGACCTTGGTAGGCTTTGGTAGCGTAGACCTTGGTAGGGTTGGTAAAAAAACTAGAAGTATACATAACTTCCACGACTTCACAGGTCTTGGTTAAGACGTTCCGCCATCGGCGCCGGTACGCCGCAAACACAGCGGCAATGCCGCCTCGGATCTGCACCGCGTCGGTTCCACTTACGCATTGATTGGGCGCGCCGGGGAACTGTGCGTGCTGGAACTGCGCGGGCAGGAACTGCGCCTGCGCGTACTGCTGCTGTGCGCCGCCGCCGCCGTAGGGCTGAGTGGCGCCGTAGCCCGGCGGCGCCGAGTACCCGGTCTGCACCGTCATGCCGGTGTACTGGTTGCTCGTGAACTGCCCGCCCATGAACGGGTCCTGCCCCATGTACTGGCCCGTCTGGCCAGACCCCAACTGGCCGTACGCGCCGCCCTGCCCCGGCTGGCCGAACCTGAAGGATTGCAAGCATTTTGGTCGTGTTCTAGAAGAGGTTTTTTTTCCTAGGGCTTTTATCCAGCCGACAGCAGGTTGCCCTTTACGTCCCGAAGAGACGCATATTCGACCATACACTAGACAAACACTATTGCGAGCTCGTCTGATCTGGGGTCAGCAGAACGCGAGGCCCCTAGAAGAGAGGTACGTCTCGAAAATTTTTCTTTTTAGACAGACACCAGTAAAAGCGGTTATTTCAGGTCAAAATTCAATTTATGGTTTAACTACTTCATTGCTGTGTATTTCTGAACCTGAAACAAAACACGTAATGGTATTGGTAATACCTGTTGAGGCTGCAAAACAACTTGAGGTTTTTTGGGAGAGCGTCTATAGTTGTTTTCGTGTTGAAGAACAAGACTCCTGCCTTTTTTCTACTCCCTTGACACAAGGGAAAATTCTTAAAGTCAACCATTAAATAACTATTAGTTTACCTCAGAGTAAGAACCATTGAGTATTGAAGAAGTTGTCACTATTACCTCGTCTAGGCGAAAACAAAATCGTTTTTTCTCGTAATGCGTTCGTGAGAGAAAAGCTTGCGCGCCAATACTTCTGCTGGGGTTGCAATACCAACCATACACAATTTAATAGCAGTATAGATACGTGCGCATTAACAGATATTTACTCGAGCGAGGCGAGTCGCCGCAAAACAGTTTCGGCGACCTGCTTTTCATGCGATCACATAGTGTCTTTATTTGGAACGACGTTTGATTCTCGGAATGTCGACAGTATGAAATACTATGTTTCTCTGGTCGCTTCCTGGTGTCAATCCCGTGGCGCACTCTGACGCCATTCCTAGAATGTAGTTCAAAATTTCAAAGCAGTTCAGTCGCTCCAAAGAGCTTCATACGAAAAAGGTATTGCCTTTCTGTCTGGAAGTTCGTCTGCTGTTTTTACAGAAATAATATTGTAAATCAACGCGGACGTTTGAAATGTAAACCCATTGCTGTTAATTAGTGCCAAGGAATTGCTATAAATAATTGAATTCCAAGAACTGCGCCAAATTTGAATTAATTTTAGCCGCCTATGTGCCAACAATATCCCTGCGGGCAAAAAAAGCGCATAACTTTCAAAAAAGTAAAATAACTAGTTATAAACCATATTTTGCTAAATTCATATGAAAATTCCAATTTTGGAATAATCTCTTGAATTTATAATTGCCATCAGTCGCTCATATTCACTGTTACGTTTCATTTTTTTAGACATATAGTATGTGCTTCTTGACTAGCAGTACTACCAGTAGTAAAGATGTGTAAAGCATATCCGCTAACATCCTCAAAATGTTATTTTTTTAAGTTATGAAATATTCTAAATAACTTTTCGCGATAGAGGCAAATAACCTAAAAATACCGATTCATCAGCGTAATTCACCCTGTTATTTTCCATGTAACTCTCAAATACACCATAATCATTTTCCTACATTTCTAGAGATTGTACTGGAAACCACTGTCCGTACCTTTGTTAGTTTCGGCAAGAATTTCCGCAGGAACTTCACAATATTCTTTCATTTCGTACGAACAAATCAGTACAATGAGTATGCAGTAGTAATTAGATACACATTCTGTTTATCTGACGTCATATTTACAAATGATGAATACAATCCCTCTATACACTTAAGACGCGAGAAATGTTTTGAATTCTCGTATGATTCAGCAACGAACTAGTAAACCATAAAATTTTGTTTGCACCACGAGTGTTATTAGATGTTTTTGCCCCTCAGGTTATTTCCAATCCCTGGGGCCAGAGGCCCCCTCAATTGGAAGTGTCTCTAGGGGCAAAAACATCTAATTAACGCCCTAGATACATAAATACGTATTTTAGCACTAATACTAAAAGTGAGACGATGCTCAGGTGTTTAGATAAATCTGTGAATGCAACAAAGGAAACAAACTACTTTTGACTGACCGCATCAGCTACTGTAAGCCTTAATGTATTGTTAAGTGAATTAAATAAATAAATAAGTAAATAAATAATAAATAAGTAAATAACAAATAGTAATAAATAAATAATAAATTAAAAATAAATTAAAAAATAAATAATAAAAATAAATAAAAATAAAAATAAATAAAAATAAAAATAAATAATAAAAATAAAAATAAATAATAAAAATAAAAATAAATAATAAAAATAAAAATAAATAATAAAAATAAATAATAAAAAAATATAAATAATGTGTCGTCGATTGATTGATTGGAATGCAGATGAATGCTACCGGTCCGCCTGCCTACCCAGCGCCTTGGCCCGGGGGCTGTCCGAAGCCCGCGCCCTGCCCCGCCGCGCTGTAGGAGCCCGTCTGCCCCGGGGCCTGCTGGCCGAAGGCGCCGCCTTGCCCCGCGTGCTGGCCGTAGGTGGGGCTCTGCCCGCCGGGCGCCGCGAACGAGCCTTGCCCTGGCGCCTGGCCGTAGCCCCCGCCCCCGCCGCCGCCGCCCCCGCCTTGCCCCGGCGGCGCCTGCCCGTACGCGCCGCCTTGGCCCGGCGCCGGCGCCGAGAAGGACGCCTGGCCCGGCAGCTGGCCGAAGGTGCCGCCCATGCCGAAGGGCGGCGGCGGCGGCTGCGGCTGCTGCTGCGGCGTGGGGCAGAAGGGCTGGCCGAAGGGCTGCTGCGACTGGAAGTTCTGCTGGCCACCGAAAGGGCCGCCCTGCCCCCAGAGAGAGGAAAATCGTTTTAACCAGTGCAGTTGTGTCAACGAGAATGTACTACGAGGGCAGATCGCAAAGTAGCTTTTAACTGTCTTATTATTATTATTATTATTATTATTATTATTATTATTATTATTATTATTATTATTATTATTATTATTATGTAAAACATAAATGTTTACAAAAATGCGATCAGTACCACAACAGTTACTCGCATATATATATAAAGACAAATCGTTAGAAATGTCGAAGAAAAAGCTAGAAACTATGGTGGAAAGATCTTTCCACCGAGCTAGAAACGAATCGATCAAGTTTCAGTACGTTGAATTCTTATTGGTTAAGGCGCCGTCATGGTGAATGATTGTTTTTACGTGTAAATTTTGGTTAAGGCGAAACCTACGTTCCTTATTACGTTCCGTTACGTTAGCTTACGTTTGTCATTGTGAATGCTTATTTTTACATGTAAATTTTACGGCTAAGTTACCAGCATTACGTTACGTTTAAGTTTGCATTGGGAATGAGGCTTAAGAGTCCGTACTTGCAGGGCGTGAGTGGAGCCTGAGAAGCCGCCCCAGCCGCCTGGGGTCCCCGGCGCCACCGACTCGGAAGGTGGGCGTGGCGCCATGAACTGCGGGCGGCTGCCCATCTGCTGCTGCTGCTGCTGCTGCCCGTTCATCGCTGCACAGAACAACGCAAACATAAGCAATCTGGAGTTCCCAAGGTACGGAGTAATTCGTATCTCTTCTCTTTGCAAGGTCTGAGTGATGTGTTGTATTTAGCCTATATATGTCCCGTAAAGGGCAATTAGTCTCGGAGATCCCGGGGTTTCTTGTCGGTCATCCAACCAGGAACCCGTGATGTCTCGAATTCTTTTAACCTTCGTGACTTCGCGTAGTTAACGAATTCGGTTAGCGACATCGGTTTCGCAGTGGTGGCATTCCAGAATTCGCCTGGATGAGCAAGGAAAACCACGAAAACCCCGGTCAGGATGGCCGTCACGGGAATTGATCCCCGGGCCTCCCGAATGCGAAGTCAGCGCACCACGCCATAGCCACTTCGCTCAGTAATCTCTGAGTGATATACGTTCTTAAATATTTCGTTGATGTGGGCATAAATTTACTCCATGGAAATATCGATGCGGGCAGAAAGCGAAGCGTCACCTTTCTTTAAGGGTCTCATGAACGCAATTAGGCAATCTTGGATTTTTTTTTTGTTTTTAGTGAAAAATAATCTCCTATTCTACTTCTATTAGAAAGTAGTTAAATTTGTATGATCTGCCCTCTTTGAAAGCTGTACAGTCGTTCAAAACCTGACGATGGTATAAGTAACTATGTAACTTTTAAATGCTCTCTTCTGATATTTCAGTTTGTATTTAAAAAAGCTCCTTGTTGAACAGTTCTTATTATGTTGGAATAAAACTTTTAGGATTTGTAGCAAATTAAACAAGTGAAAAAGATACTGCAGGACAATTTTGTCATTAGTGGGGAAGTAAACTTCTTGTGAGATGAACAGAAGGAGAATTTCCAATCTTCGAAAATTATCTTCATAGATTTAAAAAAAAACTGAGATTTATAACATACAACACATAACATAATTCTTAAGTTCTCAAAACATTCAAATATATCTTGAGAAGAAGTAAAAAATTGTAAGAAAAAAGTAAAACAAAGTTTTGCAAAGAAAGTTTTTACATTTATGAGCTAAAAGCTTATGAGCCCAAATATCTCATCCAAAACACCATCTCTCACCCAACACACCGAACATAAGGTGCTCAGCAAGTCAATACAAAGAGAATGTGTCACACTCGTCTCCGATCAGCACGCACTACTTTGAAGGCAATTGCACCCATTCCCGGTGGAGCTACTCAGTTGGCAGGTAAATAATAAAAAGTGTGAAAGAATGAATTAAATTAACGTGAATAAAATAATACGTTTTTAGTCTCTCTCATTATATAAAAATACTTGACTTCCGTGACAAATAAAAAGTGCCTAATTTAATTCTCTTGTAATCAATTTTAGATGCCAGAAACAACTGCCGTGTCTAAAAATTTTAAATGCCTTGTTTAATCATCATTTTGTGGCCTATTTTAAGTGACTAAAACTTCACTTCCATCTATTCACGCTTCCCATATGCCATTCTCTCCTATCATCAGTTCATCTGGAGGATAGAGAGATAGTAAAGATTTCTCCACCATGTTTACATCACATACATGCTGAGGAGCACAGTCTTTGCACTTGCAGCACTACTAAACACACAAAGTCACACAAAACGTCACTTTTCACGTTTAATAATTACTAATTTCATAATTTTGTAACCTAGTTTAGATGTCTAACTATTCCTTTTTTTGCCTGAATTCCGAGGTGTACTTATCACGTGTTCCCTCCATAGGGGAGCGGGAGAGCTCTGGTGGTGTGGTGGCGAAGCGTACCGTCTCTGGCGGCCTGCGGGCAAGGCACACAGGCCTGCATCTGCGTCAGCCAATCCCACTCGTCGCCGAACTCGCCCTCCGACCTGCACAGCCGGAAGCGTTGCTCGTCATTCCTTCTCAAATTGCCACAAAAATACCGGGAGCGGTAGCTCAGTGCATCAACTGACTCAGCGCCTCTGGCCGGGAGGTCCTAGGTGCCCACTCCCCACGGCGGCAGGATTTACGACACTAGCTCTTCAGCTAGGTCGAATTCAGTCGCTATCTGGACGAGAACTCTAGCGGCCGGCTGCTCTGATCGGTAGTTTTCCGTGGTTTCTCCGATCAACACCAGGCGAATGCCGGAGCAGTACCTTACCAAACGGGCCACGGACCGCGCGCGATCTGTCTTTCCTCTTCCTTGTCCCGTCCTATCCTTTCCCCTCAGACACACTCAATTACACAATGATCGGATGAATGAAAATAAAAGCTCAAGTATTTACGCCCAATTTCTGCCCAAAAGCATAAATCACTGTGATTTTGGGCGTAAATTTGGCGGTACAGTTTTGCGACGTGGGTGTGATATCTAGTGAAATGGATGCAAGCAATGCCCGGTTTGGTTTATTTGTCATTGATTTCGTGTGGCGGCACGAGACCAAAAATTTGGGTTTCATAACTAAAGATTATACCTCGGTGCATGTTTTATATTTCAATAAATTTCTTTTTTTAGAAATTAATCTCCATTTTATGGGCCATAACGGTTGTAATAAGTGATGTATTATAGCCACTGAAGGGTAAGGTTCATATTTTATGTTTTGTAAATCTTTCCTGACAAGACTTTTGTTTCTCAGAGAAATTTGAACGGTTTCAGAAGACGAAACAATTGTGACAGATTATTCCATAGTTACATTTCATAGTTCCATACTGTTCAAATTCGGTTTGTGCAGCTTTTATCGATTAAAGCAAAGTTTTTAATATAATTAATTGCAAGGTTACGGATTCAAGTCTCTTCAAAATAATTTCTCATTCTACTATTGTTAAATATCTAGGTCAAAGTCATAGATTCTGAAGAGTATACAGATATATAACAGAAACAGAAGAATCTAACATAAAGTATTCCAATTAGAAATTAAAAAAAAAAGATTTTGAATACATAAAATATAATGATAATTAGAGAGCAGATATCTATGATTTTTGCATATATCTGTCCGTTGCTTCAGGACGTAGCTAAGTGAAATTTCTTAACATGTAGTTAGAATTGGATGCTATGTAGATTAATATGTTAGTGCATATTTGGCCAATTTTTCCTGTTTGTACATATTCGGGTAATTATAGAAACATTTTTGCATATTTCGTTAAAATTGACACTTACGATATTTGTAAAATGTTTCATGTTTTCATAGAATCTATTTATTTGTGAACGTTCATTGATTAGAAAGAGCCTGCAACATTTTGAATTTTTTTCTTTTCTTTAGATGATAAAATACTTGTGCAAATGTAGATATTTCTTGACATCATGTTTGTTAAACCAGACAGAAAAAACTGAAACATCACATACAATGTTCACTAAGGTGCATATTTACTTCAATTATTTCTCCCGCGAAGTAAGCAAGGTTATATTATGTTTGCACAAATATATAACTTTTCATTCTAAACATATTTCTCTTGAATTTTTTTTTCAAAAAATCTTTGTACAGGAAAGGAAAAAATGCGAATTTTAATTGCATATTAAAGTGTGTATTTCAGAGCTTTTAGGTCATAAATGCGTATTTTTAAAAGCGTATTTCAAGATTTTTTGGGCATAAAAGTCTTCTCCCTAATGATAATGATAGTGATAATGACATTACCTGTTCGGCGCTCTCATGCAACCATCGCCACCGTAAGTGGTGAAACTGTCACCTACCACTCGGTCACCACTTGTAACATTCGCCGCTGCCTGTCAACCGATAGAAAAGAAATTCAATACTTGTATGATTACATATTATCTACCACAAAGAAATAAAAATATATAAATTACACAGTAAAATCATTTTCGTTGCATCTCGAATATTTTTAAGTAGCAGTGACTAAATATGTATTTCCTTACTTAATTTGTTGGATCCCGGAAGTTCGGGCATTTATTTTTACTAAGTAGCCATGAAAAAGGCATTTTTCTAGCTAAAGTAGAGGTGCAGGAATATATGTAAAAAACGAAAAATTACATTTAAAAGGAATTGTCGTAAAAAATAATAATTAAATTGATTCACATTTTTATTCTAACTTTAAAATTTACATTAGCACTTAACATGTAAGGAAACAATCTTTTCTTTGTAAACTTGATTCCCCATGACCAATGGTGGTTACGAATTTGTTTTACTCGTAAAGCTGTCTCTTAGAAATGTGGACTCCCATTAGAATCTTGAAATTGCATTAGTAGTGAAAACGGAATAATGTTTTTCGTTCTTCGCACTTGTGTAATCGCCAGCACTGAGAAGCGTATATCATTGCTTCTGTGGGAGGGCAGAAGTACCCTTCTCCCCTACCCTCTGGGTTCACTACTGGAAATTTATAACGCAGAAAACAAGCCTCTCTTTTTACCATTTCTCCATTATCCACGTCATTATTATCATTATCATCACTCCTTTCTTTTTCATTCATCACCCATGGAACTTAGTGTACTACACAGTTAAAGGGTCTCTAAAAACTAAATAAATAAAAAATAAATAAGTTAAAATAAAAATAAATAAAAATATATAAAAATTAACAAATTAATAATAAATAAATAAATTTATCCTCAGAGTTCTCCCGCCTCCCATTGCACCATTTCTCCTCCATTGTACAGACTGGGTTTTCTCAGAACCATCATTGCCGCTGACTGCAACAACTCTCGACCAGGAGTTCGAGCCCCGACGGTGGCGGATTTTCGACACCACATACAGCTAGATCTAATTCAGTCGCTGTCTGGAGGAGAATTCTAGCGGCCGGCTGCTCTGATCGGTAGTTTTCCGTGGTTTCTCCGATCAACACCAGGCGAATGCTAGAGTTGTGCTACCTTAGCAAATTGGCCACGGACCGCGCGCGATCTGTCCTTCCTCTTCCTTGTCCTTTCTCTTCCTTGTCCTATCCTCTCCCCTTACACTTACACTTACACTAACATGCACTACACTACCACATATTTCGGGAGAGCGGTCGGGAGCTTAGAGCTTGTCCCGGCTGGGGCGGTGTCCCGTTGGTGGGAGAGTCCTGGTTTTATTTTTTATTTTATTTTTTATTTATTTTACGTCAAAAAACAGTTTAAAAAAACTGCGTATGACGGGCTATGGGGAAAAGTGAATTGTGTGCACATTTTCAAAATTCTGTGATCCCTACACTAAATCATATACTACTTAAGTTTTGAATTTTGAAAGGAAAAAAAAAAACTCCCATGTAATAAAATCTATTTTCAAGGATAAATAAGCAATAAATTTTGAATTTTGGTTAGGGGAAACCCCAGAAGCCGACGGGAGGTCGGCGCTGGATCTCGCCATCCAAAGAGGGAAGATCACAGCCACCTCTCGATGAAAAAACATGCACTAAACTAACGGGACTAATGACCTAAGTTGTCGGAACCACTAATCAACCAACCAACTCACCATGCGCCTACGCGCGAGCTCCCGCAGCTGCCTGGCGAGCGCGGCGCGCGCGTCGCGGAAGAAGTGGTCGTCTGCGAGCGTCTGGCAGATGCAGGGCGGGCCCGCGTCCTTCTCCGACTGCTCCGCGCTCTGCTGCTGCTGCTGCTGCGACGACTTGAGGCGGCAGCGCGCGCACTCGCTGCGCAGCAGCGGCCCGCTCATCTCCAGCAGCGCCAGCATCTGCAGCTGCGCGCGCGCAGCGGCAGCGGACAAGTCAGCGCACAGCCAAGCGCTTCACGCTCGTCCACAGCGTTCGGGTAATCATAAAGTACTTTTCGTGATACTGTACTGTTATGAATGACTTAACGCAACCGGACAGAAGGAACGAAAACCCTCTCTCTTCACAGTCTGCGTCCGTTATGAATTTAACAGTTTGATTTGCTGTTGACGGTCGGCAGACTGAGTTGTACAAGTTTGAATCCGAAAAGAATCGAACGACACACGGGCGATAACACGAGTAACTCTTGGCTGGTGGCTGTTAATTGGCCCGCTCATCTCCTGCAGCGCCAGCATCTGCAGCTGAGCGCGCGCAGCAGCAGCGGACAAATCAGCGCACTGCCAGGCGGTTCACGCTCGTCCACAGCCTCCGCGCAATTATAAAGTGCTTTTCGTGATATTGTACTGTTATGAACGACTTAACGCAACGGGACCAAAGGAACGAAAAGCGTCTCTCTTCACAGTGTGCGTCCGTTATGAATTTAACAGTTTGATTTGCTGTTAACGGTCGGCAGACTGAGTTGCACAAGTTTGAATCCGAAAAGAATCGAACGACACACGGGCGATAACACGAGTAACTCTTGGCTGGTGCGAATGAACGACTTAATGCAATGAACGACTTAACGCAATCGAATGCGAATGAACGACTTAACGCAATCGGACAAAAGAAATGAAAAGCCTCTCTCTTCACAGCCGCCATCCGTTAAGAATTTAACAGTCCGCCTTCTGTTAACAACAATTGAAACAACTGAGTTGCACAAGATTTTATACGAAAAGAATCGAACGACACACAGGTGATAACTCGCATAACTCTTGGCTGGTGGCTGTTAATCGAACCATTTCATCTCTAGCAACGCCATCATCTGCAGCTGAGCGCGCGCAGCAGCAGCGAACGCGTCAGCGAATAGCCAGGCAGTGGACGCTCGTCCACAGCCTCCGGGTAATCATGAAGTACTTTTCGTGACGCTGTACTGTTATGAACGACTTAACGCAACCGGACCAAAGGAACGAAAACCCTCTCTCTTCACAGCCGGAGTCCGTTAAGAATTTAACAGTCCGCCGTCTGTGAACAACAATTCAGAGAACTGAGTTGCACAAGATTGTATCCGAAAAGAATCGAAAGACACACGGACATCCCTCAACCCTCTCAGAGGGAATGAGCCGGGAGTGCGTACCTCTTGGGGCGTGAGGTGAGTCTGCAGGGCGTACAGCTCGAGGTCTGCGTCGACGGACGACGGGCGAGCGGAGGCGGAGGTGGGCGTGGTGTTGGGCGCGCCCGAGGGCGGGGGCTGGAGCGGGGCGGGGGGCGGGGGCGACCAGCAGGAGGTGGAGGGCGGCGGCGCCGAAGACGTCCCTTCCGACCCCTGCAACCCCCCAACCAAGAGCAGGGTCGGATTGGAGATAAAATCTCACCATTTAAAAAGAAATAGAGCGCGGAGAAAGTCATTTGTAAGACAAAATGAAGCTTTGTGGCCAAGAATGATTTTGAATATTTCGTATTGAAATGATTCCAATTGCATAGAATACAAAATTTAGAAAACAAACGTTTATACATTGCAAGATATGCTGTTCCTCATATACTGTTGATTTTATTTAATTTTTTCCAGTTTATGACTTCCCCCCTCTGAAACAATAATTTCGCATTCCTACTGAGTTTCTTCTTATTCTTACTTATATTATTAAGTTTATTCTTGTCTTTACTTTTATTATTATTATTATTATTATTATTATTATTATTATTATTATTATTATTATTATTATTATTATTATTATTTGATATTATTATTTTATATTATATTTCTAGAGCAAGATCTTCATGCTTAGTAATTTTCTCGGTCTCCGTTTTCTTTAGATTGTGTGGCAGTGGTACAGAAATATCAACAAGCATAGCCTCTTTCTTGTTCCTGTCAATCAAAAGTGTATATGGTCTATTGATAGCCACAGTTTTGTTATTATGGGTCTGTCCCAATAAATGATGGTATTATTTGCTTCCATTACAGTGCTGGGTTCTATTTATAATACGGTGGAGCTCCACTATATTTTGGAATATTTTCCATGCTTGAGAGCCAATTGAGGACAATCTTAGCTAGTTTTATTGTTACTATTACTATACTATGATTTATTATTATTATTATTATTATTATTATTATTATTATTATTATTATTATTATTATTATTATTATTATTATTATTATTATGGAATACACATACATAATTTACCATTACTTTTCATAATACCGTTTCTTGCAAAGCTTGAACCCTTGTCTTGATATGTTTTCGCGTGTAAATTGACTAGATGTCATCCCTTTCCAGATTTGATACGGGTAATTCAGGAATACGTACGTAGTAGCATAGCGTTTTCTAAACCCATCCCCCTTTTGTAACTTTTAGTAGTACTCGCCAACATCCCGCTGAGTTTAACCCCTTATCTCCAATCCTCCTCTACTTCTTACTTGCAGTTCCACTAAAGTGATTTCACTATTTTTGGCTAAAATCTCGTAGAATATTTAATTTTAATCACTAGATATATTTATGATTAATTTTTTAATTCATTTTTAACTTGAAGCTCATAAATATACTCCCATAAATGCTGCGATAATGTTAATTTCCTATCAACCCCCTTCTCCCATCGTTGGCACTCTAGACACAATTTTGAGAAACCCTTTACCCTAATTATGTGCGTGCTTTCTTTGATTTATATCTTACATATTATGTATTGTATTAAACTTTTGAAAATGGTTCGACTGAATAGCTATCCAAATGGCATAATCTCCCAACCAATAGACATTTTTATTTTTATTTATTATTATTTATTATCTAGTTTCTATTATTTGCTTATTACTTATTGCTTGTTACTCGATACTCGTCACTCGTCACTCGCTACTCGCTACTCGTTACTCGTTCCTTGCTGCTTGCTCCTTGCTACTGGCTACTGGCTACTGGCTACTTGCTACTTGTCACTCGTTACTTGTGACTTGTGACTTGTCACTCGTTACTTGTGACTTGTCACTCGTTACTTGTGACTTGTGACTTGTCACTCGTTACTTGTGACTTGTCACTCGTTACTTGTGACTTGTCACTCGTTACTCGTTTCCTTGTGACTTGTCACTCGTTACTCGTTACTTGTCATTCTTTGCTCGTTACTTGTGACTCGTCACTCGTTACTCGTTACTTTGACTTGTCACTCGTTACTTGTGACTTGTTATATTCTGAGACCTAATGTGTATAGAGGTGGTCGCTTGCCTGCGCGGAGGGGTCGCAGGAGGAGACGCAGCCGCTGCGCGCGCTGCGCTCGCAGCGAGGGCACTCGGCCCCGTCCTCCGCCGCCTTGCCCCGCTCCCGCTCCCGCTCCCGCTCCGGCATCTGCGCGCACGAGCGGTCGCCCTTCGCCACAACGCGCCACGCGACGTTATGCACTAACAGTCACGTGACGGACTTTAGAGTCATAACGTCTTACCTTAGGTCTAAAGTACGACCTTATACCTTCATAAATAGGGCACGCCTATAGGAGTCTCTTAGGTCACCTTACATGCGACAAAATGGCCGCCTAAAAACAGGAAACGTTGGGGATTTTTCCATCTCTGACAAACCGATTCTCGTATGTGAGGCAGTTACAATTATTCCTTACTAACTCCACAAGCTGGCTGGCAAGAATTAACAGGAAATGTTGGAGAAGTGATAGGAAAGTAATTCGCGAAAAAGCAGTTGAAATCATATCTTTGGTATAGGTTATGTCTTACTCTCATAATGAACGCTGTTTGAAAATATTTCCTACGTTTTCAAGAACAGTCGATTCAAAATTCCAGAGCGCATACTCATCGCAGGGAGCCACAAAATCTAAAACTCCGAACACAATGTACATTTATTATACTCTTGTCTCGTATCGTGGTTTAAAAGTCTCACCGATAGCGTAGGCTCTCTGATATATTATACAACTTCTTTGTTCAACGCTTGAAATGTTTATTGGTTTTTTGTCATAATGCATAACTCAATGTCGAAATTGCTAAAACTCATCTGAACGTTGTTTATTATGACCGTATAAAATCGTTAGTCACGTGATTAATAAGAGTTTAAGGATGTCTTTTTACGCCTGGCGCTAAAACTCCCTAATGACGAACAGGAGTCAGTTTGAAACCCTTCAGCTGTGTCTTATGTAAAAACAGTCGTATGTATACATAAACGTGCGGGGCATAACATTAACTCCAATAGTGACCGCTAATGACCTAGATGTTGATGCGACCTTAAATAACAAAATTAAAAAAAAAAAAAACGTGCGGGCGATACGCTGGATAAGCGAAAATGTCGGATTTCAGGGAAGTGTTAAGAAAATGCGAAATAAAGACACTTTCGTTGTATTATATTTTACGATATTGTTATATCGATTAAACTTTCTTTCTTTGCGTCGCCATACTTGAGTGAATTTCGACTTTTAAACAACGCAACGTTTTTTTTTAACTTTAACGACTAACTGCACCGCATTGGGTAACAGACATAGACAGACTGTACAAACGACCTCTCTGACCGAGTCTTACCAGATTTCTTACTTCCGTAGTCCAGTTGGAACCGAGAAGAATAGACTATGCGAATAATACAGATTGTCAGATAAGCAAAGGTTGGGTAACCGAGACTCTACTATACATACAAATATTTCTGTTTACCCCCTCTGCATACCAATCGGAGTGCATGTGTATCCCCATTTTGTGTGTGTGTGTGTGTGTGTGTGTGTGTGTGTGTGTGTGTGTGTGTGTGTGTGTACGTTGCGCTTAATATGAGATATTAAAATTTCATTATTGCTCGAAATACTTATATTGACAATGACGTAAATAATAGTAAGTAAAGTAATAGGTTTGTGATGTTTTACGTGTAATACGTGTACTAACTAAAAACAAGCTCGGGAGAACATTTGTATCCCGTTGGTATTTCGCGTAACCAATTTTTATTACGTATGAATTATTCCTTGTGTATTATACTTCTTGGAGTAGCACGCAAATCTTTTTATTCAAACGAAAATGGCATTATTAAAACACCTGCAAGTTTCCCGTTAGGTACTTGATTCATCTCGCCAGTTTGTATCTGTACTAGTGAGTGAATGCTCCAAACCAAAAGACGAGGCAACTTACAGCAGATAAAATGCAAAAAAAAGAACATTTAAACTGGACCTGGGGCAAGAACGTATCAGATCATCAATCTTATTAATCAAGTTGAAGAGAGTCTGAAAAAACCTAAGGATTGCCTGAAAGCACTTCGCGGACTGCAATTAAATGTTTGCGTGAAGAGGAGGAGGACTCTGCACTTTTTGAATGTTCTTTTTCAACACTAGTTGGAAGGCGCACGCGATTTGCATGAAGGACCAGGACAAGTAGGACAAGTTTCCTCATGTACGTTCAATAAACATTCTGACCCTGCATAAAAAAAAGTATGCATAATACTCAAAAATAGGAATGATCTTAAAGAAGATATTTCGGTGAAGTGTCTTGGTCAACTAAAAGAGAAAGAGCAAT